>JAEQBH010002521.1:0-494871 GCA_016808115.1 Tetrastigma voinierianum
TCGGCTTCTTGTAGACACTCCACTGCATTTGCGTGGCTTCTTTGATGCGGTGGGTTGGTAGCCCATATGATCATACCTCCATAGGTGCTTTTATTATTTTCCTTGGTGCTAATCCAATTTCCTGGAGTTCTACTAAGCAACGCATTGTTGCTCATTCTTCCACTAAGGCCTAGTACCGTGCTATTTCCTGCTTCTTTGTCGACTATGATAGGGTAAAAAATCGTTATTGTCGAACTTCTTTGAACTCCCTATCATCAAATTTTCATCCAGAGAAACATATTGAGTTAAACATGTGCTTTAGTTTGCTTAAACAACTCTAGGAAGGAAACAAGGTATCAATATATTTGTTGCCTTTTTTTTTTTTAGAGGGTTATAATGTTCATCAAAAGTACATTTGATCTTTTTTTCTCTCTTTGACGAGTATACGAGAAGTTGGAAATTTATGAAACTTAGCCACTCCCAACATCTATGTAGCAAAACTCTAGACTATAGGGCCCCCAGAGCCTTAAGAGACTAATTCTTGAAGGTTGTACAAAGTTTAATTGAAGGTTCACCCATCCATTGGATTTCACAAGAAGCTTATTTTCCTGTTTAGATGGTGAAAAAACCGAGTTTCTCAGTAGCATCCATATGGAGTCCGCGAATTCTTGCTTTGTCTGGCTGTAAATTAAATAAATTTCCTAAGGTCGAGAAATATGGAACATTTACGGAGGATTGCAATAAAAGGGTTGCCATCTTCCATTGAGAATCTCGAACTTGCTTTACAAAATGCGAAAGATTGAAAAAAGCCTTGAGTCATTACCGTTAGCTTTTTAAGTTAAAGTCCCTAAAAACTCTCCGCGATTTCCAAGCACTTTCGAGACTCGAGGCACGAGGAGATCTAGGAAAACAAGGAGAGTTTAATGGAGCTTTTTCTAGACGAGAGTGCTATATAGGAACTGCCTTCCTCGATCGGACATCTAAATGGAGAAGCATTTAGATTGGCTATAAGGAATTGTAAAAAACTATGAGTCTTCCTGAAAGCATTTGCGAACTTACATATCTTTGGATTCTCGATCTATGTGGTTGCTCATAATTGGAAGGAATTGCGAGATGGCCAGGAGCCTACAATGTTTAGTACAGCTCGAGAGTGAGGCAGTGATGTCTGAGAGATACCATCTTCTATTAATATTTTGGAAAACCTTCAAGTACTATCATTAGTAGGATGCAAGGGAGCAAAATCTAATCAACGGAATATGGCTTTAGCTTTCTGCTCATCACCAACAATACCATTGCGATTGCCTTCTTTTTCGAGTTTAAACTCCTTGATAGAGTTAAACTTAAGTGGCTGCAACCTATTGGAAAGAGTATCACTCATTGATCTCACCTCCCTATCTTCATTGGTAGTGTTAGATTAAATTTGGTAAAGCGGTTTCATCCCACAATTCTTCTTGGCCTCAATGGACTTTCATTTCAGGCTCATACTAGCAATTTTGCATGAGTCTCCGATCGTACTAGAGCTTCTAGCAGTGTTCCAACATTTAATAGCAGATTGCACATCAGAAGCCTTTTCATATTGTAATTCATTAGGTGTATACACATAGAAGAGGTGTGAGGACCGAATCGTGTAGGAACCCGAAAATTCAATTTTACGAAAAATGGTAAGCGGTCATTTCGGTAAAAATCCGGAATATTTCTAGATCTCGGATGATGAAACGGATTTCACCGTTGGAATCATCTCGTGAAATCTAGCTACCACGTCAAATTTCGTCGAATTCCGAGACATACATAATTTCACGTTTTTCGAGGCAACGGGGTAGTGCGGGACAATTGGCACCTTGTGAGTGGCTTAAGAGGCACCACGTGTAAATCTGTGAGCAATTCAAACATTTAGCTCAAGTGGGGCTCATGGGGCAGCATGGCATCATGCCATTGGGTGAAAATCTCGAAGTAGATGGATAAGGGATATGAATTGTCCACTTGGGCCCTTAGAGTTTAACATGTGGCGTGAGATAATGAGTCGCTTGTCGATCTTGACCCGAGCTCTCCTCTGACCGGTTTAGGAGGCTCAAAATAGAAGAGAAAGAAAGAGAGAGAGAAAGGGTGGGATTTTTAGAGAGAGAAGCTCTATATTCTCTCTAGAATTTCCGGCTGATGGATTTGTCGATTCTACGGAGAGACAAGCCCAGTTGCTCACACGACGAAATTTACGCATGGGTACCCATTTTAGGGAGTTTAGACAAACTTTGGAAGGTAGGGGTTTTCTCCTACTTGATTTACCCTTTGTTTAAGTGTTGTGTTAATGCTTGAGTTGCTTTGAAGCCGTGAGTGGCCGTTTGGTCGGTCCCAAAACTTAGGACCGAATTGTTGGAATATTTTGAGCCCGTTTTGGACAGTCCACGGACTGTTTGGGCAACTTGTGTGATAATTTATGCATTAAATTATTCTTTGGTGTGTATGAGGCCGGAAATGGCCATGGATTTCGGTTTCACAAAGTGGAATCAATGGTTGATGGTGAAGTACGCCCGCAGACGACCCTCTTGCTCGGTTTAGGACTACTTTAAAAACAGCCGATTTTCATTAGTTAGACGATATGTTCATGTGCCCGAAACCGGGGGTCCGTTGACTACCCGTCAACCCGCGGAATATAGTGGATGTCGGGTGCAGAAGCGCCACTTTAGAAAATCGAGCGAGTCTCCTTTGTGCGAGGGCTCTGCAATACGGTGCACAGTGTAAACGCATTTACGTCTGGCTTGATCGATATATGCAATATAATCCCAACATGAGTAAAATTGCCTCTTGGGCTCATAAACCAATACTCATAAGATCAATTATCATAACTATTCTTCAATTATCTCCCAATAATTCAATAGTTGAGTGCACTTTTATACAAACACAAACATATATTAAATCTGATTCTAATACATGTTATGTCAAAAAACCATCGAAGCCACAAACGGCTTCTTGAAATCAACCTCAAAATGAGTTGTCTCCTCGGCGTTCTTTATTGCACGAGAAGAAAATGAGAGTTACGGCGAGTGACTAAAGCTCGATGGGAGGAAATGCATACTAAGTGAACACTCACCCACCTAAGTGCGGTCACGATGCTCCAAAGTAAACACACACTCAAGTAAATACATGATCCTACTTGAATGTTTACATGATCACCCCGTATCGCAGTCCTCGCGACTCACTCACACTTCCTAAGCCATGAGAAAATAATCATTTTCAAAACAAAACTTTGTTCTTGAAAATACAAAATATTGGTACAAATAGGACCTTCTCTCAGGGGTGAATTGATTGGTGAGAACTTTAAAGCAGTCATGGTCCTAAATCAGAAATGATCTGTTGGCCCATCTCTGACCCAATTCTCGGAATATCATCTGTGAAATTCCTTTACGCCCAGCCCCTATCCGTTTTTACAAAAATACATATGCATTACGCTCACACCTAATTCTAGGTTACCAGTGCATATGAAAATGCATTATATGCCATTTTCAAAATCATTTACACAATATGTCGATATGCATATTTTCCAATCAACTACAATTACACACATGTAATTCCCACATCAATCATACCCAATCTAGCTCACTTCAGGCAAATCATAATCATCACCAATGGCTTACAACACGATTTAATTCTATGTCCGTTGTGTCATTGTGCTAACTTACCTGAAGCATTAACCTAATATTCTTTGATCGACCCGACTCTCAATTAATTTCTACACATACCAACCATTCAATTCTACAATTTCAATGCCATACATGGGCCTTTATGGCCATTCCTAAACAGATTTATTTTTTTAACGATCCACGAAACCAACTGATGGAAATTTGTCCACGGGCGACCCACATATCATTCTCGGTTTCACCTTTTGGAGCCAGAATTTCTTACCCATTTAGGTCTCCTACTCACCAAAATAGAATTTAAAGCATAAATTCCCATAGAGCGACCCACACATGTCGGTTTAAGGCATTCCGCAGACAGTCAAATGTCAAAAATATTTCATAATTCGGTCTCATGTTTGGGACCGATCAACGGCTTTCATTCGGCATTTTCCGTACAAATACATGATTTAAAGTAAAGTGCAGGTCAAAGACCAAACGACCCCTAATTTTACGGCGATCCACGGCCACAGAGAAAATCAAGGAAAATTCAACAATTCGGTCCCATGTTTGGGATGATCAAAAGCAACCACACTCGCGGCGCCCGAAGCCATGAAACATGGAAAAACCACTTAAAAATGGGAGATAAAGCATAAGTAGAGAAAATCCTACCTCTTTGAGGTTTGTCAAAACTACGCAAATCAGGGTCCTGCGTGCTTTGCTCCGCGTAGAACAGCTTCCTTATTGTCCGAATCGGCCGTGGAAGCGGTCGGATTCAGCCAAATATTTTTAGAGAGAAGTTTCTCTCTCTAAGAAATCTCTCAAAAAACACATTTATGGATTTTGGACATTTCCACGTTTTGGTCTCTTGTAATTAGGAGAAGACGACCATGTACACTATTTTGTCTTGTAGTGACTTAAAATCAAATTCAATATACCATTATGTCCTGTCTCGATTTGATGTTATTTATCTGGCGTCCGTTTTCATCATTTCTCTACTCATACCACTTATGGTACATGAGTACATGTTATATGTGGTCTTCGTCACGCCGAGAACGTTTTACGGCACGCGATGCCTCGAAAAAGCGTGTCGACTCATTTGTCTCGGCAAATTGCGAAATTTTAAATTACTAACTAGATTTGGCGAAGGCGATTCCAACGGTGCAATCGTTTAGTCATCAAGATCTAGAGAATTAATTACGGATTTTTAACCGTAATTACAATTTTGTAATTAAAATTACGATTTTGCCCTTATTCCAGAAATTGGAATTTCTCGGGTCTTACATCATGTGTTTATTGCATGAAATATTGCTAGGATGAATGACTTGAAATTGTGTGGAATTCAATATGTTAATGCAGGGAATTTGATGTGTTAACATGATGTGGTGATTTAATTTATGTTGATATATACATGTAAATATATTAGCATGAATGGGTTGGAAATGACATAATGCATTCCATATGCACTGGGCACCCTAGGATATTAGGAGTGAGTACATGACATGAAATTGAAAGAAAAATGAAAACGTTTGTGAAAGGAATTTCGAGGAAGATTTTCTGAAGAATTGTCTTGGAGAGTTGTCCAACAGATCACTTGGATGGGACCGTGTTTGTTTCGGAGGAAATATCCGACCAATTCGGCTGGGGGTAGTCGATATTTTTACGAAACTTCGGTAGTGTGTTTTCCAGAACAAAAATCTTTGTTTTGAAAGCGGTATTTTCTCATACATGGCTTGCAGGAAAGTGTGAAAGTCGGTGAGACTTAAGACATGAGATTGGGCATGTAGATTTATTCAAGTAGGATCCGTATTTGCTTGAGTGTGTGTTTACATTGGAGAATCATTGCATGTGCACTTAGGTGGGAAGTAATCCATTTATGGTAATTCCACTCTTGGAGTAATTACTCACCACAATCGGGAATATTATTTCGGGTCTGAGGGCGATCGAAGCGACACTCATTAGAGGCCATTTTGAAGAAAGCCAGACTTATGGCTTTGATTGAATATATATATAAAACATATATTTGAACTTTAAATTTTAATATATGTTTGTATTAAGAGTGTAATCAACTCTTGAACCATGTAATATAATTGATTGGATATGTTTTGATGAGTATGACGTATAGGCGATGTGGCCATTTTGCTCATGTATGTATCTTTATGTCTGAGGCGTAGAGATTTTCGCGGGTTGTGGTTGTCAACGGACACCCCGGGATAGGGGTGTCACAAATCGAGTTCGAATTTTTTGATTACTTTAGATTAATGGAGAATGAACACAATGACAGTGTGAAACATATCCTACTGGGAATTCAGCTTCTCGCATCACTACCAAAATTTCCTAGAGATGATACGGTCTCACTCTGCCTCTCTACCTCTCTCTCTCCATGTGTTTATGGGGTCCAACCCCATAAATGCTACTGCAACAGCAGCGGTTTCCTTAGGAGAAAATGTTCTCCACGTTGCATATATTCGTATGGATGATAATTGGCCTTTGTTTTAGCCAATGAAATTAGTTTCCATTCAACTGATAGAAATCCATCAGGATCAAACCTTTGCCTATAAATAGGCTTGAGAACATAATCAAATGGAAATTTTAGGAGATTAAAAGAGTTATGGAGATCATTCTTTCAATCATAGAGTTGAAGAAAGGTGTGAGAGCTCTGATCACGAAAAAAAGAGGGAGGAGAGAGAAGCGAGAGGAGGGTTGCATGTTTTTTTTTTTTTTTGCAGGAAGGGAGTGCCTGGTGGTTGCATCGCGGGGGAGGCGCGAGGGGGAGGGGGCTGCCGAGGATTGTGAGGCATATCTAGGTGTGTGACATCTTGTACCAGTTTCATCTCATAGTGGATTATTTTCTCGGATTTACCCCATGGAGGTTTCCCTCATTTTGAGGGGTTTACCACATTATATCAAGTGTCATTATTATCTTACCATCTTATTCTTTGAAGATTGGCTTGGCTATCTAACTGCACTTTCATTTCTCGAAGGTTGGCACAACCACCCATTTGTTGATTTTATTATGTGGATTGGCCAAGCCTCCCAAACTACTTATTTACATTTCCATGGATTGGCACAACTACCCAACTGATTATAATTTCAAGGATTGACATTGCCACCTAAGTGTTCATTTGATTTCCTACGGATTGGCATTGCCTGATTATTTGCCTAGCAAATTACGGTGGATTGACAAAATACTAAATGTGTTGTAATATTCCACGAGTCACTCCTGATCCCGACAACTAATTATGTCGGGCGTGGTTCTAGTTTGGGTGGAATCATGGCCAAAATTTATTCGGGTCCCATGATTAAATTGATAGTAACAAATTATTCATTATGGAAGTCTATGATGAAGGATCTCCTCAATTGTAAGGATTTATATGACCTTATTGAGGGAGATAGTGCCAAGTCAAGTGACATGTCAGATACTAATTTGAAGAAGAAAACATTGGGTACCATTTCGATAGTGGGTGGACATCAGTCTCTATAATCAAGTTGCCAAAGAGACAGATCCACACACTCTTTGAAAGAACTTGGAAAACATGTACGAGACAAGGAACACACAAGCAAAGATTTTCTTGATGCGGAAGCTAATGAATTTAAAGCTCAAGAAAGGTCAATCAATTATTGAACATCTGAATGATTTCGAAGGAATGATCGCACAGTTCATTTGTAGGTCTCTCTCTTGATGATGAGACCCGAGCATGCTTGCTACTAGACTCATTACCAAGTAGTTGGAACACTGTGATGGTATCTCTAGGAAATTCAGCCTATGGAAAGTCACATTGGTTATGGTTAGAAATAACATATTGATAGAAGAATTCGAAGGACTTGCTAGACAGTGGCACACATGCCCTTGTCACGGAGAACAAGGGTTGAAGCAAAAGTAGAGGACCATTTGGGCATAACAAGTTGAGAGAGGAGATCAGTCACAAAGGGAAAATAAAGTGTTATCATTGTGGAAAAATAATTTTTGAAAGGAACTACAAGATCTGACGAGGAGGGAGGCAGGCTAAAACAAGAAGGCGATAAAAATACTATTACTTTATAACCTATGCCGGTGACAATGAGGTGACCTTACTTTGCAATCAAGAAGATTGTTGTCATGTAGCAAAACAAGATGTCGAGTGGGTAGTGGACTCGGCAGCATCATACCATTGTGTCCGTAAAATGGAGTATTTCTTAACATACAAAGCATGAGACTACGGCGTTGAAATAGGAAACAAGTGTTCCTAGATCAATGGGATTGGTGACATCTGCATACAAATACAGGGTGCACATTAATGTTGAAAGATGTGTGACACATTCCAGACTTGCGTTTAAACCCAATTTCTATGCATATGCTAGACAAGGATGGATACAACCACTTTATCAGTAGTGGAAATTAATTGGAAGCTCACCAAGGGATCATTAGTGGTGGCACGAGGCAGATTATGTTGTTCATTGTACAAGACACAAGTAAAGGTGTGCGAAGGACAACCAAATGTAGTTGAT
Organism: Tetrastigma voinierianum; assembly: GCA_016808115.1. Classification (NCBI taxonomy): domain Eukaryota; kingdom Viridiplantae; phylum Streptophyta; class Magnoliopsida; order Vitales; family Vitaceae; genus Tetrastigma; species Tetrastigma voinierianum. The sequence goes on from JAEQBH010002521.1 coordinate 8,076, forward strand.
GATGGTACCTCTCTAGATTTGTGGCACAAGTGGCTAACACATATGAGCAAGAAGGGGTAACAACTTTTCTCCAAACAGTCCCTTATTCCTATGGCCAAAGACAAATCATCAAACCCTTGTGACTATTGCTTATTTGGAAAGTAACACAGAGTATCATTCCAAAAGAACTCCACTTGAAAATTGGAGAAATTGGAATTAGTATATTCTGATGTTTGTGGATCCATGAAAGTAGATTAAGCTGGGTGGTAAAAATGCTGTTACTCCCGATGCTTAAAGCTGAAAGACATAAGGTATACTGTTGCACCACAAAAAGATCACGTATTCTGAGTATTTTCGGAAATTCCATGCCATGGTGGAGAGAGATAGGTAATCCTCACAGGCGACTTGGCAGAATGGTGGAGGAAATACATCTCCAAGAATTCAAAGAATATTGCTCCAAGCATGGAATCACACAAAAGAAGACAGTTCCTGGTACACCACAACACAATGGTGTTATAGAGAGGATGAATCAGACCATTGTGGAAAGAGCCTGGTGCATGTTAAAATTGGCTAAACTTCCTAAGTCATTTTGGGGTGAAGCTATTAACATTATAGTCTACTTGATCAACAAATCGCCATCAGTTCCTTTGGACTTTGATATTCCTCAAAGAGTTTGAACAGGAAAAGATGTTCCATACCCTCACTTGAAGGTGTTTAGATGCAAAGCATTCATGCATGTACCAAAGGAGGAACGAAAGAAGCTTGATGATAAAGCAACCTCGTGCATCTTCATCAGATATGGAGATGAGGAGTTCGACTAAATTTATGTGGGATTAGAAAGCGAATAGTGACGGAGACTTCATGTTTCATGAACAAGAAACCATTGAAGATATGGAGAAAAAAGTGAGGGGTTCAAAACTCACATATGAAGGCGTTGCAAATCTGACACCTGGACAAAATTCATCAGAAAGTTCCACTAATGAAGCAGAGATGTCTGAATCAGAACCAGGGACAGAACTCGAAGAACTAGTCATCGAGGAGAAAGAAAGTGGTGGTGATAGTGATATGGGAGGTGTTGATCAGGGGGATCAAATCCCTCCACTAGAAGAAGGGCCTCAGTTGAGACTCGAACAACCAGAGAACATCAACCATCTATAAGGTATCCAAGTTCAAAGTATATTCTAATTGTTGATGAGGGGGCACAGAAAGCTTCAGAAGTACAGTCTCCACAAAGACAAAAGATTCTGGGATAAAGCCATGCGAGAAGAGATGAACTCCTTATGGAAAAAGCAGTACCTACAAGTTGATAGAACTACCAAGGAGAAAGAACTCAAGCATAAATGGAGTGTTTAAGCTAAGAATAATGCCAGTTGTTGAAATCTGAGGCTCATCTAGTGGTGAAGGTTTTGGTCAAGCAGAGCGTGACTTTGATAAAAAATTTCACTGTTATGAAAAATGTGTTCAATTCGAGTTAATACTTGGATTGTGCTAGTATAGTCTCGAATTAGAGCAACTTGATGTTAAGGCGCATTTACGCATGGTGATCTGGATAAATAGATGTTTATGAAACTGACAGGCTTCAAAGTGAAAAGGAAGAACATGGTTTGCAAGTTAAAGAAAGTCTATATCTGAGACCCAAATAGGTGCCATGAAAATGGTACTCAAGAAATTTGACCCTTTCATGATGAGTCAGGATTACAAAAGGACATTTATAGATCCTTGTGTTTATGTTCGGAGATTCCATGATGATAAACTAATCATACTCTTGTTATATGTTGATGATATGTTGATTATGAGTCATGATCTTTGATATGATCGAGGAAGCTAAAAATGGAATTGTTAAAGACGTTTGATATGAAGGATTTGGGTAGTGCAAAGCGTATCTTAGGATTGGAGATTCCACGAGATAGAAAGGTGATGAGTATACTTTATGCTCATTTTATCCCTATGTTTTACTTATATTTTTAGTAGTTTTATTATATCAATAAGTGATCTAATGCTCTAAATGTTAAATTTTGTGATTAGGTCAACCATAAGTCGATATGGAGAAAAAAACAAGAGATAAAGCCCAAAAATCAGCAAGCTGACACATGCAACGACGGCTACTATGTTTTGATGTCTTCGAATTTCTAATGATCCCCAATGGCTACAATATTATGGATGAATAGGATACTTAGCGGGCTTTCAGACCTTATTCCTGCATTTGGACTTCAAATGACAAAATTATGACTCTTGGTAGTTGAAGGAAGAAGAAGAAGAGCTCAAAAAGTGACCTGTTGGAGAATTTTGTACATTCAGTCTTTATAATAATTTCTAAAGTATTTTTCCTGGTCATATATAGATTTTACACTTCAAGAGCTTTCCAACAGTACCAAGAACACCCAAATTGAAGTTCGGATGACAAAGTTATAGCCTTACGAAGTTGGTGCAAAAACAGGGGAGCTGCTGCAACGACACAACTTTGAGAACCGACGTTGCGACGTTGCAAAGAGTGTAGAAACAGAGGACCCGACGTCGCGACGTTGCCAAACGACATCACGACGTTCGGGGTTGGTTTTAGGTGGTTTTTAGCCCATTTTGAGCCCATAATTGAGGGTTTTAAGCTCGACGAGGACAAGAGAATGACGAATTTTGAGCTTTATTGAAGGGGTGAAGCCCTTTCTTAGGGTGGAAGCACCATAGAGACACAATCTTGAGAGGGAAAAGCGTGAAGAAGGGTGAAGAAAAGAGATGGGGCTTTCCTCAAAATCGTTTATTCTCATCACTATACTTTGTTTATCTTTCTTTTAATGGTTTTCTTCCACTTAGAGATGTTTAGTTTTATTTCTAGGTTTTGTTGTAGCCTTGCTACATTTAGATGGATTAATGGTTAATTACATTTTCATTCATTATATGGATTGATTTTATCTCGACTTGCTTTATCTGTATTTTATTTACATGGTGGTGTTTGGCAAATTCGACATTAGGCGTGTTTTTCTTTGGGAGATTTGAGATCGAGAGATGATGACCCCGGGGATCCTGAACTTGGTCAATCAATGAATAGAGATATCTTGGTTCCAAGTGTGGCATTTAGGGTTAAACATTTAAGCGTTTCGGAGTCCAAGGTTGAAGCAGAGATGCAATACACCCTACTGGTGAGATAGGAAAATATATCTCAAGAGAGAATATCTTGTAGGCATGATCAACCTGCCAACATAAATCAATTAATATACTGAATGAATAAACCATCGACTGTGGCAAGTGTAGGCAAAACTATAGTTTTTAATTAATTGATTTAGCAAACAACTTATGATTAGTTTTTCTCTATGTTAGTTAAAATTCACTAGAATTTTAGGTCCAGATAATATTTAAACCATAAATTCAATAATCAACACACTTCTCCTTGTGGGACGACACTTGATGAGCCAATATACTATGTAAACTCGACGTTTATACTTGCGCATACAGGCCTACATTTTATACTAATTTGCACACCTGACACGAGCCTGCCAAGTTTTTGGCGTTGTTGTCAGGTAATGAGTTTAGCTATTTATATTGATTCGAAATAGTTTGACTCTATTTTGGATATAGGTAGTTTTGTTTTAAGTTTTTTGTTTTATTTTATTATCTTGATTTGATTTGATTTTTTTCTTTGCTTTTGTGTCTTGCAAGAGCTTGAATAACAATGGATGACAATTTATCAACTCAAATCACCCTCCTATCTCAACAACTACAAATAAGACAACTTTAGCAAAGGATGGCAAGTCAACCATGGAACTCGTACATGCCTATGGAGCAAGTTCAGTATGGGGGCAACTGTACCAACACATACACCGATGGCAACTTCATCCACACTCTCATGGATCTCAATTTCAATGTTCTAACCTCCATAAGAAAAGAAGTCAAAACTTGAAGAAGCACTCGAAGAATTGGCCAAAGCTGAAGCTGAACAGGCCACTTCTAAAAAGAGGATGCATCTGGGAGGCAACATTGCACACTCAACTTCACATGCCCAAGTCATGGATGAGATGAGAGTAATATTTCGTGAGCTAAGCAACACAAATTAAAACCAAGCAACCAACTTAGAAATTTGGAGTTTAATCGAGAAATGGCTAAGTTGCTCTTAGAAAAACAACATGAGCTTGCCTTATTCCTCTGGAGGTGAACATAGAAGAAGAATATTTAGAGCATTATGAAGCCTTCACCTTAAGTATTGGCAATGAAGTTGGAGAGCAACATAGAGAAGAGGTGGATGCTAAGACGACACGTGTGATTGTTGAGGAAGAGAAAGAGTCAACTTCTTCATAACCGAAAGAAAAAAATAGGAAGTTGAAACAATTCTGGAGATGACTGTTTGGGGAGAGTTGCATGAGTTGAATAATGAGACAGAGCCCTATATCTGGGGGAGGTGGGGCGTGACATCGATGAATATGAACGAGCATCCAAGGGGAAGAATGCTCTCATAGCCCTTCAAGGCATGTCGGCCTTTACCACCATGTGTGTGCTCAAACAACAAATTTAGCACAAATTTCTGTGGACGGATGGAGGATTGGAACATCATCCGTTCCATGGTTGGTCGAAGCCCAAATTGACCGTAAAATGGAGCACTCTTCTTGGGAGGCAAACTCAATATTAGTACGTTTTTCTTTCTCTTCATTTTACTCAGCTCTATTGAAGTTATAATTTGCTGAACAAAGCCCCCGCTTTGATCTTGCTCGTCTTTCGATACGGATTTCGTGTTTTGCAAGGGCTAAAGCGAGCCGCTCTCACTCTTCCAAGACCCAAATACTACGCCCACCTCCAACATTGCAAACCATGGGAGCCATTTCCACCCCACCCTCAAGGAGGCACTCTTTCTATTTTGAAAGTTCATCTTATTAGTGTTTAGACTTAAGTTTAGTGATGTGGGATGAGGAATTATATTATTACACTTGCTTTGGTTGTGTGTTTTAGAGGATGTTTGTTCATGTAAGGATGACAATATGATTGATGCATGTATTATTGTTGTGAGGAATTGTGGCACTAAGTGAAATGGGCTAAATTCTTTCATAGATACTTATGCATTTAATTGATCTAGGACTTGAGGTGAATACTAGTTGTTTAGGTGTCAGGCTGAGTTTTCTCTTTTCTTTCTTTTGTTCGTTTCATGTCTCATATGAAGTGAGTTTTGATGCCTTGTCAGTTAGTAGAAGGTCATTTTGAATACAAACATATAAAAAGTGGCAAGTGCAAAGTGGATTGACCCCTTAGGTTTTAAATGATCCGGGAATTGTGTGTTATTTGGTATGGGTGACTTAGCTTAGTCACCTCCTTTGTGCTACAAGAAGCTATTTTTCAAGGAATTTATCACACACAATACTTTTGGTCTCCTTTGTGCATCTTGGTCCTGCACTTTGCCTTGAATTCAACTTACTCCAGGATTCTAGCCATCTAAACATGAATACCTAATCAAAAAGAGGATTGCCATCAAGCCCCAACTAAAAAGTGAAAAATGAGAAAACGTAAAATAAAAGGAAAAGAAAGATGTGCATGCGCTAGAAAAGAAACAATAAAAAATAAGTATGAATAAGAATAAGTCGGATCAGCTCCAATCGAAATCTCAAGATAGTCCAAATTTTCAAAGCCTAATGCCGTGATCCAACTCGGCTAGGAGAGTCATTGACTTCACTATCCGCTTATAATGGGACGTAAGATGGATCCTTCCCACAACTTGGTTTTGAGTTCGATGAATGTTCTGGGTGAAGTTTGAAGGGAATTTAATGTCGCTTTTAAATCCAACCCTGAGCCAACAGATCTAATACAGAACACTCATCTAAAACTTTCTAATAGCTTTCTCTCTCATTTTTAGGTATTTGTGCAGCCTTTAGTACTTATATGACTAAAAGTGGTGTGGTGTGTCTTGATCCTTCTAGTTAGCTTCTTCCAAATGTGTGAGCTGAGCTTAAGTTTAAGGGTATTAGAACTCATATACACTGAGATCATGCTATCACCTACACTTAGTTTCCTTAGAAAGGTCGAGACTCAAGCGGCTGGATATGCTTTGCTCACTCATTCTTTGATTTGCCATGTTCCAGGAGAGTTTAAGTTATATGATCCTAAACTTGCCGAAAATGCTAATATTGCGAATCCTCAGGTTCATGATTCTTCCACTTGCAATTATGTTATCATACTATCTCATTGTTTGTTACATTTTCAATTTTTTTGCCTTTGTTTGAAGGTCTCTTGCTTAGGGACAAGCAAGAATTTAAATTTTGGAGTGTGATGAGTATATTTTATACTCATTTTATCCCTATTTTTTACTTATATTTTTAGCAGTTTTATTATATCAATAAGTGATCTAATGTTCTAAATGTTCAATTTTGTGATTAGGTCAACCATAAGCCATTATGGAGCAAAAACAAAGAGATAAAGCCCAAAATTCAAAGAACAACATTAAAAGAGTAGCCAATTGCAATTTGATTGTTTTATGCCACATTGATCCCAATGGCTAGAATATTGATATGGATGAATAGGATACTTCTGTGCTTTCCGTAAAGAGACCTTATTCAATTCCATTTGACTGGGGACAAAGTATGACTCCCGTAGTCAAGGAAGAAGATAAGAGAGCTCAAAAGTGACCAGTTGGATCATTTTGTACATTCAGTCTTTATAATCATTGCTAAAGTGTTTTTCCTAGCCATATCTAGATTCTACACTTCAAGAAATTTCCAACGGTACCAAGAACACCCAAATCGAAGTTCAAATGACAAAGTTATGGTCTGAAGTAAAGCTTATGCAAAAATCAAAGGGAGTTTAAAGTTAGTAAACGCTTCTAAATATCAGAACCAACGCCGCACGTCATGTGGCGGAGTCAGGAAAACAGACGCCACACACGCTTCCAACCACGCCACGACGCTCGGTTGGTTTTCGATTTTAAATTACTTTGGAGCCCATAATTGAGGGTTTTAAAGCTCAAACCCCAAGGAGACAAGAGGACGACGGATTTTAGAGCTTTTTTGAAGGGGAGAAGCCCTCGCTTAGGGTGGAAACACCCTAGGGCACAAATCTTGAAGGGGAAAAGCTTGAAGAAATAGCTGGGGAGATTGAAGAAAAAGAGACAAATTTTCTACTCAAAATTGTTTATTTTCATCCTCTTTCTTTGTTTATCTTTCTTGATGGTTTTCTTCCACTTAGAGATGTCTACTTACTTAGATTTTATCAGCCTACTTACATTCGATGATTTAATGGTTAATTACATTTTATTCACATATGACTGATTATCTCACCTGCTTTTATCTTCTGATTATACATAATATGGTGTTTATTAAAGCAGATTAAAGAATGTTTTTGTCGTGAAGTCCTGACTTGAGAGATTACTGGACCCCAGTAGATTGTATGAATAGAGCAACATTCGGGTCAACCCAATGAATAGAGATATCTCGGCAGTAACGACATCAACCCACCAGCTTAAACCTAATTGAAGACATGGAATAATGAATCCATCTTGAGGCGAAACCATCGATCGTATGTGTGAACGCAAAACCCTAGTTTTTAACTTCACTGACGAAAAGAATAGTGAAAATTGTGGTTGTCATAAGAAAGATATACTAAATCGATGTCGAAAGGTTCAATATGGAAAATTCAAAGCCAACTCTAACCCTACTCTCGGCTGGCCATTTTGTTGAGTGCACCCATCCACCTCACTAGAAAGAAAGGAATGTCGCCTATTCCATATTTCATCCGTGAGCCAGTTCTGATGTATGCTATGGTGTGTACACATCCGTGATATATCTCATGGCAATGGATGTGCGCATTCCTAGCAAATCTTGGTAAATCACATCAGAGGTAAAGAAATGACTCTAAACTGAAATCAAAGGCATGTTAAGCCTTTGGGATCAAAACCCATCTCTTGAAGGTTATACTAATTCGGAGTGGTCACCTGCATCGTATAAAAATCTACTTCTAGTACTTATTTACATTTTCTTGGGCGGCATATATCATAAGGGGCCAAAGAGAAAGTGTGTTTCACTCATCTACTATGAGAATCAGAGTGCATTGTGGTGCCACTCGAAACTTAAAAGAGACATGAGATGGAGCGCTTCAAGAACTAGATTTAAAACAAAGATTACTACATATAATATGATAGTCAAAGTGTTAAGGATCATGAACATGTAATGTACACTTAAGCACAAGGATGTGAGATATCATTGATCAAGAAGGAAGCTATTGAAGGTTCAACCTGCTCAAATAAGAAACACTCATTAATGAGAATATTGTTTATAGTATTGACAAGGTCATTACAAAGAAAACTGCACCATATTGAATACAAATGATCTCCACTTACATGGGTCAATAAAACTCTCACCTTCATATGTGTGTTAAAGCGGCTTGAGGGAGATTTGTGGGCCCTAGGCCCCAGTCACTATGCCAAATAACAACAACAAGCCTCTTTAGGAGAAAATTCTTCTCCACGCTGCCAACACATCCCATATTTGTATGAATGAGAATCGGGCCTTTGTTCCAAAGAAATGTACCTCATTTCCATTTCAACCAAATGAAATCTCATCCTGAGATCAAACCCTTGCCTATAAATAGACTTCGAGAAACATAATCAAAGTCTTGAAATTCCCAGAGATTAGAAAGAGTTCTAGCAGGATCATTCTTTCAACCCATAGATTGTTGAACAGCTGAAACAAATTGCCATCACAGAAGGAGTGGTAAGAAGAGCAAATATAAAGAGTAGGTTTGGTGAGGTAAACTAAGAGGATTGTGAGCATATCCTAGGTGCGCACACTTTGTGCCGCTTCATCTCATAATGGATTATTTTCTAGATTTTCCTGTGGAGGTTTCCTCATTCTGAGGGTTTTACCACGTTATATCTAAAATCATTAAGAATTTTTACCATCTTAATTCCTCCAAGAATGGCTTAGCCATCTAACTGACTTTCTATTTTCAAAGCATCGTATAGCCACCCATTTTGTTCCTTTTATTATGGATAGAGCCTCACCCCAAACTATTTATTTACATTTTGATTAGTGCACAACCACCCAATTGATTATAATTTTGAGGATTGACATTACTACTCAAGTGTTCATTTGATTTCTTATGGATTGGCATTGCCACCCAATTGTTGCTAACAAATACAGTGGATTGGCAAAGCCACCCAAATATTACTTGTAGTAATATTCCATAGGTCACTCACAATCCCAATAGTGTTTTTGTGCAAATAATAATAATAATAATAATCCAGACCGTTCCCTTACAAGTAAACTAACAATATTTTCATGGTACATGTTTGTGAGAATAAAAGGTCTAAATAGTTATGATGCTTTTGTTCCGAAATAGAATACGGGATTGCATCAATGTGGGATCGTGAGCATGGGTTCTTTATAACATAGAGAGCTACAAAGAATAATCAATCTAGTTAATATGGAAGTGGTGCCTGATTTATGCTCCAAAAGTAATCTTAATCAGCCAATCATGGCTTCCAATTAATAATGGGTCACAGATCCCTGCTGAGCCAGCCAGATTGACAGGTTCAGTCACTGATTATTACTATCTCAAGAAGGAGCCCCATTTTATTTGGGCCTAAGGTGTTATGTCCCAAAGGAGACTAGGGTTATAGGTCCATAAATACACCGCTTACTTCAGCCTCCAGTACTTAAGCTTAATGACATTTGCAGATCGAGAATCCTTAGTAGAAACAAAAGTAACTTGATATATGTTGCAACCCAAGGGTCTGGTGAGGCTTTCCTACAACCTTCATGGTTTCTTTAGACCAGTCCTGCACTGCATCCTCCGTCGTAGAGAATAGCTTTAAGGTCCCATATGGATTCTAGAAGAGATTTTCGCACTACCACAAAGCTAAGAATAGTGATGAAAAATATATCTATCAAATATTACTGTATTTGAACTGGTATGATTCGGCTTCCAACGCATGATTCTCGCAAATGGTAGTTTGTGTCATTGTAGCATCAATGGTGGCATTAATGAGTCCTTAACAGGCCCTTTCTTCATATGTTTTAATTGCGGGTGATTCTTCGCTGGTTTTATACTTTAATGTTCAATTTAGGGTCTAACTATTTAATCAAAGCCGAAAGCACATGTGGTTCGGGGTATCGATCATTTTCTTTGGTGTCGACACTTGTATTGTCCACTTAAATAGAGCGAGCATGGTGGTTCAGCCTATCATGGTCCGAGTGGGGAGAAAACTGGTAAAGCCAAAAGGTGTGGGGTTCATTTGGTATACAAGGGAGAGGAGAAACGACAAATGATTATGAAGCCTTTGTAGTGGTGCTTGCCATGTAGCCGAGTCATGAGAGAGATCATAGACACCAATTAAGATCTATAGAGGAGTATGAGATCATAAGTTAGATTCAGCTGGATCAATAGATAAACTAATACTTCTACATTTTTGTTCCTCTCAGAACCTTCCTTTCACAAACTACTTTTATACGCTTCTCACATATCTACCTTACCCGCATCGAGAATAACATACGCTGAACACTTCAACTCAAACTACTTGGGGAGTCGATCTGTAACTATTGCCGCCGTGCAGCGATCATGTGCTCTTCCAAGCCACCTTCTCATTTAGATGCATGAGTTTAGAAAATGAGTCAACCAAAAGATTTTAGTGGGTAAAAAAGGAATGCTAGTTACTTAAGTTTTAATCATTTCATATCGATTGGATATATATATCTGCAAGGATGAGGATAAAATTATTTGTAATGTTCCAGAAGATTAAGATGAAGGCATTTTTTAGGCACTGTCTTCGCGCAGGCTCTTAAAAAGCCTTTAAGGGCATCCTAAGAAAAACGCGATGATGGTAGTATGCCTTCTTCACGAGGCGTAGAGAGCTATTATTACATATGCCTTTTACGCATGACAAGTAGATGCGAATGTCTTTTGCGAGGTTGATTTGGTGTTAAAAAATTGAAAAAAAAAAGTATCAAATCCCTTTGTAAAACCCTAACTTGTTTGGAACAATCAGGAAAAAAAAAACCCACATTTCCATCGACATGCCTCTAGCGTCGGCAATATAGCTTTGCAAAGGCACGTACACTTTCTATCGATATCATCTTCACAGAGGAAATCTCAAAGCCTCGTTTATCACTGTTCCCTGCTTCCTTCCTGAATGCTACAATTGGCGCCGTGGAATCAGATGCTTTTTCCCGCCCTTCCGCTCCATTTGAATAGCAAACTTTTCTTTTTTGTTCCTTTATTTCCCGCCTTTCTTAAAGAGATTCTATTTGGTTAAATTCCATCCATTTCTCTATACAACTTCATTAGAGTAGACTTTTCAGAAAACGTGATTACATAAGTGATACGTATACAGATGTAAATTTCTGGTGAAATTAATCTCTTTTTCTTATCTCTTATTTCCACTACTACTCTCCATTTCCTAATTTACTCATTTTAATATTAAGATTTGTTTGGTAAAATCATACAATATTCTTTGTAAACTCAAGCTATTTACTTTAGGTATCTAAAACATTTTGAACATTCAGTAAAAATTAAGATTTGGTATTTTTTTAAAAATTGCCTTAAAAATATAATAATAAATTATTTTTATAAATAAGAAATAATAACTTTATAATTAATTGTAAATTATATATTTTAAAAATATAACTAATTTGCATATTTGTTAGAAAAATATATATTAAATATTTCAAAATTTGTAATTTATTTTTTAAGCATAGTAATCATTCAAAAATTTACTTCTATTTTATTTCTTTAAATCACAAATTTTAAATAAAATTTCTATTCATATTCATTAGTTTAAAATACAGTAATAAACCTATTTGCAATGGGATAGCTAAAAGATTCAAAATCATGAATATATATATATATATATATATATATGAGCATATATATATATATATATATATATATATATATATAATCACTTAAAATTTTGTCTTTATTATTATTTTTTAAATCAATAAAAAGCGCTTTGTCTTTATTATTATTTTTTAAATCACGAAAGGCTTCGGTGTTTACGTCATTTCACAAATATAACATCTCGGTCTTATATATTCGTCTTTAAAAAGAGTTATTATTACTAATTGGCCATGACATAATAATTAATTCCTCAAAGAAAATGGGTCATATTATGCAAGATCTGCTGTGCTGATATCGCACATATACATAAATGTAAGAATTAAGAACAATAACGATTTGGGTTTCACCTAATAGATAGATAACCTGCTGGGACGAAGATCAATCATGAACCGGAGTGGTGCAGTTACTATGAACTGACGGGCATGGATTATGTCACCGTTCCGTTCCCCCATGCTATTTTTACTACAAAGAGTAACGCGAACCTTGACATTTCCAATCCAATTCAATTTTTCCAGATTCAGAGCCACTACTTCCTCTGCTTGCATCCAAGCGCGAGCTGCGGACCTTCCGGTCTGGTCTGCTGCTACAGGGAAGCGGTTTCGACCACTCAGAACCGCCTATTATGTTAAAGGAATCAAAACGGCTCACAGGTCCAAACAATATCCCACACGCATGTGATTGGCCCACTTGTCATTAATGTACTTTGACTTATTTTTGATGTGCATTCAGTTTATAAAGTGTTTTGCTTTCTTATTCCAATTCGATGTGGGATTGGTTTTAGGCGGTGAGAATATAAAGAAAATAACATGTATCCAAAGGGTTTTGAACACGAGAGGATAAGCCCTGTAGTCTGTAAAATCAAACCAAATTGGGCCACTTTAAATGCAGCCACTTTCTCCAAACAATATTTACAATATTTATATATAGATATATATATATATAATATATATAGATATATATAAGATGATATATAGTATATATGTATATATATATATATATATATAGATATGATATATATATATATAAGATGATAGATATATATAAGAAGTATATATATATAAGGTATGAATATATAATTTTGATCACTTTGGTTATTTTGTGGCCAAAATGAAGGAAACATATTTATTTATGGGTATTTTTATAATACTTTTTATATTTATACTTATATTAAATAATGTCAAATATAAAAGATAAATATTATACTAATTTTTAATTATTTTGATTATTTTATTTTTATTATTTTAAATTAATAATATATAAAATATATATTTATTACATCACAAGCTCGACAGATTCGACCACGGCTTGACCAAATGAATCCCTGAAACCAAGAACTTTTCCGATTCGATGATTCTATTCGCAAAATGACTGCCTAATTACTTGTTTTCTTTTTTGATCGAATCATTAAACACATATCTCAAAATCTATTGTTGACACAGAAGTATGGACTGCAAGGATCAACCCAAACTCATGGCAGAATTTATTACGCTTCAATGCACGTTTAGTTAAATTCGCACAAAGCCTAGATGGGTTTTTGGGGCCTCAAATCTGAAAGACAACCTATATTCGTTTATTTATTTAATTTTTAAAGGAAAATAATTTTATTAATTTAAACTTGTAATAAACCCATAGATCATAGATACAAATCTATAAAAAACAAAAATCTAAAAAAAACAATATCCAAATTAATAAAGATCATAAACCCGACATAAAATTTACTACAAACTTATAATATAACGATTAGGAAAATATCTACAACTTCGATCCTTCAACACAGACCCAATCAATATTCAACTTTCTCAACTAATCGAATCCCGGTTTCTAGTTCATCAACTGTCTCACACAAACCCATTAATAAAATACGATTACGAAAAACATCATATCGTAACAAGCAACAAATCAATCGCCACAATAAAATGATAATAACATAAAAAACAAGTAGAAAATCACCTTATTAAAAGATAAACTAAAAAAAGACATGTAGATGAGTAATTTTATGCCAAAAATAGCTAAGAAAAAGAAAAGAAAATTGAGAGAAAATGAGGGTAGATTTATTTATTTATTTTCATATTTTGTAATTCTTTTGATATTTGCTTTTACTTTTTTTAAAGATTGGACAAATTATATCTTGATATTCTTTTTCAATCTTCCATCATTTCCTTTATCTTCTTTTATTTTTATTCTTGATATTGTATAGAAAATAAATTTTTATATATCTATTAGAATGTGTGAGTACTTTGACTCACCCTGGCTCTTCATATGTCCATCCTGGTTCTTTTATTAGCTTTTTCTAAAAATTTCTGATTTTGTTTATTTATTTTTCTTTGGTCTCCATCCACAACTACCTTCCTAAGCTACAGCCTCCAGTCACTACTAGTCTTCCAACTCTGGTAATGGCTTATTCTTCTTCTTCTTCCTCTTCTACCCATCGATGGATAACATGTATCAGCGCCTCCTTAGTCTGCAGTGAAGATACCTGCCGAAGCTTTACCGCCCACCCCAATTCACAAGCTGGTGATTGTCAAAGTGAAAAATAAATCTCCAGCATCTCTACTACAATTGAAGATCGATCGAGGTTTCAGCGTCATTATTTTCTTGGAAAAAACTATGCTTCTTCGAGCTGGTGTTTGATGAAATCACAAAGATTGTACTTTTCCATTTGGGGATCCCAAGTTTCACAGATAAGTCAATGTCTAAGGGGAAGTTGATCTTCGTAGCCATTGGGAACGTGTCAAGATTAGTGGTATGAAAGCCCTAAAATCATTATCAATGCAACCAGAAATTCAAATTGTTATAGGTTATTGACTTATTGATATTGCATTTGAATTTGCCTAATAAGATGTGGACCCTTCGTCAATTATGTGTACCAACCTGAATTTATTACTCTTAAACTGTAATAGATATTCACGGAACTAACAGCATCTTTTGATTTTTAGGGATGAAATCGCATGCCTTTATCTTCTTCCAGGCTTCTGAATGGCTTCTTCTTCTTCTTCCACCCATCAATGGAAGTATGAATGTCTTTCAATAGTTTCAGATATAACACCTGTAGCTTTCAACTGACTGAATTTTACACCTGCAGCTAGTCAAAACGGAATCAATACTTTCATGGATGACCGACTTAGAGGAGAACAAGCCCCACTGCTCTTAAACGCCATTTAAAGAATTTGAGGCTTCCATAATCATATCTCCACAACCATACAGTTTTCCTAGCTGGTGTCTGGATGAGCTAGGCTATAATTAGCCTGAGTGCGTCAAAGTTATGGGACATAAACCCCTACCGGTTTTCTATAACGTGTATCCCCCTTGGGCGTAAGACATCAATCAGGAAGTTTGGCAGAGGTATTTGCAAATGAACTGAATGTGTACAGGGAGAAGATGGAGAAAGTGGCCATGGAGGGAGGCTTCTTAACTGAATTAGCCACAATTTCTGGATGGACTCTGAAATAGCACTTTCTCTACCTGTTTGTTTCTTCTTTTCTATTAGCTGGATGAGCTTGCTTAATCATTTGATATATATGTTGAGGTATCATGAATACAGAGGTGAATTATAAAAAAATGAACTCTTTTTTATATGCATATGCAGAAATGGATATACGTGCCAGTATCATTTGGTTGATCAAATAGCCTTTTTTTCCCCATTCTTCCTACCAAAACAACATAAAATGTGAGATTTAAAAAGCTTTTAGGTAAACTAAGTTAAAATAGAGGGTGTGCCTCCAGTTGGTCCAGCCTTCAGGCTGCCTTTAATACTACTGTCTCAAGTCCTCAGGCTCACTAAGGATTTACTTCACTGTGCAAGCTGGCTCTGACACCCACTATTGTAAAAGTGAAAAATTAGCCCAGACTTTAGTGGAACCTATGATAATTATAATGTAGAGGAGTGGGTGAAAGAAGAGAGATGGATGAACAACCTGGAACTTCTGGCATTCACTTTAAAGTTGAGAAATTCCACATGCTCACTCCTTGTGGAAGACATAAAGAAAACAAGAAAGGATTTTGGGTTAGCTCCTCTGATGCCTAAGGATCTCTTTTCTTTGTTATTTCACTGGAAAAACTCTGGTTTCAAGTCATGAATGGGGCACAATACACGAATCATTTTTTTGTTGTCACAAACATATAAATTAAACCCCTCATATTTTCATGAAAGGAAAAGGAAATCAGAAAACAATCTAATAGATAGAAATTTTCTAAAATTCATGAGAGAAGAGGGACATATTCTCCTCTGTTTTTTCTGAGACAGCAGAAGTGGGAGAGAGAACCCTCTCTCACATACAATATAGTTTAGGAGTCGGTTTTTTTTTTTCTTTAAAACTCCCAAAAACTACTCCCTTAATTTCTCAAATGTTGAGTTGGGCCACGCCAGTGCACTTGACATCCAACAAACTCTAACAAGAGCAAATAAATGGATGAGAATGGACGTGTGAATTACTTTTGAGCCCTAAAATGAGAATGGAAGAGAGATTGAATTGATAGGAATTCATGTATGCAATTCTTCCAATTACATGTGTTTCTTCCTTTCTCTTAAGCTGATTAGCTCATTATGCTAGAGGCAGAGATGTATATGGTTGAAATCTATTTCCCTTTGATATAAAAATTATAAGAAAATAGGGATAAATTTTGTACTCTGTTGATCTCACTAGTTCTCAATCCTTTAAAGACGCTGAATCACTATGATTTTTGCAAGACACCATCATTGAACGTGGCTCTAGCTTCTAATTATGGTATCCTCAGATTTACAAGATCTTATCTCAATAGCTTCAGATTTCCTCCAGAATAGCATGAAAGTGAGATAAGTAATTTGAACTTTAATCTCATCTTATCAATAAAGAAAAATGAGTTTCACCCTTTAAGTTTGATTTAATACACATTTTATTTTGTTAGAAGAATCAATTTTAAGTACTTTTATATTTACTAATTTTTCTTTGGCTGTTTATGAATTCTTACTATTTTTTTGTTGTTCTCAAATTTGACAGGCATGAATCTAAACTTATTGAGGAAATTGTTAGAGATATTTTGAATAAATTGGTTGGCATATCTTCAAGCTACATGAATGGCCTAGTTGGGATGGAGTCTTGCATAGAGGCAATGGATTCCTTATTATCTCTTGGATCATTTGATGTTCGGATGATAGGAATTTGGGGCATGGCTGGCATAGGTAAGACAACCATTGCTAAAGTTATTTATGAAACTGAATCTACCTCAATTTGAAAGGTTGTTGCTTTCTTTCAAATGTTAAGCAGTCACAAAAATTTGGTCTACCTTGTTCACGAATGGAACTCACTCTACAGAATTTTGAAGGAAATAAATCCAAGTTCAAGACTTTTGAATAAAGGAATCAACTCTATAAGGACGTGCTCTGCTCTAGGAAGGTTCTTATTATTCTTGATGATGTGGATCAACGACAACAAATGGAGGAGTTAGCAGGAGATCATCATTGGTTTGGTTTGGGAAGTTGAATTATCATAACAACTAGAGATGACATTTATTAACTTGTCAAGAAGTGGATGCAACATACGAAGCTAAGAAATTAGACAATGATGAAGCTCTCAAGCTATTTTGCCTACATGCCTTTAGACATAAACATGGTATGGAAGATTTTTGGCAACTATGTGGCCATGCACTCAATTACACTAAAGGCCTCCCATTAGCCCTTAAAGTGTTGGGTTCTTCTCTATATGCAAAAAGAAAAAATGAATGGAAGAGTGAATTGGAAAAACTCAAACAATTCCCTGACAAAGAAGTACAAAATGTGCTCAAAACAAGTTTTGAAGGGTTAGATGACAGTGAACAAAATATATTTCTTGATAGTGCGTTCTTCTATAAAGGTCATGATAAGGATTTTGTTGGTGAAATTCTAGACAATTGTGGCTTCTTCTTCAGCATTGGGATAAGAAATCTTGAAGATAAGTCACTCATAACTATATCAGAGAATAAGTTGTGCATGCATGATTTGTTACAAGAAATGGGTTGGGAAATTGTTAGGCAAAAATCTGAAGTACTTGGCAAGCGTAGCAGGTTAAGAGCTCATGAGGACATCAATCATGTACTAACAACAAATACGGTAAGACTAAAATGCATCAAGTCTCCTAGTTCATGTTTAAAAATTCTAGATGAAAGCCTAAGTTTAAAGAATATTACTCCATCTCATTCAAGAACTCATAGTTTTGTACAATTATGCTTGCATTATGAAAATTAAGTAAAAAGAAGGATGAAAAAGAAAAGAGGCAAAAATATAATTAGTTTGCTACACTCTGTGACTTAATCTTCTTTCTTTTCTTTATTATTATTATTATTATTATTTTTTGCTATTTTGACTTTAATTTCATACTTTGCTCTTGATTAATGCTGTGGAATCAAGGCTGAAGGGTATATTTCTTGATTTGTCTACATCTAAAGAACTAAACTTCAGCATTGATACCTTTGCAAAGATGAACAGATTAAGATTGCTGAAAATCTGTGATTTACTAATAGATAGAAGCTGGGAATATTTGTCAGAAAAAGAGTTAATAACCTATCCTCATGATGTTTGGATGGGAAGGAAATATTTATACAATAAAGTGCACTTATATGGAGACCCTAAATTTCTGTCCAACAGCTTAAGTGATCTTTATTGGCATGGATACCCTTTGAAGTCCCTTCCATCAAATTTTCATCCAGAAAAACTTGTTCAGCTGAACATGTGCTTTAGTCGGCTTAAACAACTGTGGGAAGGAAATAAGGTATGATTGTAATTTATATGAATTTTTTTTTCTGTAAACAGATTATACAATCCATTAAATAAATGTCCCTTTTTTTCCCTTCTTTGACAGCAATTTGATAAGTTGAAATTTGTCATACTTTGCCACTCTCAAAATCTAACCAAAACTCCCGACTTCTCTGGAGCCCCAAACCTTAAGAAACTAATTCTCAAAGGTTGTACAAGTTTGGTCGAGGTTCACCCATCCATTGGAGCTCTCAAGAAGCTTATTGTCCTTGATTTAGAAGGCTGCAAGAAACTCAAGAGCTTCTCAAGCAGCATCCATATGGAGTCTCTTCAAATTTTTATTCTCTCCGTCAAGCCAAAATCACAGTTTCCAGAGGTCCAAGGGAATATGGAACATTTGCCAAAGCTTTCTTTACAAGGGACTGCTATTAAAGGATTGCCCTCCTCCATTGAAAATCTCTCTGGGCTTGCTTTATTCAATCTGAAAGACAGCAAAAGCCTTGAGTCATTACCTAGAAGCATTTTTAAGTTGAAGTCCCTGAAAACTCTCATTCTTTCCAACTGCACAAGACTCAAGAAGCTTCCAGAGATCCAAGAAAACTTGAAGAGTTCTCATGAGTTTCTTTTTCTAGATGGAAGTGATATAATAGAACCGCCTTCCTCAATCAGTCTTAAATGGGCTTGTTTTATTGAATCTCGATGAATTGTAAAACTGCAAGTCTTCCACAAAGCATTTGTGAGCCAACATCCGTAATTTTACTCCGTGGGTTGTTCAGGTCAAGGAATTGCCAGATGACTTAGGAAGCCTACAATGTTTAGCAGAGCTAAATGCAGATGGAAGTGGTATACAAGAGGTACCACCCTCTATTTCTCTTTTGATAAACCTTCAAGAATTATCATTAGTGAGGATGTGTATGTGAGGGAACTCAAAGTCATGAACTGGCTCCTCATTCCACTCATCACCAACGCAGGGATTGCCAGTGTACCTACCTTCTTTCTTGGGTTTACACTCCTTGAAAGTGTTAAGTCTACGAGGTTGCAACCTACCGAAAGGAGTATTGCCCCATGATCTTGGGTACTTACCCTCGTTAGAAAGGTTAGATCTGAGCAGAAACAATTTCATTACCATGCCTGTTAGCCTCAATAGACTTTCTCGGCTGCGAAGTCTCATAATAGAACACTGCAAGTGTCTTCAATCATTGCCAGAGCTTCCATCAGGTATCAAGAGTTTAAATGCTTATAGTTGCAAATCCTTGGAAACCTTTTCATGTTCATCAAGTGCATACACATCAAAGTCGCTGGGAATGTCGTGTTTAATCTTTTCTAATTGCTTCGTGACTAGGAGAGATTCGTTGTTGCGGACGTCATGGCAATCATTATAGAGGGAATCTACCAATGTCATCCATACCAAAATTTCGCCAGACGAGTATGTTTCTTGCTTCCGAACAGACAGACAAAATGTATTTCGCTTAATTTTTCATTTTATTTTTGAAATCTTATAAGTTGATAAATCCCACAAAGTAATTCTTAAAAAGCTCTGGAATATTTGTTCTATACTATTTTCTCATATGCCAAGAATGATTTTATGATACAGGCTCCGTATTCCAATCAATGAACATAAAGGCCATTGTTCCCGGAAGTAGAATTCCGCAGGGTCTCACCATCGAATGTAGGTGTTCTCAGAATATAGAGTTGCCAATTACTGGTATAATACCAAGTTGATGGATCGCTTTTTGCGCTTGTTCTCTAAACTTCGAGGCTATTCATTTGTATAAGTCTAGGATGATGATTGCAGAGCCTTCAGACTTTCTCTTAGTTTGCTACCTGAATGATGATTATTATGTGGGCACTGACCGTGCCTCATTGTATATTTCACCTGAAGGACCTAGATCTATTGAGTCGGATCACACATTTGTTTGGTATAGATCTCTTGCTGGACTAGAGAGTCGTGCCTGCACCAACAAGAGTTGGTTGAAAACATCACAGGGCTTTTATTCGGTTGATGGGCTCGATATGAGGTAAAAATGTGGGGTTCGGCTTAGCATATGAGGAAGATTCAAAAAGATGGCGGATGTAGCTTTCCTTTTGGCACCATGTGGCCCGACGGAGATGACTCCAAACCACCAGAAGGGTCTTGTGACGGATTCTTCGGCTCCTCCAAGATTGGATTCCCTCTATTGCCTCCATCTCTTATGCTTCCACTGTAAGCTTCTGCCATACCTTCTCATACTCCTTGAAGCCTTTTGCAAATATTTTATTGACCATCGATTTTTTGTTCGGACACTTTATTTTAAATAAATTTATTATGATATTATATCAATAATTTTATTGAAAATACTTGGTTTCTCCAAATTTTAGAGAAAAGTTTAAGGGTGGTTGCTATATTAGAAGAAATCCTCATTCCATCTCTATCATACCTCCTCATTCAAGGTACTATTTCCTTTTATATGCTTTTAGGTCTTTTCAGCACTTCATTCGTTTGCCTACCAAAAAATTATATAATTTTTGGATTGATCTTTTAAATTTCTATTTTTATAATCAAATTTTAATTGGTTTAATTTTTTTAGTTTGTTGCAGTTTCTTTGCTTACTTGGCTCAAGTGAAAAGGATTATAATGATTTTAAGTTTGAAAATAATGTGTATAATTTAATTTCATTTCGTGATACATTTTTAGATTAATATGTTTTTCAGTTACTTTATGTGATTAAATTTGTGTTTGTGTTAAAGAATAGATAATTTGCACTTTTTTTTGCTAGTTAAATAAAAATTTGAAAGAAATTAATGAATTATTTAAAGGTTGATATGAAATTGTTTTCATTGATGAAATGTGTAGGGTATTTAGTTAGAACAAGAGAGATAACTCATAAAAAAATTAAAGAAAGATGTGGAAAAAATTTAGGATAGGTGAAAATAAGATTAAAATAGCGCTTTTGTTGGTATAAGGACAAAAATTCCATTATTTTTAGTATGGTAACCAAAGTACCATATTTGAAGAAAAAATTAACAATTTATCCATTATAAAAACTAATTAAAAGAAAAATAAAATACTATGTATAGAAGCAATAGTTTCAAATTTTCATTTATATGGTTAAATTTACAAAAATAGAACATATATACAACAAAAGTTATGACACATCCTAAAAATTAATAAACAAGTTTTCTGAATCCTATTAGCCATTCATGAATTATTTCCTGGTATATGTTGCTTAGATTTGATTTCTCTAAGTTATAACCTTAAAGTCTTCACGATTAGTGTGCTTCTGGCACACACTTTATATCAAGCCAAATTTCTATTATGAATATGGAACAGCCATGATTCCTCTTTCCCGGGACATAATTTTTTTATTTACTAGAAATTGTCAATAGAGGCTTGAAGATTTCAACAAGGTAATGATACAACAGTTTGAGTTTAAAGATTTGGAACTAATGTCCTATTTCTAACCATTCAAGATAATATCATCACCATCAATTTGTGCTTTTGTTGTAGAGCAAATAGTGATGATACTAGAAAATTAGTAAATCTCTCATATTTCAAAGTCATAGTAGGAAGTATTTGATATTTGACTTGAATCTCTTATATTGTTTATGGAGTGATAATTATCAATTGACTTATGAGAAAAACTCATTTTGTCACACTTGGAAGCAGTAAAGCCAATTATGAGGCATATAACAAATTAATATTTATTTTAGGTTTTTAATGTTATTTATAAGGACTCATAATCTAATTATGAATTGGAGTTATACAATACCTACCTAGATTATATTGGCCACATGTTGATACTCTTCTTCATCTTGTTAAGTTGTACTTACATTGGCTTCATTTTTTAGTTTTTTTCCTCTCTGTCTTCTAAATGTATGAGCATGAGATTGTTCTCAATTTGAATTAATTTGCAGGCATGAAGCCAAGGTTATTGATGAAATCATTCAAGATCTTGAATAAATTTGATGCATGCTCAAGCAACATGGAGGCTCTGGGTGGGATGACTCAGTGATAAGACATGATCTCATTGTTATGTACTGGGTTAGTTGATATTCAAATGACATAAATTTAGGGCATGAATATTATATGCAACACTATCATTACTAGAGTTGTGTATGAGAGAATCTATAGTCACTTCGAGAATTGCTGCTTTCAAATGCTAGGAATAAAAATAAAACGATCCAACCTTCTTATATGACCTCCCTTCATAAATCTGAAGGAGGAAATACTTAAAAGCTTCAATAGAGGAATCAATTTGTTGAAGATAGGCTCCACTCTTAGAAGGATCTTATTGTTCTTACTCGATGTGGGTCACGATCTAAAAATTGGCGTTGATTTAGTAGGAAATCATGATTAGTTTGGTCCAAGAAGCCTAATTATCATAACAAGCAGAGACAAACAGTTGCTAATTTAGCAAGAAGTTGATACAATATATAAAACTAGAGATTGAAGCAAATGATGAAGAGCCTGGCTATTTTATCAACATGCCCTTAGACATGAGCAATCTCTACAAAGATCTGCCAATGTAGCTATTTAGCCATGCACGAGATTATACTAAAGGTCTTCCCTTAGGATTTTTAAAATATTTTGAACACACAAAAATCATACATAAATAGAAAATGAATTGGATAAACTCAAATAGATTCCCAATAAGGAAGCTCAAAGTGTGCTCAAAGCAAGTCTTAATGGATTAGATGACAATGAAAATGATAAGAAAAATATTCTTTTATGTGGATAGGACAAATATTTTGTTATGGAAATGTTATGAAAATTATGATTTCTTTCCTAACAATGGAATAAGAAATCTTCTAGGTAAAGTCTCTCATAACTATTTCAAATAATACAGTGGGCGCATAAAATTGTTGCAACAAATGGGTTGGAAAAACTGTTTGGCAAGAGTAGATTAAAGACCATGGAAAATGTAGTAGGTTAGAACTTTATGATGACATCAAACATGTACTAACAAGAAAATACAGCAAGACCTTAAATTCACTGCTCCTCTTTGCCTGTGTATATGCTCTAGCTGAAAATCATAGTTTGAAGAATAGTTTATTTATTTATTTTGTGCTCAAACATGGTTTCCTCTTAGAACACTCTAGGAAAAAAAAATAAATAGGAAAGAAAATCATTAGTTTGTTGCTGACTGGACTTTTCTGTTTTTTTTTTTTTTTTTTTAACTTTTGTTTTTGGTTTTTCAAGATTGGTGGATTCTAACTCCATCTCAGATTTGGTCTTAGTTAAATTTAAGGCTCAAGCAATTAGCGTGAAGTGGTCCTTGACTTGTTTGCATTAGAAGTGCTAAACCTTAATCTTGATGTCATGGAAAAAATGTGCAAATTAAGGTTACTTAGATTTTATAATTTTCAGATTGATGGAAGCTTTAAATACTTATCCAGGAAAGAGTAATTTTCTACCATTCATGATGCTTAGAGATGGAGGGACCTAATATGTGTATAACTCTCTATACAATGCTTGTAAATTGCATCTATCTGGAGACTGTAAATTGCATCTCTCTTTACAAGATCTCTTAAATTAGTGTGTATGCTGTTCGCATCAAACTTTCATCCAGATAAGCTGGTTGAGCTAAACATGTGCCCTAGTCAGCTTGAACAACTATGAAAAAGGACTCGAGGTATGATTACCATTTACTTGCCATTTTTCTTTAAACTTAATCATAGATTTCAATGAGGTAACTTTGTTCTAACCTTTTTTTTTCTATGTTTCTTGAAACCATTGGAGAGAAGTTGAAGATCATCAAACTTTTTGGCCACCTCAACATCTAACCAAAACCCCATAATTCTCTTAAATTCCAAACCTTCGAAGACCAATTTGGAAGATTGCACAAATTTGGTGAAGGTTCACCCATCCATTAGAGCTCTTAAGGAGCTTATGTTCCTGAATTTAGAAGGTTGCAAGAACCTTAAAAGAGTCTCTCAAAGAGCATCCACATGGAGTGTCTTCAAATTCTTACTCTCTTGCTGCTCACAACTTGTGCAGTTTCCAGAGGTCAAAGAAAATATAGAACATCTACCAGAGCTTTCTTTAGCAGCGGATAGAAGCTTGAATCAGTACTTATTTAGCTCTTAGTTTTTTTTCTAAAGATGAAAAACTTTAAGACATTTGTCATTATGATGACATACTCATGGAAACCATTGATTGGGCAAGACATTTACTTAATCATTTCACAGGATGTACGGAGTTGAAGTATAGTAGATAGGCCAGTGGTGAACTGGGCAAAACTCAGAGGGAAAGTAAACAATTAGCTATTTTTGATTTTGAATTTCAAATCTTTTCATATGTTGTTTGATTTATTATTTTCATGTTTTACTGAGTTATTTTATGGATGGAATTTCAAGTGATGCTTTAGAAACCTCAAACCAACTGTTTAGAATATCAAAAGCATGTTGATTCTTAAATTGTAAGTATATATCTCTATGGATTATGTTTATTTACATTATTTGGGTCTTTTTTATTTAAAACCATCTTGTATTTGATAAGGAAATCACTTAGTGGTGTGGAGGGTGAGTTGTGAAAATTGCGGTTTTAGAAAAGTTATGAAAATTAGTTTTTCAATTTGTTCTTTAGAATGATATTTTATAAAATAAAAATCGGTTTATTTTAGTATATTTTATAGATTTTCTGAATGTTTTTTTTAAATAATTTTTATTTGTAATATTTTGTTTCTAATTATTCTTCATATTTATTTAATTATTTTTAGAACATCACTCGTAAAATAAGTTTAAATAATTAAAAATATATTCTTAAAAACTACTGAATTCTTTTGATTTAAGAATAAATATTGTTTTCATTTTAATATTATCAAATAAGGATTTTTTTCCCTTAAAAAAGTTTCTTTACGAATGCTTTTAGAGATTTGAAATATGTTATTCTTTAATAAAAAAAATTTCTCTTTACCAAGGATCTTATTTTTTAATGATTTATTTTAAATGTAATCAAACTTGTATAACGATTTTTTTTTTTTTTTCTGATAAGTGATAACCTTGGGTGTCTAAAAGAGCATGCGCAATTCAACTAATCTTATAGACAAAAAATTTCATTCATTTGTTCTCTCAATAGCATACAATTATCGAGATAATAGACAGACTAAAGGATTCAACGTCTTCAAGCATCTTTAATTTAATATTGGCTTAAAATAAAGAATTACTAAGGAGAACATATAAATAACTTTTATTTTTGGAAAATGCACCCATTTTGAGTTTCTTAATTTATTTGAAGGTCAGCATGTAGGATGGCTAACGAACTATATACTAATTTTTGGAATATGCACCCATTTTTAATCTAATTTATTCAAAGGTGGACATGTGGATCCAGCGCCAGATTTACACTATTTAAAAAATATTTTTTTCTACCACTCCATGCACCTATTTTCAGTTTAATTTATTAGAAGGTAAACATGTGGGATTATTTATTTTATTTAACCTTTTATATTTATAACTTCAACATTATGATAAAATAAAAAGTAGGTAAATATTCTGTATCATGTCAATAATAAAAAGAGTGATGCTTACAAAAACTGTACTATTAAATATAAAAATAGTTAAAATATAATTTAAAATAAATAATAATTCTCACTAAATATTATAAAAAGAAAAATATATTTATAATTCTAAATTATAATTAAAAGATGAGCACAAAAGGAAACTTGAAACTAGTAACTATGATATCGACTTCCAATTATACAACGAAATTAATTTGTTAATGTGCTGCTGCTGATATCTGATTATATTGGGATATTTATATTTAAAATATAATTACTATGTTTTGAAAGTATCTGATTACGCTTTTTCATCTAATCGGGCCGAACACACGCCGCCGCACGACCATTACCTGCTGGTCATCGTAGGTCTGGATCGCCCTGGCTATAATAGATCGCCGCAACGCCGGGTCTACTACGGGCTTTAAAGGCGATTAATTCTCCTCGCAAAGAACAAGAAAGAGTGGGGTCGGCGAGTACTTTTATCATACGCTCCGACGCCAAGCCGCTTTTCTCGGCAGGTTGAGCAGACGCTGTAGTCAACGCTGCCTCGCAAGGGCGATGTGTGTATCAAGCATGAGCATTAGCATTGACGTATCTTCATCAAATATACTCTCGTATTTATAAGAGATATTCAACCAATGACGATTTAACAGTGATTTCGCTCCCCATTGGATGAGATATTTTTTGTTATTATTATAATGGATTTGCAAAGCCGATATAAAAAGCACGCTTATTCTCGTGATGATCTTTCCTTCCTATCAAAGATCCGATTTGATGATGATCTATTATTGTCTTTCTTTCCTTATTACAGGTTCATATTTATGGAATAATATATTATTGAGTGCTATTCTATTTTCCGTACCTACGAGACTTTCCATAATCGGTTTTGGGCCAGCGTTAGACTCCTCATTCTGGTCGACACCAAAAAAGCTTGAATGCTGGCAATAAAAAGTGCCCAACGCCCAACGCGACGTTCTCCTCGGCTAATGACGCAAGACGTTGTTTCACGGCCGACCTCTTCTCGGGCCATGTTAAAATTTCATGAGCCTTATTTTTCGAACCCTATCGCGATCCATCTTTGACAAAGTGAGATGCTTCTCCTGATCCATGTAAATTTATAAATGTTGTAGTTAAAAAGATTACTACTCTTTCATAAAAGATAAGTTGAGTAATGGTTTATTATCATTGTCACCTAATTCACATCATAATGTCATCCACAGTACGACTATATTTTAGTATTTAAATCATTTTCTATATGAGGTCATATGTCTTTCGGCCTTATGCAAGATCTTATATATGTACATGTTTATAAACTAATCATATGTCTTTTTGTCTTATTCAATGTTTCTGGCTTCCTACCCACTCTATCAAATTTTTGTGATATCTCTCGTTTGCTTATTAAAATATCATGCGTAAGGAATTCATATTCAATGATACAATCTTAAAAGTGATAAAACTTAGTATGATAAAATCTTAAAATTGATGCAATCTAAATGATACAACCTAGTTAATTAAAAAATATAAAGGAAAGAAAATAGAAATGAAGATTAGAAAAAAGGAGGAAAATAAAAAATATTGTTAAAAGTCAATAAATTATTTTTATTTGCACATTCAAATTTATTTTAATTCATGGATATAAAGATTTCATAATTTATAAATATATAAATTTCTAACTAATTTTAATTTTATGCCCTTTAGGTCTGGCAGACAAAGGGGTGGAATGGGGTAGGGACATGTAGCACAAAAGGAGATTGCTAGGGAAGTCAGGTTAGATTTATACTTTTTCTATAGAATATGTTATATATATAATATAAGCTTTAGGTTAAATTGAATTGAGAATATTTTGTATTAAGAAATTAGCCAAAGGAAACTGGTGTGAACCCATTTAAAGAACTTTCAACCAAACCCCATTAGCATCGAGTCTCTGCAAGTTGATCCTCAACCTATTCTATCCTTCCAGTCCCCAAAAATGGCTTCCTCAAACACCTAAAAACCTAATTACTTCGACGTTTTCTTGAGCTTTAGAGGGAAGATACCCGATACGGCGTTTAATGGGATCATTTATTCTGAGGCCCTAAGAGAGGGTATTTGTTGGGACATTGAACATCAGATCCCCTAAGTGTCAAGTTGTAAGGGCTTTGATCGTCAAATTCCTTGAGCATAAGCAGTGCAATGTAAACCTGCAAAAAAGGGATGGTCCGACGATGGTGGGTTGGTCAGCTTTCGACGACAAGCTAGCAAAATATGGTAGAGAAAAGAGAATAAAGAATCGAATTGTTTACCTTCCCCTCGTGGGGGATTTTCATGATTTATAGACAATGGCTTGCCGAATCTCCCTCTTATCTATGGAAGGAATCTCCTATTTTTAGGGATAAATATGTTTTTCTCATCAAAGATTACCCTTCCTTGCTGCCACTTATCTTCCTTTATCCTAAGGATTATCTCTCCAGGAGTAAGGAATTTTCGTAAAAGTCGTGAATTCCTCTTATAAGACCATGGTACTCATACTGCCCCCCTTTTCCTCTGACTGGATTATTTGACCTGTTTTAGTCAGGGGAAAATATTGTTGTTTTCAAACGTTGGATGTTTAGAGTAGAAGGTTTGGGAGAAATTATTAGTGCATTAAATGCGTTCGGGGGAGATGCTCATATGTGTTTCTATGATGTGGAGACGACGTCGCCCAATATGCATCCTCGCGTATTCAGCCCGACGGCGCATTTAATGCGCCTGATGACACCCTACCCTTATAAATAGGGACAGTGGTCTTAAGAGAGGTTTTTTTTACGTCTTCTCAAAAGATTTTTTCTTTGACTCTTGTATTTTTTAAGACCCGAGAAAATTCCAATTTTCTGAAAAATGGTAAAATGGTCATTTCGGTAAAAACCCGAAATTTTTCTAGATCTAAGACGATTTAAACTGATTTCTCACCGTTTAATCGCCTCACGAATCTAATACCACGTCGACTTCGTTGAACTTCGCTCACTTCGGACAAGCCGAACACGCTGGCACACCGTGCGTCGCAGGCCATAAAATCCTGCTCGGTAGACACGCGATGCGACAGTCACCTACTACATGTACTCACAGCGATTACATGCCAGATGATTGTATAGAATTTGAAAATGAATGGCTTAGATTAAGTCATGAGTCAAATAGTGAAAAAATGGGACATGATAGGAATTATTGGAAAGTTTAATGAATAAGACAAAATAGCTATAGTCTTCTTCTCCAAAATTAAAAGACCAAAACGTGCAGGGGCTGGAGGAATCGACAGTGAGTGGCTGGTTTAGGATTCAGAGAGTACGAGCTACATCTCTCTGAGATTAGTACGTTTCGACCGGTCGCCTCGACGGAGCCAGTTAAGCCAGGTGCTTGATCTACGCGAGAGGGCCACGCTGCGGACACCGGGATTTGGTGGAGTTCGACAACTCCAAGAGAGGTATGGATCTTTCCTACTTATGATATATTCTTTTGGCTAAGAGTCATGTTTATGGTTGCGATATTCTGGCACTCGATTAGCTCGTGAAATTCGGGTCCTTCAAAACCTTTGAACCGAGGAAGAAAATCCCAAATTTACGTGGAACAGTGCCAACCCGGCGCTTCATCATTTACGCTAATAAGAATCTAGATTTTCGTGTGAAACGTATGCTTTAAGCGATTCAAAATGAATGCTTATGCTTAATTGTACCCCATGTGAGATATAATTTTGGTGTTATTAATGTGAATTTAATAACATGATTTGTTTGAATTAATTATGTTAATATATATGCATGTGAATATATTAGCATGAATGTTTTGGGATCAGTATAATGCATTCCATATGCATCGGGGCACCTAAAATATTGGGGAGTCGAGCGTACCATACGAAATTAAAAACGAAATGTTTGTGAAAGGAATTTCGACGGAAGAATTTCCGAAGAATTGCCTTGGAGAGTCGTCCAACAGATCACTTCAGATGAGGACCATGACTGTTTCGGAGCGTTATCCAACAATTCGCCTCGGAGGGTAGTCCAATATTTTACCGAAACTCGGTAGCAAGTTTTCGAGAACAAAAAGCTTTTGTTTTGAAAACTGGATATTTTACTCACATTCGGCTTAGGCATATGTGAGGGAGCTCATGAGACTCTAGACACGGGATTGGTCATGCAGATATCTCGAAAGGGTGCTCACGTGAATCGTCAACGCTACTGCTTGTCATGACATGTGCACTTAGGTGGGGAGTAACCCATGTAGGAAATTATCACTACTAGGCTTTGCTCACCCTGTCGAGGGATCACTATTTCAAGTACAGGGACTGTTAGAGAAGACGGCTCTCTTTAGAGGCCTATTTTGAAGAAAGCCGAGTTGTGGCTTTGATATTTTTGGGTATTCGTTTTGTATAACATGTATTAAAACACTAAATTTTGATATATACTTGGTAAAGAGTAATTTATTAACTCTTGAACTATTGTATATAGTTGATGTATTTCATGAAGATTAATGCAGTGCCAAGTACTGCTATTATTTTACTTGCATGTGGATCCTCGTGGTGGTCACAGCCACTGTTGGGACATGTTTTAGGCTGGGTGATTCTGCAGACAAAGGAGACTTCTACCGATTTTGTGAGTGTGGTCGGTTATCAGATGACATCCATGAGTATTCCGCTGGTCGACGTAACACGCCCCATTCCCGATCCGACTCCGAATGGCGGATCCCGAACCTAGTCCGCGCCGAGACTATATACTGGACTCATCGACTGCTCTTTCTCAGAGCTGAACTTGTACCTATGGTTATACAAACAATTTCTGTAATAACAAAAAATCATTTTCATTTACAAAAAGAACTATCACCGGAGTGGTGTCCATCAAAATCTATACACATATATCGTAGTCTTATTTACTTATACATGTACATTTTTCTAATACAAAACATCGTATGGAAGCAAGGCGGGCACCTATCTCTCGAGCCGCCTCGTCACGATTGCGGATGTCATGTCCTTTCTATCCCGGTCTTCCTCTGCTTCGTATTTCACACCTGACAACACTGCGGCTAAGCTTACGCTTAGTGGGAATATACATCGACAACCACCAGTCGATGACCGTCACAAGCTTATACATATGCATTTCATATATCTATACAAATTCATATAACTTTTTATTATTTATCACTTTACATTCCTATTGCATGTCACATGCCCCTCTGCCTGACATAACTCCTATATATACTTTTATCAGATTCCCGTGCTTTGTCATCTTACATTCTATCGCTCTTAGCACTTATGCATTTTTATCGGCCCATAGCATGCTCCTCTATTCATTTAGGTATGTCTACTGGTATATTCATATCATATTTCTTATTCTATACTTATCATTTGATATATTATCTTTTTCTAATGGTTCATATTACATATCCTATTCTCGTGTATGTCATATTTCTTATACTTAATATTACTTTCATACGGTTATATACTATATACCATTCGTTATGTTCTATTTTCATGTACTGCGGTTTATCAATATCGTATATCAAGCTTCATCGCATCAGATATCATATATTAACTTTTCATCATTTTACATTTTATACATTTTCATATATCGTGGTCGATTGTATAATCTCATGTTGGCGTAACTTATCATCACATAGCAGTGCTATGCTTCTCATATCATATCATATCTTTCCACATGTCATATTCAAATCATTTATTTTATGTTTCATGCCTGTAAATACCAAAGAAGTGGATATAGGAAACTTATAAGGGCCCGAAGGCGCTGATCTGTACGAGACGGTGGTCTTCTCGGGGCGGGTAGCTATACTCCTTTGTTCGAGCAGTGGTCTTATTAAGGCAGGGTTATCATTGTACTAGACAATCAGTCATCTTATAAAGGCCAGTCTTTTGTGGTGACCTTTCGGGGCCACGATCCAGCGGGATCATGTCGCCGACCCAAAGCGGGGCCTCGATGTCGAGCGAACTTGTATCTTTGCGGACTTGTTTTCCTAATAGGCATGCCCGTCACATCCCTCTACTTGGTGGACCACAGGGCAATCCGTTTTATTACATTTTTTTGGCCATATCTCATAAGCATGAATAACTATTGTTATCATGATTGTATGCAATATATACTATCATTATTTTAATCTGTATTGGATTATATATACAGTAGCACATATTACGGTTCTCATATTTCTCTATAATACATATATCCTATATTTTTATCATGCATTTACTCATTCTTATATTATATATGCTTATCATTCGTGTACATGTACTCATTCCTGGTAACATCTTATGTCTTGTTAACTTATATCTTCATGTACTTTATTAGACTATCATATCTTATGACATATACCATGTAACACCCATTTTTAAACACATTTCATTCAAACCATTTCAAATATGCGGAAGCGTTTTCGTTCACTACGGTAGGCCCATAAACATTTAAACAATTCATTTACAAAATGGCATACCATGCCTTTCAAATATTATACAACATTGTTTCGTAATTTACTATTTTAAATACAAGATAAAGTCATGCTCAAAAATGATATTAATGCATATGGCCAGACATACTCCTCAATTCTTTCTCGGTGACTCTGTAACCTGCCAGTCTTGCTTCTTTCCTGTTCACTTTCTATCACTCGGTATCTGCGCATTGTAAAACAATACGCTAAGCATTTTCATGCTTAGTGGTTCTATACAACCCATTCCTTAGTTTCAGTTTAATTCAAATCATGCAATTTAACAATTCAAAACTTTCAAATCTTTATGGATGATCAATGTAAATACAATACATATACTTGTTTTATATACAATCTGTTATGGTTCATTGATCATCCCAAAAATACACTTTCATATTCAATAATTCATGCATTAATCAAATCATGCATTTCACAATGCTCTTTTCAATTCCAATATTTACAATCTCCAAATCCAATTCAAATATGCTCAATTAAATTGATTACGCAAATCAATTCAGTTATGCAATCAATTCGATTATGCCCTTAGCAATTTAACCTATGTCTTCGATATGAGATATTGAGTCACCGACGCAGTCCAGCGAGGCTGCGATGGGTATAAAAAGCAGTTTTATAACGATGCGGTCCATTTGGGGCGCGGTAGTTATAACACAATCAAATGATGAACACCCGATACGGTCTGTTTGAGGCTGGCGATCGGGTGACACATCAACTCCCAATCATTATGATGCGCTAATTTGACTCTTATTATACCAATCTATCAGCTATCTGATAAGCAGTTCGCATTCTATTAGGCGTTCAAATCTTTATAGCAGATGCAAATTTTTATGCTCAGTACATTTGTATAACTAGTTCTGCTAAATAGTCATGCACCACTCATATTTAAACATTTTCAATCAAATTCTTCAAATCATTTTAAAACAAATTTCAGTATATACCTTTCTTATGCATTTAAAACAAGCATTTCAAATATTGAAACGAGAATAAGAAAAGGTAGAACAAACATGCAAAAACTTGAAACGAGGAATAGAAGTAGATAGAACAAACATTTCAAATTTTGAAACGAGAATAAGAAAAAATAGAACAAACCCAAAAAGATTGTCGTCCTTTAATTCCTGTCTTTGGAATCTGGACCTCAACTCGGACTTTCCTCCTCGTTAACCCCTAATCCATCACACATATTTCACAATCAAAGAATAACCAAAGAAAAGTCATTTTTGCATTCTAGGATTTTTGGTTAGGGTTGATGTCTACCCAATACACCTCACTTGCCAAATTTTCTGGAGACAGGTGAGTCATCTTTTTCTCACATCCTTTGCGAAAATTATCTCTGTGAGTCTATTTTTAGTAGGAATTTGAATCATCTCATTTGGATTACCCAAACACAAGTTATGACACCTTTATGCCAAACTGGTCGGTATGCCCAGCTCACTCGGTTACCTACTATTTTTCTCAATTTTAGGGGTCTTAAATCCATAAATTGGTAATGGTCCCTTCTACTCATTTGAAGCTATGGTTATTAGGTTTCCCCTCCAATTGGAATCATCCAATTTGGATCACAAAAACTCACGTTATGGGATTTTACATTCATACTACTCTAATTTGCAAAACATGAGCAGATTTTCTTGCACATAGCTCCCCTTTGAAGGATTTCTGGGAACTTTGGGTTTACAATTTGTATACCCTTCCTTCAAGTAAATTATTCTCCTAGAAGTATAGTTTACCCAGAAATTTGTGGAATCACTCAAATTTAGGATAGTGAGAGCTGTCAACTTATGGCCTAAGTACCAAAACTACTCAAACACATAACTGTTTCAGAAATTGAGACAGAGAGAAATTTATCGAAACAGAGCATCACTTCAACGAATTTCTAAGGTTAATTGATTCCAAATTTGGTACATACTTCAGAGAGTTTGTTCTAATATAAGTCTAGTGTGCCATGATTTGAATCATTTCGATTAGGATAAATGACCCGATTTATGGCTAAGAAACAAAAACATGGGTTTGGAAAAATTTGTGGCTTGTCACTGAAACACCATAAATTCCTCTTAGTGATTTTCTTAAAACATCTCAAAACTCCAAACTAAATCTATGTCAATCCACTCCCAATAACATCTAATATCAATCCCCAAACCAATCTACAAGCAAATCCATAGGATGATTTAGTTTCCCAACTCAAACATCATTAAAATAAAATTCTAGGGTTTTGTGTTTCTTACCTTGAATCTCTTGGAACCCTATGCTTTAGCTCCTTCTTCCTCTTTGATCACTTGGAGACCAAAAATGGGTATGATCTCACCAAAATAGGATATTCCTCCTTCTAGCTCTTCTCTTCTCACTCCCCCTCTCAAAAACATGATTGCTCAAGAATGAGCTCCCACAGACCACTTTTGGTCTTTTAAACTCATTTAAGTGTAAGGCCATGTTTGGCCTTCCACCTATTCTCATTTCTCATTTTTTCTTATTTGGTTTTAAATATCTCATTTTCCTCAGGCATTGTTTGGCTACAAAATGCATTTTGGGTTAAGTCCTCCCCAAATGGCAATCCTAGCTCACATATTCTATTTGCACTTAAATCCTCATATTTACACTTAGACATATAAACTTGTTTTGATGACCATGAGGTCCTCATTTTCACATTTCCAAATTTGTCATTTTTCACTTGGGTAAATTTCAGTTGCTTAAATCAATTCTCATTTAATTATATTATATTTGCATTGGCTCTTAGCCATATAATCATTATGCAATATTCATTTTAACAATTAAGAAAAATCACCAAAATTTGGCTCAATTTATCACCGAATATATAATAATTTTGTATAAAATTATGAGATTATTTTGAGAATATTACATACCAATACATTCCTATATTTATGCGTTTTACTTGTACTTTATCAGGTATCCTATCTCAGTAGGAATTCTGAAACTTATACCTATCACAGTACTTATACATGTATTTGTACTTTTATCTATCTTATACTTCATTATCATATCATGGTTCATTCAAGGTCATTTACATTTACGTACATATACCTAGCATGAGAAGACCAATATTGTTATCATGATGGCTTATGCAATATATACTATCCTTACTTTAATTTGTATTCGTTCTCATATTTGTAGTTTCATATTACGGTTCTCATATATATTCCTATATTTTTATTGTGTATGCATTTACTCATTCTTATATTCATCTATGCCTATTATTCATGTACATGTACTCATTCCTGGTAACATCTTTTATCTTGTTAACTTTTATATCTTCATGTACTTTATTAGATTATCATATCTTATGACATATACCAATACATTTCTATACTTGTACGTTTTGCTTGTACTTTATCAGACCGTCCTATCTCCCATAGGAGTTACATAACTTATACCTATATGGAGGTACTTATACACGTACTTGTACTTTTATCTATCTTATACTTGTATCTATTTTATATTATGCATGATATACTATGATTATCATATAGCTAGCATTTTCCTTATTTACGGACTATGAGTTCCACTTATATCATACTATGTATGGCTGTATTCTTGACTCAATGGGCTTTCCATAGAGTCTAAGAACACCCGAATTGGAGTTCGTACGAAGGAGTTATGACCTTCCGAAGTTGGAGGTCATAAGTAATCAAATCTTGAACTGGACGAGCTGACCTGACCTCGGTGAGCTCGGTCTATCACCTTGGTCTGACACCTAATATCCACCTCAGGAATATCAATGGATTCTTGACTCAATGGGCTTTTCATAGAGTCGATAACACCCACCCGAATCAGTTAGGACGGAGAAGTTATGACTCCATTGGGTGTCATAGTTAACAGGCGGTGACCTGAGCTGGTTGGCCGACTGATACCGGTGACTCGATCCCGGCACAATATCCTCTCCGGGCATATCAATAGATTCTTGACTCAATGACTGTAGATTTAAGAACACCCAAATCGGATTAGGACGGTAGGATATGACCTTCCGAGTTGGAGGTCATCGTAGTCAACCTAAACAGTGACACAGGCGGATGAAGTGGCCTGGCACCGGTGAGCTGCGTAAGGACCTCACGTCCTGACACCTAATATCCTCCTCAGCATATCAATGGATTCTTATTTCGATGGGCTTTCCATAGAGTCCAGAACACTTTCGAATCGGAGTTCGGACCGAAGGAGTTATGACCTTAGAAGTTGAGTCATCGTGATTAACTGCAGTAAAGGCCCGACTGGCCCAGCGAGCTGAGCTGACTTGGTTGAGCTTGTTCTAACACCTTGGTCTGACACCTAATATACTCCTCAGGTATATGAATGTATTCTTGACTCAATGGGCTTTCCATAGAGTCGAAGGCTCACCGGGTGGAGTTGAGGACAGGGAATGTATGATAACCAGAGTTTAAGGTCGCCATAGTCAAATCTGTGGGCTGACTGGCCCCGGACAGTGGGCTCCATGGGACGGTGCGCTGACCTCTAAGGATGAGGTCTGGCCGACCTACGACCAAAGGTCTCTTTGACCTCTCTTGCATGGTCTGGCGACCTCTGTTGCATAGTCTCTGGCCGACCTCTCTACGACCTCTGTTGAATAAGGTCTGCGACCTTTTCGCATAGTCTGCGACCTCTCTTGTATGAGGTCTGTTGCATGAGGAGTCTTGACCTCTGACGTATAGTCTGAGCTTACTTGCATGAGTCTCTTGACTCTGGCCGGGCAGGTGACCTCTATGGTGACATCTCACCATTTGACTATTTAGGTAAAAGATCATAACTTGGTCTCTGAGGTCCAAATCAGAGGGAGTTCAAAAGCCTAACATCAATTTCATTGATGTGGCTACAATTACTAGGACTCTTCCAAATTCCCTTTGTTCTTACCCAAAATCAACTCTGGGTCCGGCTAGTTGACCCGAAGCGGGTGAAGCCGAGCCCGACCGCATCTATTTGTCTTGAGCCTCGGTAAAGGACCATAACTTGGTCTGCAAATGTCTGAATCTGAGAAATTAAAAAGTCTAAAATAAAGTTCATTGATGTGGAATTCCTGATTTCTTAGAAGGACTCGCTGCAAATTCCTTTATTTCTTGCAATAAAATCCAACTCTAAGGTCCAGGCTAGTTGACTCGTGAGGCGCGGCCCGACCCTACCAGATCTAGCGCAATGGCGACCTCGGTAAAAGGACCACCAACTTGGTCTACAAATGTCCAAATCGAGAAATTGAAAATCCTAATACTCAATTTAATTGATGTGGCTACAATTTACTAGAAGGACTAAGTTCCAAATTCCTTTATTTCTACCCAAACCTGTTTGCTGTCCTATTACGTATATGATCAAAAATAGGAATTTTCGTTCAACTTGCAACTGCATCTCCTTTCCAAAAACACATCTATAGGAGCCTCTTAGAGCTCTCTCAACTCAATCCTACAAGAAATGAGTTTAGGAGTTCCCAAACCCAAACCATACACAAGATATAGAGGGTTCAAACCATGCATCTAAACTTTCTAGACTAAAACTAGATTCCATAATTCCCATAGTTTCCATACAAAACTATACTCAAATTCCATACCAATACTCATAGTTCGATACAACCCAAGACATGTATCCATAATCAAATTTAGTAGTTCCATACAACCCAAGACATGTATCCATACCCCCATAGTTTTCATATAAATTATTCCTGCCCTATAATTCAAATTTAGTAGTTCCATACAAACTCAAGATATGTATCCATACTTCCCCATAGTTTTCATATAAATATTCCTACCTATACTCAAATTTAAGAGTTTTACACTTAAGTGACTTCTTTCTTTTCCTCTTTCTTTCTTCTTTTCTTTTCTATTCTTCTTCTCTTCTTCTTTCTTCTTCCTTTCTCTCTCTTTTCTAGTCGCTTTTGCTCTCTCTCCTGCCACTAAACAGAGATATTTATTTTCGTCTTATCCTTATTTGATCTTAGTCCCCTTTTATTTCACTTCTCTCCAAGTGAGAAACTTCTCCTCTTTCCTTCAAGCCATACTTGTCTCTTCCACAATTTTCTTCCTTCTTATTTTATTCTAATATCTTCTTTATTACCCTTTGGTCCTTCACTTTCAGTTTTATTCTCTATTCAATTTATCAAAATCCTACTTCGTATATGAACTTTTTAAATTACGACTTTAGGTCATAGAATTGTAAAGTATTAATTTACCCTTAATCAAGTTGTATTAATTCCAAGTTCTTGCTTATTTATTTCCGAACAATTCCATTTAGCTTTTAATATACCCTAAACAAGTCCGAAACTGTTAGGGTATATTTCGGGGTGTTACAACTCTCCCCCCCTTAAAAAGAATTTTGTCCTCGAAATTCAAACTATGTCATTTGCATGTTCTCTATCCTTTCTTTTCATGTCTTTTATATTTTCTTTTCATTTCTAGTTTATATGTCGTGTCTATACTACTTCATTATCATCTATACATGCATCTCAATTATTAAATAGAGAATACATACCAGCAATCACATCGGGAGCATCCCGCTTCCTCCTGTGAGCTCAGATAGTATAAGCTCAGGCTGCAAGCAGGTGTTTGATGATCCATCTGCCTCCACATTGACCTCCATGCCTCTGTGCCGATTCGACTCACCTCGAAATGCCCAAGTTGAGTCAGTGGAAGAACCATTCCTCTTCGCCACCTTGTGGATTTATATTAACTCTGGATTCTCTTAGACAGTTGGCCAAGAAGTGATCTATACTCCCACATCTGAAGCACCCT
Organism: Tetrastigma voinierianum; assembly: GCA_016808115.1. Lineage (NCBI taxonomy): Eukaryota > Viridiplantae > Streptophyta > Magnoliopsida > Vitales > Vitaceae > Tetrastigma > Tetrastigma voinierianum. The sequence continues at coordinate 47,201 of JAEQBH010002521.1, forward strand.
CCAATCCACACTCTACAAACACTCGAATGCCGTCTATGGCAATGAGGGCACTCCAGGTTCTTTCCTTGTCCTGAGAACATGTCTATCTCATAACCAGGTGGTACATTTTGTCTTATTCTCTTTGTAGTCAACCATGATCGCTTAGCTTTGAGACTCTAAATCTTTTACCCTTCTTCTTTCGAGACCTTCGGCTACTTATTTCAGACGCTTCTACTTTCATATCATCTTCACTCAATCGACAAACGCCACCCGCCGCAGCAGTAGTTCCAGTACTATATATTTCTTTGATAGACTCCATGCGCCCATCCAATATCCTAGCCATGTCTCTGTGCCATTCTAAGTAAGGCCTATCAGCTGAATGAGTCCGACACTCACTTCGACATATTCGAAGGATTAGAAGCTGGTAACCCTGTTCCTACATTATCACTTCAACAACTTCTTCAACTAGATTCGGAAGACGATCCATCTATACAAACACAAGGACATCTCGCATCGTATAACAACACTTTTCTATATATGTATGCATTTCATCTTTTATATCTTATACTCTATCTAGACTCGATCTTATACTTCTATCTAAATTACTTAAACATGTGCCTTCTGTAAACGCCTAAACCTAAGCTCTGATACCACTCAACTTGTCACGCCCCCATTCCCGATCCGACCAAAATGGCGGATCCAAACCGAGTCCGGCGAGATCACAGATACTGGACTCCACGACTGCTTCTTTCTCGTGAGCCGAACTTGTAATTGTGGTTATACAAACAATTTCGTAATAACAAAAATCATTTTAATTTACAAAAAAGAACAGACACTGTAAAGGCCCATCAAAATCTATACACATACCGAGTCCCATTTACCTATACATTTGCATATTTTTTTTCTAATACAAAACATCGTATCATGGGGCTAAAGGCGGAGAGTACCTATCTCTGAGCCGTCTACTGGCCGATGGGATGTCATGTCCTCTACCTGGGTCTTCTCGTCTCGTACTACACGGACAACACCTGCATTAAGCTTTACGCTTTGTAGTTGAATATAAGCATCGATAACCACCAATGATGACCATTACAAGCTTATACATATGCATTTTTGCTATATGTATATATACAAAATTCATATAATATTTATCATCTTTACATTCCTATTGCATGTCACATGTCTTCCGTCTTCTTGACATAACTCCCATCTATACTTTTAAATTTTATTCTCGTGCTTGTCATCTTTACTTATCTCTATCGCTCTTAGTAAATTTCATGCATTTCTCATCATGCAGTTCATAGCATGTTCCTCTATTCATTTAGGTATGTCTATCATATATTCATATTTCATATATTTCTTATTCTAGTACTTATCATTTGATATATTATCTTTCAATGGTTCATATTATATATCCTATTCTGGTGCATGTCATATTCTTATACCTATATTACTTATGGTTATATACTTATATACCATTTGTTATGTGTTCCCATTTTCATGTACTCGTTTTCATATACTGTGATCATTTACTATCATCAGATAATGCTTTCAATGCATCAGATTATCACATTAACTTTCAGATCATTTTACATTCTTATACATTTTCATATATCCCGTCGGATCGTATAATCTCATGTTACGTAACTTATCACATGTTGTGTCATTTACGCTCTCATATCATATCATATCTTTCCACATGACATATCTAAATCATTTATTTTATGTTTCAGTGTTCGTAAATACCAAAGAAGTGGATATAGGAAACTCTTATATGGGCCCGAAGGTTAGACTCAATTACAAGACGTTGGTCTTGTCGTACCCTCGAGGCGCTCACTCACCGCTCGAGACAAAGGGTCTTATTAGGGTTCCAAGTGTTTCAGTATCATTGCACGAGACAACGATCATCTTATAAAGGCCCTGAGGCGCTCGTGCACTTTCTGGGCCAATTGACCCAAACGGGATCTATGTCATTGACCCAAACTAGGGCCTATATCGTATAACAGTAACTCAGATGTCGTTGTACTTATTTTTCCTAATAGGTACGCCAATCTATCCCTCTACTTGGTCGACACAAAGTAATCCGCTTTTATTACATTTTCTCGACATATCTCATAAGCATGAATAACTATTGGTATCATGATTGCTTATGCAATATATACTATCATTATTTAATCAGATTCTTCTCATATCTCAGAGCTTCATATTACTGCCTCACATTTCTCTATAATACATTTATTCCTATATTTTTATCATGCATGCATTTACCATATTCTTATATCTATATATGCTATCATTCGTGTACATGTGTACTCATTCCCGTAACATCTTATATCTTGTTAACTTATATCTTCATAAAAATTTTATTAGACTATCATATCTTATTAAATATACCAATACATTCCTATATTTGTATCGCGACTAGACTTTATCGATTGTCCTATCTCCCGTAGAGTTGGCTGCACTTGTTCTATATCGGGAGAGGTACTTATACATGTACTTGTACTTTTATCTATCTTATACTTCATTATCATATCATGGTTCATTCAAGGTCATTTACATTTTCTGTACATATCTTATAAGCATGAATAAATATTGTTATCATGATGGCTTATGTAATATATACTATCCTTACTTTAATTTGTATTCGTTCTCATATTTGTAGTTTCATATTACGGTTCTCATATATATTCCTATATTTTTATCGTGCATGCATTTACTCATTCTTATATTCATCTTTGCCTATTATTCGTGTACATGTACTCATTCCTGGTAACATCTTTTATCTTGTTAACTTTTATATCTTCATGTACTTTATTAGATTATCATATCTTGCGACATATACCAATACATTTCTATACTCTTGTACGCTTGTTTGTACTTTATCGGGACCATTCCATTCCATAGGAGTTACAGAACTTATACTCATACGGAGGTACTTATACACGCATCTCTGTACTCTCTTTTATCTATCTTGTACTTGTATTTTGCCTTAAATTATGCATGATATACTATGATTATCATATCTACTTACTATTTTTCCTTATTTCTAGACCTAATATGAGTTACACTTATATCATACTATGTATGGTTGTATTCTTGACTCAATGAGCTTTCCATAGAGTCCAAGAACACCTGAATCGGAGTTCGGACGAAGGAGTTATGACCTTCCGAAGTTGGAGGTCATACGTAATCAAATCTTGGACTGGACGAGCTGACCTGACCTCGGTGAGCTCGGTCTATCACCTCAGTCTGACACCTAATATCCTCCTAAGGCATATTAATGGATTCTTGACTTAATGGGATTTCCATAGAGTCCAAGAACACCCAAATCGGAGTTCGGACGGAGAAGTTATGACCTTCCGAAGTTGGAGGTCATACGTAGTCAACCTAGACTATCTGACCTGAACTGGACGAGATGACCTGACCTTGGTGAGATTGGTCTGACACCTGATATCCTCCTCAGGCACATCAATAGATTCTTGACTCAATGGGATTTCCATAGAGTCCAAGAACACCCAAATCGGAGTTCGGACGGAGAAGTTATGACCTTCTGAAGCTCAGGCTCATATTTAGTCAACCTAGGACGAAATGACCTGAACTCGACGAGCTGACCGACCGGTGAGCCTACCGAAGCACCTCTGTTCTGAAACCCAATATCCTCCCAGGCATACATCAATGGACCTTGACTCAATGGGCTTTCCATAGAGTCCAAGAACACCCGAATCGGAGTTTGGACGAAGGAGTTATGACCTTCCGAAGTTGGAGGTCATACGTAGTTAACCCAACCGAGCTGACCTGAACTGGCCGAGATGAGCTGACCAGGTTGAGCTTGTAATAACACCTTGGTCTGACACCCAATATCCTCCTCAGATATATAAATGTATTCTTGACTCAATGGGCTTTCCATAGAGTCCAAGAACACCAATCTGAGTTCCAGACGCGAGATAATGACCTTCCTCAAGCTCGGGAGGCCATACATAGTCAAATCCCGATTTGGCCGACCGAACTCGACGAGTCGAGTTTACAGACGAGGTCCGCCGGGACCTCTAAAGGATGAGGTCCGCCGACCTTCAGATGAAGGTCTGCTGACCTCTGCTGCATGAGGTCTGCTGACCTCTGCTGCATGAGGTCTGCTGACCTCTACTGACCTCTGTTGCATGAGGTCTGCTGACCTCTGCTGCATGAGGTCTGCTGACCTCTGCTGCATGACCTCTATGGCTGACCTCTCACCCATTTGACTGTTCAGAGTAAAAAGACCATAACTGGTCTACAGGGGTTCAAATCGAGAAATTCAAAAGCCTAACATCAATTTCATTGATGTGGCTACAATTTACTAGAAGGAATCACTTCCAAATTCCCTTATTTCTTACCAAAATCAACCTCTAAGGTCCGGCTAGCGATCCTAATCGCTTAATCGACCCGACCAACGAAGTTAGCCGACTTCAAAAGGACATAACTTGGTCTACAAATGTCCAAATCAAGAAATTAAAAAGCCTAACATAAATTTCATTGATGTGGCTACAATTTATTAGAAGGACTCACTTCCAAATTCCTTTTATTTCTTACCCATAAATCAACTCTAAGGTCCGGCTAGTTGACCCAAACTGGCCGAACTGACCCGACCAGATCTAGTTGTGCTGACCTCGGTAAAAGGACCATAACTTGGTCTACAAATGTCCAAATCGAGAAATTGAAAATCCTAACATCAATTTAATTGATGTGGCTACAATTTACTAGAAGGACTAAGTTCCAAATTCCCTTTATTTCTTACCCAAAAACCCGTTCTAAGGTCCGGCTATCAGATATGATCAAAGTACTGGGTTCAACTCGCAACTGTAATTACTTCCAAACACATCTATAGGAGCCTTTAGAAATTTTCTCAACTCAACCCTACACGAAATGAGTTTAGGAGTTCCCAAACCTAAACCATACACAAGATGTATATTTCTAAACCATGTATCTAAACTTTCTGTAATTAAAACTAGACTTCCATAATTCCCATAGTTTCCATACAAAACTATACTCAAATTCCATAATTAATACCATAGCTCCATACAACCCAAGACATGTATCCATAATCAAATTTAGTAGTTCCATACAACCCAAGACATGTATCCATACCCCCATAGTTTTCATATAAATATTCCTAGTTCTATACTCAAATTTAGTAGTTCCATACAACCCAAGACATGTATCCATACCCCCATAGTTTTCATATAAATATTCCTAGTTCCATACCTGTGATCTTCTTTTTTCTTTTCCTTCTTTCTTCTTTTTCTTTTCTTCTTCTTCTTCTCTTTCCTTTCTCTTCTCTTCTCTTAGCCGCTTTTTTGTTCTCTCTTCTCCCAAGCACCAAAATGATATTTATTTTGGCCTTATCCTATTTATCTTATCCCCTTATTTCACTTCCAGTTTATGAAATCCTCCTCCCTTTCCTTCTGCCCACTTGCCTTCTTCCACAATTTTCTTCCTTATTTTATTCTAATATCTTTTCTTTTATTACCCCTTTCATCCTCACTTTCATTTCTTTATTCTCTATTCAATTTATCAAAATCCTACTTGGCATATGAACTTTTAAATTATGACCCTAGGTCATGAATTGCAAAGTACACTTTACCCCTTAAATGCTGTATTAATTCCAAGTTATTGCTTATTTATTTCCGAACAATTCCGTTTTAATTTTTAATATACTCCCAAACAAGTCCAAACCAGTGTGATATTTCTGTTACATGATCTGGAAGCCGCCAACTGACACCCCGGTTTTAAAGGCCACATATCTCCATCCCTCCTCTACGCTTTCTTTCTCCTTTCATGGGTTTTTTTTTTTTTTTTTATTATTATTATTATTATTATTATATATATATATATATATATATATATATATATATATATATATATATATATATATATATATATATATATATATATATACCCTAAGTCAATTCTCAGTTTCTTTTCTCTCTTTTATTTTCCCGTAATGGCAAGAGGTCATAAAGAGGTTTTGACCACCAAGCCGAAAGTGTATGAGGGTATTCCTGAAACGCCTACTAAGCTAGCTTCACTGCTATCATGTCTAAAAGAGGAATCGAGGCTGATAGCGCCCAAATTCCCGTCGAAATTAATTGAGACATCGACGATGCGGTTACTACAACTATAGGGAGGTAGATAATGCTCTGCCTACTTTATACCTAGAGCAGCTTTATTGCCGGGCTTTACCCCACAGTTCCATCATCAGTGAAGCAGCTTCCTCTATTTCGCCGGCACCTCAGACTCATATAAATCGAACGTTTCGAACTTTAATGGTCGCAATGCTTAACACCTCTACCAGTTGGATATCTCAATGGTGGAGATCTGTTTCATTTATACTTGCTTAGGATCGGGAGTCGTGACGTCCATGTCACTGCCAGTCCTCACTACAATTTGTAACTATACCCTCGACTCAACCTCAAGACTATCTTGATCTTTGAAGCCACTTGGAATTCCTTGAAGTAATTTATGGTCAAATGTGTATCTTGGATTTTAATCAGATCGAACTCCACTAATTGCCTCCTTTCTTCAGGCGCCTTCATGCCGTGAGCACAAGCCGGGCCCCAGCGCAACTGATTTGATGCCTGTTGGTCCAATACTAGTAAATTCTTTCTAAGAAGCCTTCAAATATCCTTCATTAATAAATAACAATCCAGAATTCAATTTTTTTCGTTATAACACCATAATCACTTTGGAATCCTCCTTCCAATTATAATTATTGAAGTATTGCCTCAAATGCTTACTTGTAACCATTTGATGGTTCTTACTAGTCTCTGTTTAACCCATCCTGAAGTAAGTTTCGGTTTGAATTCCTAAGCCATCAAAATTTAACTTGAATCTTTCAAAAATAGGGAGGGATCCAATGAATCCATTTCTAACCATGCGTAATACTTTGTGTCTTTCGTTACACAGATAAGGGACCAATAACAATCTAAAGATTTTGGAAAACTAGGGTAGCTTTCTCAATAATGAGAAAGAGATTATATTGGATTTTTTAAAACAAAACCTGATTTCCATGATTCCATACATTCCATAAAATGATCATAATTTTTTTCCATAGGATGCTTAAAAAACTTACAATTAATTTTATAATTTTTATAAATTATTTCAATCCAAGAATTTGTCTGCTTGTAAAAAATTTAACTTTTCTCAAAGATCATGAAACTTCCAATGTTACTTTTACTCTGATTACAAATACAGAATTGTAATATGATATAGTCCAATTATTAGTACTTATCATATATTTGAGTCTATCTTAAGTATTTGCTTTTCTAACACTAGTATGTTTTTCCAATAAATTATAATTTTGAAAAAATTAGTATTATAGCTTATAGCCTATAGGTTGGTGTATCGTATTTACGAATTATGTACTTTAAAATAATTGATGAGATTATTATTATTTTTATTATTATATTATAGTATTCAAAGAGATAAAGAGAAGTAATTATGTAATCATATATTTTATATTTAAAAATTATTTTTAATTTTGTTTACTTATTTAATATTTAAATATTAATTTGTTTGACTATATTATATTATGAAAAATTGGAAATAAGGAAGACCATTAAGGAGAATTTCCAAAAAAAAAATAAAAAGCCTAATAAGGTGGGGGTGTGAAACTGGAAAAGATGAAAGAAAACTGAAAAGTGAAAGACAAAAAAAGGAAGGGAGGGTCATCCATCTCATCGTTGGTTTCTCTCTCCAACCACCATTTTTCTATACTTAATTATCACTGCCCCTCAACTCGTCAACTTCGATGACCCTTGAACCGATCATATCATACTACTGATATATCATGTAGTCTCATATCTGGCATTTTTGGGATTGATACTGATTCGATTGCAAATTTTGGTTGACTCTTATACCATAGTTCCTGTTCTGTTTTGGAATTTAATACATTTTTGTCTTTTGGTAATTACGTTGGCACGCGCCTTCTCCCACCTAAAATTTATCATAATTCGGTGGGCGCGTTGATTCAGTGTTCCACTACCATAATAATAAGTAGAGCGCAAAGCAAAATGGACCGTTAGATTGATATAAAAGCGTCAATAGCGAAAAGATCAGAGAACCGGGGATGAGGGGGTAGTTTTTTCTCATAGTGCTTACAAGTGGGATAGTATAATCCTACATACATCATTCTTATCCGAACCAGCCCCATCTAACCTCCTCTTATGACAATAAATTTTGAATTCGGGTTGGGAAAAGTTGTTCAGACGGCAGCCTCAGCCTGCCTCCTCGGCCTTATCTTTATTTATTTATTTTTTTCATTAAATAATATGTTAAACGTTCGATACATGCCTCTCCTCTCCCTGCGTTCTATTTCAATTTGTTGTGCCCAAGTTAATGTTAAAAATATACAAATTTGTAAAATAAAGTTCGGGTGTTTTTTTGTCACGATTTAGTATTTCGGTCTTATAAGGATTTGACAACCTGGAAGAACCTTGTTACCTTTTCTTTATCACTTGAGTTAGCCTCAAAGATAGGGCTGATAAAATCTAATATGATACGAATGTAATATAATTTTTATGTGCCGAATGGAAGATAATTACGCTGGTGCTATATCTCAGATTGATCCGTCTAATACATTTAATAAATTGACTATATTCATATGAATAATGCTGTAATTTCACGTGATGAATCTTAATCGATCCGTTTAATTATTATATTAATTAATTGTCCTAATGCTTATTTAAGGTTAAATACGATTATTAATTATAATTATATTAATTTAAATAATAAAATTAATAAATATTTTAAATTTAATAAGTTTATTTGTTTTAAAAATACATGAATTATAATTCTTATTATTTTAAATAATCAAATTAAATAGATTATATTTATACTACCTAATAAACGTAGCTAAATTCTGTTAACGAATATTGACACGATACAAACACTATCTATAAACACGAATTACTACCCCTCCTTAAAGGCAAGTTTGAGGCTAATTGAAAGAAAAGAATGTTTAAGTAAAAGGGAGAGAAGGGAAGAGAATCATGTGAGTTTGAGCGGCGAAAGTGGGGGTGGTGAGCAGAGGATATGGATTCGTGAATTGCGGCTGTCCCATTTCTGTGTTTTCTTTTTTGGCTTTTTGTGTTTTTTACACAAAGAGATGGAAATTGGGAGATAGGGGAAGGGGAAGGGGAAGGGGAAAGGCAGATTCTGCTAATTGAGAGAGGGAGAGTGGGGGATTAAAAGGGGGTCCAGTCAAAAACTGGGAGAGTTAGCGTAAGGATAAAGCGAAAATGGAGGAGAGTGGGCCCATTATTATGGATGCACTCCCCCACGCTCAAGCTCACGCTCTTCCTTTTCTGGAGGCTGGAGGCTGGAGGCCCATTATACTTTTGTTAGATGTATTTTAATTTTTGTATTATTTTTTTAAAACTCCCCGTATTCAACCTATTGTTTGCTTTGAACACCACACTCAACTATGTGTTAGGAAAAGTAGAGAAAGCGCAAAAAAGAAAAAGGGCAAAGTGGGAATGAGGAAAAATTAATAATGAATCAGGGGCCCTATTCAGTCTTCTCAGAAAGGACAAAGAAAGCTACCATGATGTGTAATAATTAATCTTCTCAGAGTTTTGCAAAAGCAGAATAGGCCATAATAAGACAGGAATGGGGGCCCCACTTTGCTCCTGTCTCTACATTCATTTATTTTTTGGTAGAAATAGTTTCCCCTGTGCTTCGTGGGTGATTCCTCCATTTCCATCTCATTTCAACGTCTTTTTCATCCGTGTGGATCCCACTTGACGATGGTGTCGGCAAGCATTTTCCATTGCTGCCAATATCCCATCAAAAACTTTGAAGAATATTTTTGAATAATTTGAACAGATTTCGAGGTTTTACTTTCGCAGGCTTTTACTACTAGCTTGCCTCCTCCTCCATATAGGCACACGCATTAGCATTGAGTCTGTATGCCTCTCTGCAAGTCGATCCTCCTCAACTCTCTTCTACTTCTACCCCTTATAGTTTCCACAAACCCTATCCAAAAATGGCTTCCTCATCAGCCATTTGGAACTTTCCGAAAAATAATAAAAAATTAAAAAATCTTAAAAATATAGTTTGAAAATAACTCTTTTCTTCCAGTAGGATAATTTAGAAAGTATTTTTTTAAATATTTTTAAAAATTTAAAAGCGAAAATGTCTTTTAACAAGGCATTTTTAATTTAAATTCAACATTTTTAAAATTATAAAAAAATTTATCTTCAAAAATTATTTTAGTATTAATTCAAAACATTCAAAATTATAAAAGACTCTTTTCAAAAATATACTTTTTCTAAAAATTTTAATTTTTTAAAAATATATTTTTAAAATTTTCTTGAAAAACATTTTTATCCGTAAAAGTGGCATAAATATTTATAAATCTATATTATTTAAAGAATTTTTTATTTTTTTTAGGATAAATGCCTAAAAAGCCCTCAACCGTTTTCTTGACCTTCAGAATGGAAGATATCCGGTAGGGTTTACATATCATCTTCTAACAAAAATTAATATTATAAAAATATGAGGAAAAATAGAAAGAAAAGTAATTAAAAGGAAAATAAAGAATGAAGGAAAATAAAAATATTGTTAATAAATTATTTTTATTTATTTACACATTCAAATTTATTGAATTTATGGGACAAGAAAATTTTTTTTCTATATTTTAATTCCTCACCACTTTCCGCAAATAAAACATAACACGGAGAAGGAGGTTGCTAGTGGTTCAAGTTGGATTATATATATATATATATATATTAAAAAATATATAATTTTATTAATTCAAACTAACAGAAAGAATATAATATTAAAAAATATTACAAATTATTTAAAACTATATATGATTTAAACAATACCCAAAATTAATAAGATAATAAATTCCACTTAAACCTATAAAATCGATAATATAATAAGAAATGTACCTGCATGACTAAAAATTTTCAATATAATAATTTAATACGATGATTGCCTTTATTTTATCAAATATATTTTATCGTCCACACACAAATAAAACAATGCAACAAAATAAAAACCAAAAAACCAAAATAAAACCCGTATATATGCTTAATAATCATTTTAAATAAATTATCAAATACGCAGAATGGCGATTTCATACCAAGCACTACCAATAACCACCACTTCTACAAGCAAATAATGGTTGACTAGAGTAGAAAGATAGAGAAAATGAGACTCTTCAAGTTACCAAGTCGGGATTTATAGTTTGTTCTTTAGGAATTTGTTTTATAATATGCTTATTTAATTGAATTGAGAGTCACGCGAACCCATTTTAAATAACAATTTTAATGTCCCAACTAATTTGAAATAGAATCTAATTTTCAAATCAGTGTGAAGTTGTGGAACCCACTTTTTTAACCCTCACCATATTCTATCGATCTTTCAAGTATACTAGCACTATTTTTGCATCAATTTTATTTATCCCATAGTATTATCAAATTTAGATATTGATAAAAAAAAAATACTTCTTATTCATTGAATATAGAAAAAAAAAGTTATTCCAATTCATCACACATCATTAAAATTGCATTTTGACGGACGTAATATTACAATTATAGCAATCATAATCTCAACTAAGAAACATTTTCAATCTAATCTAATAAATATAACCTCTAATTTATGGGAATTAGCTTGATGTCAATTTTATAAAAATGAATTGTGCTTAAGTTCGTCAAGTTAAAATTAAGTTGATCAATTACTCAACAAAATATAGATTACATAAAATTCAGTAATGTTCAACCAACCTCATGTATTTTTTCTTTTTTACATAAAAGATTTAGGTCGTTTTGATTTCTGAAATTTTAAGGGAAATGTAAAGGAAAGAAAAGTAGGGGAAAAAAAAAGTAAATAAAGAATACAAATAAAAAAGAACAATATAGCTAAATCCAACATGCCACTTCTATTTGCTACTTCAAACATGCTTTTATTACTCAAAATATATAAGTTTTATAGTATTTATTTATATTTAATTTTTAATAAGATTTTATCTAGACAACAAAAATATAAGAAAATCTTTTTCCTTAATATTTATTTTTAATTTCTTAATACTTTCTAGGTGTTAAGAAATTAATTTTTTTTTCATTGGTAGATATCATTAATTAGTGGGTAACTCCCTATGATACATGCCATTAACTCGTAGTTGGATTATGCTCGGTGTTTAATTAATTAATTAATTAAAACGTTTATAATTATATTCACCCACTATTAGAGATATCGATTGACCTATAATTATTTTTTGAGTGAAAGAAAATTTCTTGAACCATGGTAAATCTCGCTTATTGCGATTTAATGATTTTAATTACATAAGAAGACATTACCAATGACAGAAGATATCGACCGACTACAATTATTTATTTAAAGTGAAAGAGCTTGAATCATATAAATTCAATTCTACTTATATATGTACAAATTGTTTTCAAATTGGTAGCTTAATACAAAATTTTCCATATTATTATTATTATTATTTTGACAATTAATCACTTTAATGCAAATATAGTAAATTGTCTCAATTGAGACTTAAATATCGATCTCTCCCTTTTTGGATGTCCTATATTTTTAAACTTTGAACGCTTTAACAACTTCGCTGTATTAATGCCAATATTTATTATTATTATAGTATTCAAATAGATAAAATAGGAAGTAAATTATGAAAATATATTTTATATTTGAAAATTATTTTGAATTTTGTTTTCTTATTTAATATTAATATTTAAATATCAATTTGTTATATTATGAGAATTTGGAATTATGGAAGACTATAAAGGAAAATTTCAAAGAAAAACCTAAAAAGGTAGAGAAGGTAGGATGAAAGGTAAGGAAAAAGAGCAGGACGAAGGACAATTTCCAAGAAAAGCCTAAAAAAGTAAAGGAAAACTGAAAAGTGAAAGAAAAATGAGAGGAAGTGGGAAATGGCCCAAATGGTTAAATAGTGCCAACATAGTTTTTTTTTTTTTTTTTAAATATGAATTGGATTTTTTTTTAATACTTGTAAAACTAGTCTTTTCGTTATAATTGTGATATTAATATATAAAACTATACTCCATGAACATGATTTTAAAATCTAACTTTAAAATCAGATTTACCAAATACTCGCTCTGGCCGCAACAAAACCCAGATTTATCAATCGCTGTTTCAAAGCATAAACGTGGCTTCAAAGTCCTGAACTGCTTAAAATTACCTAAAATCATATTTATCGAACGCGATTTTAAAATCCCATCTTAAAATCGCATTCAACAACTATGGATATCTATTTATATGGAAAGAAGACGACTTTGGTAAATATTTTCAAAATAAATCTATTTATGATATTTTTTTTTCAAATAATAAACTATTTTTGCTTTAAACTCCCCAAAGGAGGGTCATCCACCTTTGATTGTTCGTCTTCTTGAGCCGTGTGAAGCTCACTTTCAACAATACCTTATTTTTATTTTTTTGAAAGGCACTTCCAACAATACTTACTAAAAGGATGAAAAGTGAAATAACCCATTTAAAAAGGTTGGGTGGGAAACTGGAAAATGATGAAAAGTGAAAAGTGAAAGAACAAGAGAGGAAGGGAGGGGGAAATGGGAAATGGCCCAAATGGGGGTCATCCTCCTCTGACCGTTGGTATTTTCTTTAGTCATATGGACCCCATTTTTACAAATACTTTTTTTTTTCTTTTTGTTTGAAGGAACTTTCAATAATACTTACGCAAGAATGTAAATCCATTTTAACTACTCATTCTAATTTTCATTTGATTGAATTTTATATCTCCCACAGTATATTTTAATTGAGAGATAATAAAACCTTTTGATTCATTCAACTACGCATGAAAAATTATTTTAACATTTTTCTTGAGTAATTTTCGATTTCAGAGCCTTAAAGAAAATATATTAAGTGGTAAAGTAAAACAAAAATTTATTCTTATCTCACAAAAATACGAATGCAATTAGCTTGGGATTTGAAAATTACGGAGCTTTGGAGTTGTGAGGACTTTAATATGAATGCAGCTGTTAGGAAAAGTAAAGAATTCCCAACTTTTTGACTTCTCACTTTTATTTTCTGTGAAAGAACAAAGAACTAAGAGGGTTATTGTGAAGTAAGTAAAATATGAATTTGAATTCTGAAAAAGTAGAATAGGCATTATAGGCTATAAGACGATGAATGGGGGCCCTTCATTCATTATTTTTACCTAGAAAAAAATTCCTCTCGAGTCTCTCTCCCGTTATCACTCCGGCTTTCCCTTCTCTCTTTTGCTTTTCACCTATCTTCTTAACTTTCTGCTTCCTCTTCCATTTCCCCAATGGCTTCTTCTTCCACCCATCAATGGAAGTATGATGTCTTCCTTAGTTTCAGAGGCGAAGACACCCGAATGGGCTTCACTGATCATCTTTACGCCGCGCTTCGTCAAAAGGGAATCGACACTTTCATGGACGACCAGCTTAGGAGAGGAGAACAAAGATTCCAGCACTCTACCGCAATCGACTCCAGAATTTCCGTCATCGTTTTCTCCGAGAACTATGCCTCTTCGAGTTGGTGTCTTGATGAGCTAGCAAAGATTCTTGACTGCGTTAATGTTTTGGGACATAAAGCCATACCAATTCTTCTATAATGATCCTCTCATGTAAAAAGATAATAAAGGGTGTTATGCAGAAAGCATTTGCAAAGCATGAACAAATTTACAGGGAGAACATGGAGAAATTGCTCAAGGGAAAGCTGCTTTAACTGAAGTAGCCACAATTTCTGGGTGGGACTCATGTGAGAGTAATTTTTTTCTGACTACTACCCTTTCTTTCTTTTCTTAAGCTGAGTTCATTTTCCCTTGATTTGCAAAATTAGAAGAAGCATAAAGTAAAATTTGGTACCTTGCCATTTGGTTCTTATCCTACTAGTTCTGTTCAGTGAAATAAGAGGGAAAAATGTAAGGCCAAGAAAATAAGAGAGAAAAAGCAAAATGAAGTTAAATCCATACATTATTTTATTGTTACTTCCAAATCTATATTTAATTTAATTTAACTTAAATAAATTAATAATACCAGACATTTCTACATAATTTCATTTATATTTGATTTTCTTTTTGTTATCTTTCATCAGACAACCAAAAGACTTCAGCATTTTTTTCCTTAATATTTTCCATAAATCAAACTCTGTGTCTTTCTCTTTGGGTTATATATCTATGTCCATTTTATTTTTCAATTGTCAAGGGTCAATCTGATAACTTTTTATATTTGATATATTTTTCTCTATCCCTTTATGGATTTCACCTCTCAAAATGAATTTGACAGGCATGAAGCAAAACTTATTGAGGAAATTGTTGGAGATATTTGTAATAGTTGATCGTACATCTCGTTATAATAAATGGCCTAGTTATTGAGTCCCGGGTTAAGAAAATGGATGACTTATTATGGCTGGATCTCCTGCTGGATGGTATTTTTGGGGCATGGCTGGCATAGGTAAGACTACCATTGCTAAAGCCATTTATGAGCGAATCTATGCTCTATTCGAATGCTGTTCTTTTCAAATGTTAGAGAATAGTCACACAGTTAATTTTTCTCATTTACAACAGAATTTTCACCCTTAAGGAAGGAATCCACAAAAATTTGTCTGAGTGAATCAATTTTGTAAAGGATAGACGACAATAAGAAGGTCCTATCATTCTTGATGATGTAGATCAACAAGAACAATTGAGGGTTTAGTAGGAATCGTGATTGGTTTCGCCCAAGGGAAATGAATTATCATAACAACTAGAGACCGATATGCCACTTATCCGTAAGTGAATGGAACATATGAAGCCGCTGCACTAGGAAAAACGATGAAGCTCTCGAGTTATTCTCACGCGATGCTTTAGACATAAGGATGTTAAGATTTTTGCAATATGTGGCCATGCACTAGATTATACTAGAGGCCCTCCTACCGCCCTTTAAAGTCTCGGGCTCTTCTCTATATACAAAAAGCAAATGTGAATGGGAGAGTGAGTTGGAAAAACTCAAACAATTCCCCAACCAAAAAGTTCAAAATGTGCTCAAAACGAGTTTGGAAGGGTTAGATACGAATGACTTGGGTATATTTCTCATGTTGTATCTTCATAAAGGTCGAATAAAGATTTTGTTGGAGAAATACTAGAAAGTTGCGGTTTTTTCTTTAGCATTGGGATAAGAAATCTTGTAGATAAATCACTTATCACTATTTCGGAGAATAAGTTGTGGATGCATGATTTGTTACAAGAAACGTGGCTCGAAATCAGTCGCCAATCTAAAGTACTAAGCAACGCAGCAAAGCCTACGTTCATGAAGACATCAATCGTGTACTAACAACAACTACGGTAAGACCAAGATTCATCGACTCTCTTTTTTCATATGTAAAGCTGTAGAAGAAAACGTATGTTAATTTGAAATTTGCTTTTCCATCTCCTTCAAGTACTCATAGTTTTGTATAATTTCACTTAATATTGCTACCTTTCCACTTTATAAGATGTGTTTTCTTTTGTTCGAACTTCATTGCTGTAATAACACTCGCAAAAGGGAAAAATAAATTAAAAAGAAAATAAAAAGAAAAGAAAAAGAAGTAATTAGAATTGTGATATATAGTCTAGATTTTCTTCTCTCTTTTTTCTCTATTTTATTATTTCAATTTTGCTATTTTACCTTCTAGCTCACACTTTGCTCTCGGTTAATGTCGGTCCTAAATGAATGAAGGTATATTCTCGAATCTGACAGTCAAAAGAGCTAAACTTCAGTGTTGAAGCCTTGCAAAGATGAAGAGATTAAGATTGCTCATATTATGTAATATGCAAATAGATGGAATCTTGGAATATTTGTCAAAGAAAGAGTTGATGGCCTGTTTGCATGATTCTTGGGAAATGAGGAACTATTATTGTGAGAGAAATAATTTGTACACTGAGTATAAATTACATCTATATGGAGATTTCAAATTTCTATCCAATGAATTAAGATCTCTCTATTGGCATGGATACCCTTTGAACTCCCTACCATCAAATTTCACTTTGTGAAACTTGTTGAGTTAAATATGTGCTTTAGCTCTAGCTTCAGTCAACTTTGGGGAAGGAAACAAGGCATCAATATAATTTATTTGCAATTCTTTTTTTAATGCATGGTTATAATGTTCATCAAAGTGCATTTGATTAGTTTTTTCACCTCATTTTCGAAGGTGCATTTATAACAAATTTATGAAACTTAGCCACCAACATCTAACCAAAACTCCGCACTTCTCCGAGCCCCGAACCTTATATTACTTCCTTCAATTCTGAAGGTTGCATGTTTATGAGGTTCACCCATCCATCGGATTTCATAAGAAGCTTATTTTCGAATTTAGATTACCGTGAAAAACCTCAAGAGCTCTTCTCACAAAGATCCATAAGGAGTCCCTTCCACCCTCAGTACTTGATGTATGGTCGCTTAAAATTGAATAAATTTCGCAGGTCCAAGGAAATATGGAACATCTAATGAGTTTTCTTTAGAAGGGATTGCAATAAAAGAATTGCCATATCTTCCATTGAGAATCTCACTGACTTGCTTTACTAAACTGGAAGATTGCAAAAAGCCTCTCAGTCATTATCTAGCAAAGAAGCTTTTAAGTTGAAGTCCTCTAAAATCCTCATACTTTCCAACCGCTTCAAGATTTAAGAAGTCTCCCAGAGATCCAGAAAACAGAGTCAGCGAAGCTTTTTCGTATGGGAGTGTTATACTGGAACCGCTTCCTAATCGATGTCTAAATGGGCCATATTTCCTTGAATCTGACAAATTGTAAAAACTAGCAAGTCTTCCGCAAAGCATATGTGAACTTACATCTCTTCAAATTCCCCGATCTATGTGGTTGCTCGTAATTGAAGGAATGCCAAAGATTCGTGGTTTACAATGTTTAGTAGAGCTACATTTCATAGCGGGTATACAAGAGGTACCACTCCATTAATCTTTGACAACCCTTCGGCATTATCATTGTAGGATGCAAGGGAGCAAAATCTAAGAAACTACAGTTAGTTTTTATCTTTCTTCTTCTCATCACCAACAATATCATTGCGATCGCTCTTCTTTTCGGCCGAAAGTCCTGATAGAGTTGAACTTAAAGTGATCAACCTATCGAAGGAGTAATACCCATTGATCTCAATTCTCCCTATCTCATCAGAGAGTGTTAAACTGAGCGTTAAACAAATACTCAATCTCTACTAATTTCAAATGACTTTCTCTCTGGCTAAAGGCTCGCATCAGCTGGGCCATGAGCTCCGATCACGCCGCAGCTTCCATCAAGTATTCAAAGTTTAATAGCCAATGATTGCACATCCGAACCTTTTCGTTCATCCTGCAGATACAACAAAGGGTTTAAGAATTTCAATTCTACTTCTAATCATGCATACTAATGGAAACACCCAGAATGACAAAGTGTGAAACATATCCTACAAGGAATTCAAATTTTATCTCATCACGATATTGATTTTTCCTGATTATAAGGTCTCTCTCAGAAGTAAGCTTGTGCAAAAATTTTAATAATCCTAGACTGAGTACTATATCCTGACATGCAAAAAATGTTTTCATGATACAAGGGAACTTTCCAGGTGATTCGGCAGATGGTTATGATGCTTTTGCTCCAGGAAGTAGAATTCCGGAATGGTTCGTGGATCAGAGCATGGGGTGTTCAGTAAAAGTAAAAGTAGAGCTGCCTCCACATTGGTCGAATACAAAGTTGCTGGGAGTGGTTGTTTGTGCGGTTGTGGGCGTCAAGGGTGTCCTGACTCTCACGCCACTCTTCATCACCATTTTGATGATTTGATTGATGTTCATATCTAGCTTTGCATCCTTCTATGAATCCACCATGTGGCTCATTGTAATTAATCCATTGGTAATCTACTTACAAGGTCAATCAATGCTTTGGGTTCCATCTCACGAAGTGATCATGGTGGTTTCATTTGAAATTCTCAAGTAGGAGGAGAAGTTAGAGGTGAGAAAGTGAGGTTCGTCCGAGTCACTATGTCAAGAGAAAGATACTTGCACTCACGACGTCTTACCGTGATTGCATAACTTATAATATTTAATTTTCTTTTATATTTTAATTTTTTTCTTTTCTAATACTTTTGGGTTCCAAAAAAGAGCCTATGGGCCTTTTTTTTTTACTGCATATTAATTAAGGCTTAATGGTATTAAATATGAAGTTGTTTGTTTCTTTAATATTGTATTTCTATTAAGTACTAAGTTTGTTTATATGGTTAAAAATTAATATCTTAATTATATCAAGAAAGAAATTTATTTAATTTTATTCTTATGATAAACAGAAAAATGTTTATATAATATATGTATAACATCTTAACATATTAATAAAATAAAAATAAATAAAATTATTGTGATAAATTTTTTATTATTATTGAGAAAAATAATTATTATATTTATCTATATTTAAAATTAAAATATAATATGTAATTAATAATTAAAATAAATAAATTGATGACAGATTGTTCTATTAAAATATCCTGATTGTTCTTTTAAAACTTCAAAAATAAGTCATGCCAAAAAAATAAACCAAACAGTCTAAATTCTGAAACCAAATTGCTTTCAGAAAAAAGTAAAAAAAACAAACGATTCTCTAAGTATTTAACAAATTATGATTGTGTTTGTAATAAACTTAAATTAGTTTTAGTATCTTCAATATCATAATTTATCATTTCACTCCAGCTTTCTTTGCTCTTTCTCTCGCTTTCTTATAAGCCGAGCATGAATGCCTGGGTTTGAAAGACAACTTCAACCCTAGCCCAAAAGTTGTCAATAGCTTAATGAGGTTATGACTTAAAGGTCAACTCAAACCCTATCTTGATTAATTAGATTCGCTTTGACCTAGGTGCCCTTCTTTGATTGGCTTTAGTCTTAAATTCTAAAGAGAGCCAATTATACCAATGCTCATATTGGTTATTTTGTATTTCTATCTTGTCATTACTTTGTTATTTTCTATTAGCTTAGAAGATTGAACAAATTCATATCTTGTTATTCTATTATGTTCTCTCATTTGCATTATTTTTTGATTATTTTTTTATTTATTCGTGATATTGTATAGAAAAACATTACTTTCTAGTTTATAGTAGTGTTAATCCTTTCAATGAGCCATTTCTACCTTGTCTCCTTAGCCAAACAAACAGTTAGAAAGTAACACTTTTTTTTTTCTGGGAATTAGTATAACTATAGGATAACATAAATATTATACAAACTATAAAATGAAAAATTCTAGGTTCAAGTTGACTCAAATTATTTGAACATTATTTAAACTAAATTATTGAAATTGCTTGAAATACAAAAATAACAAATAAACGTGATTGACTGGATTCATTTGCTGAACTGAAAATAAATAAATAAACGCGGATTGACCTGATTCATTTGGGCTGAATCCACCTATCGGTTGGAATCTTGTACCAACATATGAAAATACTTAATAAAATAGTAGTGTCTATAATTTTTTTTTCATTCTATAGTTTCATGTATTAATTATTCTACATAGCATACTACATGCATCTTTTCATAATAAATGTTTGTTTTTATATCATTTTCCTAATAAAACTCTAAACCAAGTTTTTAAAAATCTTTCTTTCATATCTACTCCAATAAATATCTAAACTTATTTTTTATGTGGTTGACATATTGTATGTATGCATGGTACCATACAATATTAATTACAAGTAGGAAAAAAAATGATATTTTCTAGAATTTTTGAAATTGTCCTAGTGCCAAAAGACTACCAAATATAATTATTCTAAAATGAAATTTCCTCTTGTGTGCTGAAACAGTTCAATAAACAATTAAGCCAATAAAATAATAATAATCAACTACAATGAGACAACAATTTTTACGTGGAAAACCCTTAAATGAAAAGGTAAAAACCAAGGACCCATAGGCTACTTAAACTTCAATTATTTCACATTATAAATAATGTTATACTAAATTTTCCTCTAGCAAGTTAATTGAGCTCACAACAACCATACATCAAGAGTAGATCATTCTTGGAATACTCAAAACAAATAAACATCATCCTAAAGATGGATAACTCAAGAGAGAAAATGACAAGTCTCACCAAACAATGGAATAGCCAATGGGTATCATGAGAGAGCCAAACTAACGATCCAAAGATCTACATTTAAAGAACACCTTTCATGAGCCACTTAATTTCAAATTTGAGCCAAAACGAATATTGTTTGGCCTTCCATCTTGCAGGAAATTCAAAACCTTATCTTTGTTGTTTCTCTCACTCTAAACCCCTCTTTCCTCTCTTCTCCTTTAAGCTATTGCCTGAGCCCTCAAAAAGAACCATCCTTTTTACTTCTTTTTTTTTTATTCAAACTATGGGCTTTGGCCCATTGGTCTAGCCCACTAATAGGCGGACCTAATAAATCTCCCCCTCCGCCTCATGTCGTGGGCTCAACCAAACCCTCTCTTTGGTCACAAGCCCAGCCCCAGGCAAACCTCGATGTTATGAAGCACATCCTGCATCCTTCACATGTACGAGAGAGCTTCTAGGCAGCCAAGAGGACATAATTATGAGGAAACACTCAGATTGTGACTTAATAAATGTTAAGGCTGATGAAAGTAATTCCTTAGTTAAAGCAATGTAAGAACTCCATGAGATGAGGAAGCTTTACCCGGGAGCCGATCCTATGCAACCGTCAAGATCCTCAATTATTTTCCTAATGAGGTAATTTTCTTCCTTCGAAGCTTAGTGTGTGTTCATTTATACTTAAAAATGTTCTAAAGAAGGGAGGATTTGTAACGCCCTGTCCTGAGAGGGTGTATGGTACATGTAACCATAGGGGCGCATATGTGCACCAAAAGACTTTCTTAATTATTTAAGTGTCATTGTAGTATTTTTGGAATGTTGTACTAGAGCAAGGGTAAGGTTGTAATTTTCCAAAAAGGATATGAAAGGCATAATATGAGAAGATGAGAGGCCATTATAAAAATAACATAAGTTGATTTCAAATACTTGAGAGATGAAGGACCTAATTACAATTAAAGGAAAATTTAAGTATATAAAACGAGGAGACTAGCACTTGTCCCTCATATTTTCTTAGGTATCTGGGGGAAAGAGCCAATTGTAGAAAGAGGGAGAAGAAGAGAAGAAGAGAGGAAGAAAAGGAAGAAGAGCAAATAAAGGTATGGATCTTTAGATTTTTTTGCATAGGTTTTGGTTTTATATGGATTACTAAGGGTTTGTATATGGATTTTCGCTTCTGTTCCAAACCTAGGGTTTTGTTAGGAGATTATCCTAACCTTAGAATTGTTGAAGTTGTGTGGGTAAAACCCTAGTTGGTATAAGATAAACATGGAGTTCATCATATTTCTATGGTTTTATATGGATTGGTGGACCTTAGTATGAATTATTGGGATTTTTACCTAGGGTTGGTTATATGAAGTTCCAAACCACCAATACAATTGTTGCGGTGTGGTTTTGGGTAAATTCCATGTTGGTTTTTGAGGTTGTTTTGTATTGTCTTGATTGGTTGGATTGGTTTTGAGAAATGGTTGTAAAAAAAAAAAAAGGAGAATGTTGGGTTTTCTAGAAATGTCGTTTAAAATTTGTAAGAACCTAATGTTCTTGTTTTGGCTATAGATTTAAGTTATAGGTCATCCAAACATGATTCCAATTGCAAAGAACCATAAGAGATAGAGATACAAACATAAAGGACCAAGAAAATTTAGCCTCAAGGCTCCAAAACATTTTACCGTACAAGGCGTTTCAGAAATGTTCTGATTATGCTTTGTTCGGGGTATTGTTATAGTGTTTTGGCCATAAGTTGAGTTTTCACTCATCCAAATTGAGCATCAAATTTGTCAAAGCTAGCCTATGTGCGCATTCTCGTCACACTCCGAGCAGAATCTAATGTAAAATATAATAACTTGAGTTTTGGGTGATCCAAATCTCAAAGTGATTCCAATTCTATAGAAGAAACCTTAGAACTAAGTAGTTTAAATTAGTGAAGAAACGATCGCAATTTTATGTAGATAAGACTGTAAATCAAGGATAACAATAGTATCCAAATAGATAATTAATTTGACATAAAATGTTGTAACTTGTGTTATGTGGTTACAGCCTTAGAGAAGGAATTTACATTGAAAATTTAAAGATATGTTATTGATATATGAAGGACTGATCTTGGAGAGTTTAATAAAATTTTGAAGACTGCTTGGAATAATTTTTGGGTAATAAAGTCCAAGATACTCATGAAAAAAAAAAATTGTCAAATGAGTGGTTTTTTTTTTTTAGGGCTTTTCAGGCTCGGCGGTAAATTGTTCATTTGGCTTTATGTGAATGTTGTGTGACCCTAAAGTGACTTCAGGATGAAGCACGTTGCTTTACGCTATATTAGGTGATTAATGTTTCGCCGCATTTGGAGTGTGTAGGCCAGTACAAAAGGCGGAAAGTTGTGGAGTCGCAGTAGCCTCAAGCTCTGCAAACAAAAAGGTGAGCATTCTAAAACCTATTTTTCAACACACAGGCATTTTATAAACTCCATGCTTTTATTGGTATTTTAACGTTTTGATTGTAAACCATATTTTAAAGCAAGTAAGCAATGAGTTTTAGTAAGCAAACAATGGTTTTGAATTATCAAACTATTATTTCAAGCAAACAATGGCTTTGGAATTATCAAAACTATATTTCAAGAAACAATGGTTTTGAATTTTCATAACCATGTTCTGTCCAAGCAAGCAAAGTATATTTTATAAAATATACTAATCGAAAAACTCCCTAGTTTTAAGCAAAAAGCAGGTCGTTTATGGCTCCACGCGTACCTGCGTGGTGTTAGGACATCATTTCATGTATTTAGATTCGTCTGGCTCAAGAAACTTAGTTCATGCATCATGACATTTAAAGGAGATTTAATATCGCATCGAGTATATAGGTTAGCGCTGTTAGCTAGATTATGGGTGATCGGGAGACATTGCGTCTTTCCACCGTGATTTTACCGGTAAAAGGTGATAATAAGGCCCTTCCACTCTAGGTGTGACGGGACCTGTGTCCTTCCATCGACACTTACTAGCTCCTTGTGCTCTCATGTTTACTAGGGTACAAGAAGCAAGAAAAAGACCTCTAGTGGTTGATCTTGATTTATAAGCATTTTCATACGATTTCGTCAGCCATTGGTAAGCAAGCAGCATTTTATGAAAAAGTTTTTTAGAAATTTTTACAGCAAAATCAAGTAAACATTTTATGAAAAGTTTTTAGAAACTTTTACGATAAAAACAAGCAAGCATATTATGAAAGTTTTAGAAACTTTTAAAAGCAATAATGACATATCATGAAAAGTTTTAGAACTTTTATTGTAAAGCAAGCAAGGGTTCTTGAAAATGTCTTGTAAAAGATAATTTTACAGTCTTGAGATATTTTTAGAAAAGCAAGCATTTTATAAAGCATACACTCACTGAGCTCGTTTAACTCATTATTTTCCTATTTTAAAAACTATTTTCCAGGTATGGAGTGCAGGGACATTGGGACCAGTTAGGACTCTCACGACTTAGTATAAGTCTTGTATAAAACCTTGTGTAAGGAAATACTTTGAATTTATGCAGTTGAGCATATGTATGTATATAGTTTTGTTTTGTGAAAATGTGATAGCTTTGAGGCTCTTTGAAAAATGTGTTGGTTGCCATATTTTGAAAAGTATGGCGCGCCTCTACGGGTTTTGGGATATATCTGTATTATCACATTTGTT
This sequence comes from Tetrastigma voinierianum, assembly GCA_016808115.1. Lineage (NCBI taxonomy): Eukaryota > Viridiplantae > Streptophyta > Magnoliopsida > Vitales > Vitaceae > Tetrastigma > Tetrastigma voinierianum. The sequence goes on from JAEQBH010002521.1 coordinate 71,880, forward strand.
ATCTTTTGAGGTAAATCACAAGTTTAGAAAAGAAAATTTTTTTAAACGGATTTTCAGCAAGAAAAAGAACTGTTTCACGAGTTCTGGTAGATTGGAAGCATCGGCTGGGGTTTACGTAGGTGGCCAAGTCCACACACCGCTAGTAGGGGTGGGGGTGTGACACCATAGGCTACTTAAACTTCAATTATTTCAACATTGACAATAATGTGTTATACCAAGTTCTTCTCTAACAAGCAAATTAGAGGCTCACAACAACCATACATCAAGAGTATCATTCTTGGAATACCAAAACAAACATCATCCCAAAGATGGATAACTTAAGAGAGAAAATGAAAAATCTCACCAAATGATGGAATAGCCAAATGGGTATTGTGGAGAGAGCTAACCAATGATCCAAACATCTAGGATTGAAGAGCACCTTTCAAGGAGTGACCACTTCAAATTTGAGCCAAAACGAATATTGTATGGCCTTCCATCTTGCAGGAAATTCAAAACCCTATCTTTGTTGTTTCTCTCACTCTAAACCCCTATTCCATCTCTTGGCTGTGCAGAGCCCTAAAAGACCACCCTTTTTGCTTCTTTTTTATTCCAACTGGGCTTTGACATTAGTTAACCACTGTGGCGGTTCTAACCGATCTCCCCCTCAGCCTCATTGTGGGCTCGACCAAACCCTCTCTTTTGCCCTACAACTTCCGACTTCTCATAGACAGCTCATGATTAATATGTCTGATCCATTTTCACAGGTATGTATTTTATCCAAATACAATTGCTTTGGCTCAAGCACATCACAAATCTAGTGACATCTAACATCAATATGTTTCGATCTTGAATGGAACGTCGAATTCTTGGAGAGGTGAATGACACTCTGATATCAACATGAAACAACATACTCTTGTTGCAACCCCGTTCTTCTAGAATTTGCTTATCCTGGCCTTTACAGCCCTCAGTGCCACTTAATGTACTCAACTTCTGGCCAGTGGATGTGTTTGTTTCTACAACTTGGATTGCCAAGAGACAACCCCCCCTGCAAAAGTCATCAAGAACCTTAAAATGAATTTCTTGGAATCAACATCACCTGCCATGTTTCATCCATCTTCAATAACATGGGCTCGCCTGCCAAAACCACAGTATAAAGTTACTCTTGAATTTCTGATGTTACTTCTTTGCTTTGATGTCTTCGTGATTAGTAAGAAACCAGCTAATAACTCCAACTACATGAGTTGTGTCTGGCCTAGTATAGAACATCGCATAAATCAAACTACCAACAACAGATGCATAAGGAACTTTGCTTATCTCTTTCATACCTTTCTCACTTGTAGGAAATTTCTTAGAGCTAAGCTTTAAGTGGCCTGCAAGTGGAGAACAAACTGCCTTAGCCTTACTCATGTTGAATCTTTCAGAACCTTCTCAATGTAGCTTTCTTGAGACCTTCAAAACCTATTCTTCACCTCATGAGATCTTCATGCAGTATCTGTTGTGATCCCAAGCCTTTCATGGAAAAGACTTGCTAAGCTCTCTCTGGCCTTTTCAATCTTGCTAGAATCATGACCAATTATCAACAGGAGGATAATAAAATCATCGCCAGAGAACTTTCTAGTGAATACACAATGATCAGATGTGGTTCTGTTGTACCCATGACTCATCATGAAAGAGTCAAACTTCTTGTACCATTGTCTTGGTGCTTGCTTAGGGTCAGTACCAGTTCTTTATTTGTACACCTGAATTTTATTTTCCTTTGACTTCAAACAAACCCTTGGGTTCAACATGCTAGATTTATTCTTTCAAATCACCATGAAGAAACGCAGTTTTCACACCAAGTTGCTTAACTTCTAAATTCAAGCGAGTCACAAGACCAAGAGCAACAGGAATTGAGGACATCTTTACCACTAGAGATAAGATTTCTTCAAAATCAATTCCTTTCTTTTGATTGAACCCCTTCATAACCAATTGTGCCTTGTACCTAAGTTATGAGCCATTGTTTTGATTTCAATTTTTGTTTGTTTATAGACTTTCTCCCTTATGGCAACTTCACAGTCATAGGTGGTTCTTAAGTAAGGATCTTACTTTTTCTTGCATGGCTTTAACCCACTATTTCTTACTCTTATGTAAAAATAAACACGGATAAGTTTAAGCTCTCGCATTTAGTAAGCACATCACATTCATCGATTATCTTGCAGAAGGTTGACACTCTCTAGTAGATCTTCTCGTAATTGGTTCATATAGGTAGTAGTGGAGTTCCTCCATCGCTTGTTCCATTGGCTCCAACATCATCAATTGTAGGGTCCTCTTCATTTTGTTGTATCACACCTTCCTGCCTCTCCCCATGATTAGCACGCATTGTAGGTGGAACACCTGGATCAATTCTAATTAAATTTCAATGGGAACTAGCTTTCTCAACCTTGTCACATTATGACAATTCAGTTCTTGGGTAACACAACATCTTTGCGCCGACACTCATTGGATCCCGTAGTATGGCACTATTCTTCTTGACCATACCCCAAGAAAATACATGGCTTGGCCTTGACATCAAGGTTTGACCTCTCATCTTTGGGGATAGGAACAAATGCTCTACAGCCAAACACTCTTAAATGGTCATATGAAACATCTTTTCTTGTCCACACTCTTTCAGGTACATCATCTTTCAAAGGAATTGATGGAGAAAGGTTTATCAAGTCAATTGATGTTCTCATAGCCTTTGACCAAAAGGACTTAGGTAGTTAAGAATGAGAAAGCATACATCTAATCCTTTCTTCAATGGTTATATTTATTCTCTGCTTCTGTTTATTTGAGTTTTAGGTACTGTCTTTTCAAGTCGAATGCCATGAGTTTAAGTAACAATGGACCTGTATTCACCACCATTGTCTACTTTAATAGCCTTCAATTTTTTTCCTGTTTCTCTTTCGATTATGGCATGATGTTCTTTGAAGGTATCTAGCACATGTTCTTTAGTTTTCAAAGCAAAACCCCAAACTTTTCTAGAGTGATCACCAATGAAAGTCACAAAAAAAAAAGTGCACCACCAACAATTCTAGTTTTCATAGTACAAACATTAGTATGGTCGTCAATAACATTAAACCCTCTAGATGGTGGATATGTGTAATCTATGTACTTTTCCAACTAATAATTATCTGTTTTAAATGCCTTGCAAATTTGGCAAGAATTGCTTTCTAGCAAAAGGTTGAAGTCCTTTCTCACTAATGTGACCAAGCCTCCCATGCCAAAGTTCAATGCTTACATCTCGTTGAGTTGCATTGATCTCTCCTTTATGTAACTTAGCTTCCATGACATGGGGGTGTGTTCTTTCCTCTTGCCGCTGCTAAAGGAGCCTTTGGTAGGCATTTACTTTCACCAAGTTTGTGATCCCTCATCATCAAAGTACCTTTATGGATATCACGTTTAAATGAATATCGGAACATGCAACATCGAGTACTAGTTTGTTTCAATACTAATTCGCCACAAGAAAATATCTTCAATACCCATAATCTTTGATACACCACTGTTCCACATTCTAACATTAGCAAAATCACTAGTTTTGAAGAGGAGTAAAGCTATGAGAAGTAACATGGAATGAGGCATATAATCAGTACATTTGCTATCTTGGGTTGCAAGACTAACACAACCATAATCAATCACAATCATAATATCACCTTCAGCAGCAATTGTATTAGTCTCTTTATTTTCTTTCTTCACTTCATTCTATTCCTTTTTCCAAATCCTACACTCTTTCTTCATATGGCCAACCTTGTTGCAGTGATAACATTTGATATATTTTCTGGATTTGAATCTTCCTCTAAAACCATGGAGATTTCTACTTTGACTTCTCCCACGCCTTTTGAGCTTTTCTTGCCTTTCTTGTTTTTCATAAACAAGTACTCCAGAAGAAGATTCACATTTTTCTTTCCTTCTACCCTCTTCATTTAGCAAACTATCTTTAACATTCTCCATAGTTAGAATCTCATTTGGAGTGGAATTACTAATTGTTACAACCAATGTCTCCCAACTATCAGGTAAGGAGCTAAGAAGTAATGAAACGCCTCATCGCCATCGATGTTCATTTTCATGGCAACCAACTTGTTCATAATACCCTAAAAGGAACTGATATGCTCAACCATGTTGTTCCCATCCTTGTCCTTCAAATTGAAAAGTTTTCTAATCAAAGTAGTTTTATTTCTTGATGTTTTCCTGACAAAAAGATTTTCAAGCTTTTTCTAAACAACATATGTTTTCATTTCATCATAAATGTGTTCATATAGAGTTGAATCCATCTACCTTCTCATATAAGCAATGACTTTTCCATATTCAATATCCCAATCATCATCAAGCGTGTTAGATGGTTTTCTTTTAATCGAATGAGCTTGTAAATCTTTTCCTGATAAGAAAGATTTTCCACCATACGCTTCCAGTGGAATAATTCAATGAATTTAATTTTATCCTGCATCATCCATTTTTAGCACAAAAAAAAAAAACCCTCAGAACAATGACTCGATACCAATTTGTTTGGAAAATTTACTAAATAAATTATTCGCGGCCTTTCCCTTATTTGTACCAGGTGGTTCAACAACAATTAAATAACAACAAAGCCAAACAAGTAACATCCAGTGCCTGATAGGACAACAATTTGTGCATTGGGGAAACCTCAAATGAAAGGGTAAAAACCACACAGAACTTCGTGAAGCCCATAAGCCTCCACTATTTCAACAATGACAATAATGTATTTTCAAATTCTTTTCTATAAGCAATGAGGCTCACAGCAAGGATGGAAATAATAGGTTTGTGGATATATAGTTGCCAGATTTTACGAATAATATATCGGAGATATATCGACGGATATTTTTACATGAATATCGATATATCAGAAATTAACAAAAATATTTTGAAATTCATGGAAATACTTTGTAAAAGTGTAAAAATTACATTAATAATGAAATATAGACGTTGATATTACATTCTTGTGGTAACACCACGAAATGAAGATCGATGTGGCTCGTTCTGACATTTGATGAAGGGATCCCATCTTGGTGAAGACAATAGTCATACGGACGTGATGTTGATATCATTGATTATAAGATCAGTTGCATACATAAATGTCTTGACATACCCACAACCTCTCCATGGATAGAAATTTGGGAGTTGTGTGATCGTTGAAATCGCTTGTTGCATTTGATATGGAATGTGGAATGGCAGTTTGTTCGCATGAGATAATTTATCATTCCATATTCTTCATCCAATGAAACGAGTTTGAAGAACTGACCATAAGTCATTGTGTTGGGAGGAAAAATGTTACCGTTATTGGATGAATCACTGTGTTAGTGCCAATGCTCATTGACTCAAAACTAAGCGAGCAATGAATCCTCATTGTGATGTGCGCATCATACGTTTAATAGGCCTATGTAAACTCCCGATGGCTCATGCTGACTAGCTCTCCTAGACACGCGGTCTTCATCTTGTGTAGCATGTGTGAAATCTTCTTCACCAGTGAATGGACTCAATGGATATTGACTTATTTATCAATCTGCAATATCTCCACCATCATTTCCAGTATCACTACCATCATTGGTCCCCTCTCCTCTTGAGCCATCACTTTGTAGTTGAATGCGGCAAAACCAAATTACACTACTTTGTTCAGCACTTGAATCAAATGAGGGTCGGGAAGTAACAGCAGGCTGAAATGAGTCTTTCGTGTCTTGACTGAAACTTTCACTATAGACTATTCAAATGAGGTGAGTCCCAACATGCTTTTGACTTCTCGAACATATGCGATGAATTCATGGATAAGGATTTCCATCTTAATCATCCAAATGGAGAGGTCTAACCCATTGGAATAATTGATTATCCTCTTCTTCACCAAACTTGCTGAAATGTCGAGTAAATCAAGGTAATTCTTTTCAGCAACTTTATCTGACTCTGCTTGCATATCATGTATATTTAGTTTCATGTTATAGTAACAAAAAACTATTTGTTGGATCTAGAATTGCATGGCTGGAGTTTATGCTGTTTTGTATGTATTAAAAGCAAGTAATGCTCTCATTTTTCTCACATCTTTGAAGATATAGTTGGGAAAGAACTTTATTGGCCATTCCTCAATGTGATTAACTGGTTTCCATACATGAACCACCATTCAACGACAATAAAATGATAACATTCAAAGTCTAATATACTTATAATAACGGAGACTGCTTTTAATGTTTTAATAGGGAAATAACACTAACTAGGAGCCAACAAATCTCTTGAACTATTGTATCATCTTGAATCCTCTTTTAGCATCTCGAGCATTATGAGCATGATTGAAAATGTACATGTCAAATTAGTATACGTGTAACTGTAACAAATTAAATTGAATCAAATAATTAGAATTGTAACAAATTGATGTACCTCATTTCCAAAATTACCAATGTCTGTAGTAGTAGAAGATAATCTTGCAAATACTTCATGAACAGCTTGGAGTAACTCAGGGTCACTACTAACTCCAGGTCTATATTGAAATCTTGGATTGAATATACTCTAAAGTGATTTGAATTAGTATGTGATAAAGGAAAATAATATGCGTGTGATTATGATATCGCTTAGTTACACTCATTCTGTGAAGAGGGATGTTGAGGTTCTATCCCAACAATCTGCGATGATTGTTTTGACCCAATCTTTGGCATTGAGTTGATGTAAATTTTGCTTCATTACTCGAATCAACTCCTTACACAAATGGCATTGTTTGGACGACAGATCAACAATGAAGGTGTATATATAGTGCCTCTGATACTAGAGACCTTCTCCCGATATGTATGATCAAACATGAGCACTTGACCTCATGTAATGGTGAGATCTGAGCTAAGCTTGTGAGAAGCCCATTCCTTCGCTGTAAAGATCTTCTTCAAAATCACCCCCCTATTTTTGAAGACTTTCTAGGGTGATGTAATTTGTTGCAAATCTTGTGTGCCGGGACGCCTGATATCTCCACCACAGACCTTTCGCTTCATGAAGCAACCATGATTGTAGATGAAGTTGGTGATTTTGCGTGCATTATTGATAATTCGAAATGGTAGCTCTTTTACCAATGTCTTGAAGCATCAAGTCAATGCGTTATACATTGCATCACAGATCAATCTGATTATACTTCTTCGTGCGACTTCCGCCTTCCGCAGGTAAGTGATCCGTTATACGTAACAATTTGCACAACATTTGCTTCACCAACCTCGCCCGATCCGTCAGCTAACCAGTAGTAAATGTATTTGTTTTTTATATTGTGTTTGCATCAGCGGACTTGAGGAATATTGTGCTTCCTTTCGAATATACCATGAAATCAATAAATAATGCTCAATTTTATTGAGACCCGGTCCATCCGTGATTATAATCATTTTCCATAAAGTGTTGTTTCCTCATTGGATAATTCATAATCTTCTATCTTTTATACTCATATCAAGTATTTTTTATTTCATATGGAATGTGGTGACTTATTCATACTATAAGTAAAATTAATGGAATTAATTAATAGTTTCAATTATAATATAGGAATGACAATTTTATTGGCCAGAAAGTGATTGTCAATACGACCAATAAATATGTTCTTGAAGCGGTGAGAGTCTATTTTCCAGCGGCGCCAGCACTCTCATATATAGAAAAATTTACTAAGTGATGAAGCCCATGATTTCTTTGATTGAACCACCTTTGAAAGATTTTTAATGTTCTTTTACATCTTCTATAGAAGATTTGCATAATGATGGAGTAAGAGGTGAAGGTGATGGATCCGCGTTTGTCTCACACTTTGAGGATCTTTCACATGCGCATATTTGGATGATCGATTGCGATTGTGAAGGAAGCTCCACCTGTTGCAATATCTCAATTAAAAATCAATACTTTAAAATTAGTTTATTTTATAAATTAATTTAATTTAAAGATTTACTCATTTTTCTTTTGCCTCTCATGTCCCTTCTTCTTGTTATTGGTTCCGTCGGTAGCTTTTGATGCACGACATGCTCCGGTAATCAGCTCTTTCTCGAGGTCATATCACCGGATACATATCGCCACATCCTCCCTCTTGCTTCCTCCTCATCCTCATCATCATCGTGAGATATCTATCACGTCCATTTATTTCGTGGTTTATGCAATTTCTTCTATATCAATTGCTTTCTTCGCTTTTTCTTTATTTTTAGTCTAAAGTTACCTCATTTCTTGTTTCATAGGGTGTACATTTAGGCACTTTTGTATTAGGTGGGGATCACGATCGCATTAGGTGATATTTAAGTGAGTAGTCACTATATATCATCAAACTACTTGATGTTATATTTGTCATATTTCAAATCTCTTTATATCAGTATGCAATATTTAGTCTTGAGATCTCGGCCTCCAATATTACTTAAGTTTGCTTAAATCCTATTAAATTGAACTATATTATTATACACAATTCAAAATGAATTTATTTCATATAAAACTACAGATTTATTATATATATACACAATATTAACTAATATATAACTTAATTTAAAATATTAACTAACATGAAAGATTAATTAATTTACATTAATATGCATACATAATAACTAACATGAAAAGTTAATTAATTAATTAATTAATATATTACTAATATATAATTATTTTTGTAAGTCATAATTTATGAAATGAGTTTGGCAACACTATATAAAACCCATATTATATATGATATTTACATAAACTAATATACTTATTTCTATTTTATGAGAATTTATAATCTAATGTGAAGTGTAAAAAAAAAAAACTAATATATAGTTGTTTTAAAGAGAGTCATTAATAAATTTATTATATACTTATAAAACTATAGTATTATATGATATTTGCCAAACTAATATATATTTTCTATTTTTGTAATTTATAATCTAATGTGAAATTATAAAAAAAAACCCCAATATATAGTTATTTTTAAAAAGTCATTAATATTAAATTTATTATATATATAAAACTATAATGAAATGTATATAGTATTTTACAATAAACTAATATATATTTCTATTTTATGAAATTTTATAATCTAATGTGAAATTATAAAAAAAAGCTAATATAGTTATTTTTTAAAAAGGAAGTCATTCAATATTAAATTTATTATACTATATGAAACATAGTATTACATACAGTATTTACATGGAAACTAATATATGCTGTTTCTATTTTACTTAATTTATAATATAATGTGAAATTAAAAAAAACCAATATATAAGTTATTTTAAAGTAAGTGTATTAAATTTATTATACTATATAGGAAACTATAATTATTATATGATATTTACATAAAACTAATATGTATTTCTATTTTATAAATTTTATAATCTAATGTGAAATTACCCATAAAGAACTAATATATAGTTATTTTAAAGAAGTCATTAATATTAAATTTATTATACCATATGAAATTTACATTGATTACTGATATTCTGTAAATAGCCATATTTCATATTTATGAAATTTACTTAATCTGTGTGAAATTATAAAAAAACTAATATCTAGTTATTTTTAAAGAATGCATTACTATTAAATTTATTATGCTATATGAAACTACGATCTTATATGATGTTTACCATAGAATTAATATATTTATATTTTATTAAATTTATAATCTAATATGAGAATTATACTTAAAAAACTAATATATAATTAACATAAATACAAAACATAAATTATAAGATTTGTAAGTACACAAAACCTTAAACCACGATAAGTGGCGCCCAGGCAGGTGTCAGATTGGTCCCCGTCGGTATGAATCGTGTCTCGCGTTGGCGAGAATGCGATACAGCGTAAAACGACGGTGAGAATAGCACATCCACTTCAACAATTATAAATTTTTATACAAAGGGGAATTTATTTTACAATTGTTTTAATTACAATTTACACAAAGCTGGTCTCTTACCCGAATTTTTACGAAATACAAAATAAGGCCATCTTGGCGTTTCTTCCACCTCTAAAGGTCCCGGATCGTCCATCCCAAGTGCGTCTTGATTACCTAAAAATAGTCCCGGCGAGGGTGAAGCGCTGATGCCAATGATTGGAATTTATAACAGGGTTCTTTTGATGAAATACAATGACACACAAACATATAACACGTGCTAATATATCACTCTATTGCATATATTAACAATTCCAAATTCCATACATCGTGTTATTAGATTGATAATATACTTATAAACGCTCTCACATGGGCTAGGCACCATCAATGAGTTTATGCGGAACCGCTACACCAGAATCCATTTAACTTATTATTCACTCATAGCGATAACCACTGACACCACAAATCACACAAACGGTCGGGTAATTTGTCCAAACACTCTGGGATTTCTTCCTGGAGTCCGATCTTTTGGAACGACCGTACGGGGCTGGAAAGCGTCCTATCCATTACGTAACATAGCCCAGTAAAACAAGTGGGAGGAAAACCCCTTTGCCTCGGGAGTTTGAAGAAATATTTCACAAAAGCTAATGAATCGCGTGTTCATCATATTGTGTGGGAACGACCTGTAACATGTCTCGAGAGGTCGACCAGGTTGGATCCTTTCTGAATCTAGAGGGAGGACTCTGCAGAAAGTAGGATCGAGACCTCTGCGTCTTTCTTCTTGCCCTCGTTTACTTTGGAACTTTGTTTTTATTATTCATCTCTTTATTTAGTTTCAGTTCTTTTCTTCTTGTTCTCTTTTCTTTTTCTCACTCATTTACCATCATTATCACCTTTCTCTTGACTTTCTCTCTCCTTGAATCATTGTCGTATGGGGCAAAAATGAGGAAATTCTTCCTCTCCAGCCCTCCAGCCCAGAACCCGTATGGGCTCTAAGCACTCTCCCCGTTTTAACTTGCTTTGTCTCTTTTATGACATCATGCACTCAAAGTGGCTCATTGGGCGGCGGGATCATACCCACCATGTGGCTCCAATGTAGATCATTTCTTTTAATACCAAGTGTCGCTGCTTTTGGGGTGCCGTGTGGCATCCTCACAACACTGTAGTATGGCCGTGGCTTGCGTGTCAGCGTGAAATCGGGCCGCTCACCCGAGATCAGCGAATTCGTGGTAGCTGGATTTAGCGGTCGATTCAGCGGTGAGAAGTCAGATTTGTCATCCATGATATCTAGAAAATTTGAGGTTTTCAGCTGAAATTACTGCATTTTACTTACTTCGCCAGAAATAATAACTGGGGCTTTCAGAGTCTCATTCTCCTTAAAAATTTAGTCTCAAGGAATTTCACACACGCCACACATCAACCACGTACATATGTAACCTTACGATACATTTGGTGGCGTATGATGATGCTTCCGAGTCAAATCTTGTTTCTTGATGGGCGTGGCTTTAATCCGTATCTGAGCCGGCATCCATTCCTTGAACACTTGCCAGAGGTTCCACCACCCAATAAAATTTCCAATGGGTATCAACTCTCGGAGTCACTCCGACTCCATACTTTAAACTCTGGAAATGCGTGATAACCATTCAGCATGTTTTCATCCGAGGAGTCACTCCAGGATTCCCTATCTTAAACAACTCCTAAGTCAAGGTGTTGCTCCATATCCAAATATCCTCATCTCGAGTCTCTGACTCATCCTCAACTCTAAGTGCGGGTGACCAACTATATCAAATATGTCCCTCCATCTCGGAATTCTCTCCGACTCCTATCCTCAACTCTAAGTGCGGGTGATAACCATGCCAAGTATGTCCTCATCCTAAAATTCTGCATTCTTTGTCGAGCATTCTAGTCACGGAGGTGGATAACCATATCAGATATTAATCCTCATCTTGGGCGCAAACTTTTGACCTACACTTGAGCTCTTATATTATTCTGAGGAAATTTGGGGATATCTCCCACCCGGTCTCTGCACCACCACGAGGGAGTCGAGGATCACTCCGGTCTCTTGCTTTGCAGGAAATTCAGGAACATCTCCGGGTCTCACCCACACCCACCACAGTCGGGATCGCTCACAAGATTCTCTTACCACAGTCGGGACGCTCCAGGTCTCTCGCCCCACACCACTGTGAGGGGTGAGGACATCTCTGGGTCTCTTTTACAAAAGTGCGGATCTCTCACTCCCAGGTCTGCCACACCCTACGAAGTCGGGATCGCTCCGAGGTCTCTTACCACACGAGTGGGGACCATCCCGGGTCTCTTACACCCCTCCACGGGGTCGAAAGTTCCCTCCTCGTGGTCTCTTACCCACGAGAAGTCGAGTTTCTCCGCCCAGATCTCTTACCACACGAAATTCGGGGATGCGTTCCGGGTCTGCCACACCACGGTCGGGACTTATCCTCGGGTCTCTCTTGCCCACCACCCAGTCGGGATTGCTCCGGGTCTCTTACCCTCTCAATTTCGGTTTCTCTGGTCTACACCCTCACGGGTGGGACATCTCACCGAGATGTCTTACACCTGAGGAAGTCGAGGATCGCTCCACGAAGGTCTCCCACACCTGCAGGGGTAGGGATCGCTCCAGGTGTCCTGCACCCACCACCGGTCGGGTTTTCTCCTCGGGTCTCTTACCCACCACCAGTTCGGATTTCTCATAGATCACCACCCTCTGAGGGGTCGGGATCGCTCCGATTCTTACACCCACGAAATTCTGATTTCTCCACGGTCTCACCATCTGAGGTCGGGATCGCTCCACGGGTCTCTTACCCACCACGAGAAATTTGGGATTTCTCCTTGGGTCTCTTACACCCACCACGAAATTCGGATTTCTCCACGGTCCTCTTACCCGTCTGGTCGGATTGCTCCCGGTCTGCCCACCACGTTGGGATTCTCCACGGATTATATACCCATCTGAGAAGTCGGGATCGCTGGGTCTCTTACACCCACCACCAGTCGGGGACAGCTCCCCGGGTCCTGCCCCACCGTTCTCCTCGGGTCTCTTACACCCACCACGAAATTTCGGTTCTCACGGGTCTCTTACACCCATCCTGAAGTCGGGATCGCTCCCGGTCTCTTACACCCACACGAAATTTGAATTTCTCCCGGGTCTCTTACACCCATCTGGGACCTTCCCGGATACTCTGGCGGGTCTCGCTACCCTAACTACAGGCTTCTCACCTTAGGGGATTTACGGCCCCCTTCTTGCTTTGCCCAACACACTTTAATTATTCTTCATTTTCTAGTTTGAACTACGAGTCTTCATTGGACGTAGTCCCAAAGACAAACTCAACCCACACTCATCAAGAGTGGTGAACGACCTCATAGTGCACCGCGACTCGGCCGTGATGTCATCGTGCACATGGGCACTTAATCAGACCTGTCAGAGCTGACTCTCACCCTATCTCACGGGAAGAACATCCATATCGGCCTCACAAGGTCTAAACCTCTAAGCCCGAAGTCTATCCCATAAGATGCAACTTGATGAATGAATTCGATGCATCGATTTAAAAAGCTACTCACCAGTCAGCAAGTGTGGGAGTATTGAGAAGCGTGCCTTGCACATCGAGCTAATCATGCGCTCGGTCTACGTACCACGAGATCTACGCCTCCCGGGACAATCTCGCCTCCTTATGCCAGTGGCGACAAAATAACATATAGTGCGCCACTGCTGACTAGAAATCCGACTGTGAGTCATGTGCGACCTCGACCACGCTCTGGCCCCTCTACATTTTTGTCTTGTCGAAGGTGCTCGTATAGCACCCCGAAACTTAAACTGGTTCCTCGGACCCGTACTAGGGTGTGATGCTCTCGTGTTCTACAGCCTAATCGGGATCAAGCATTGCCCCAAAATCCCGGGATCCTTGCCCTGGGACAATCCTGCCTCACATGCTCAAGTCGTCTAAATAACATATCACCCGCCCCGGCCTCGACCAACCGCCCAATCCCGGCCCCGGTCTCAAATCCTCGCAGGAAGCGTAGTCTCTCGCTCTTCCCCAACTAGAAGGTATCAGTTCCTCCCTTCTGCTATCACTAACACCCGCATCCCGAGTGTTCCAAGCATCCTCGATCTCTCTCTCTATGGTCGTGGTCATTCCAACCATGCAGTCCATGTCCCGCAGGGCTAAGTCCCATAATCTCGCCTCCGAATGACAACTTCCACCATTCCCTCGACCCTCCTAACTTTACTAAGGTTCGTGGCACGCACTATCAACAAATCGGCTAACTCGTGAATCTAGCCACGTAGCCCATCACAATATCGCCCGCTTCGGGCCTCTGGGAATTCCCGAGCCTTCGCATGTCTCGCCAGTAGCCTCCGAAAATACCACCCATGAACAGCCTCAAATCTCGCCATGTCATAGCCCCTAAGTCTCTAGAAGCCCCCACTTCCATCTCTCCACCATACCCGGGCCTCGCCTCTAGCCGAAATGCGCCTAACCCCGATCCCTGGTCAGATCGAGGTGATCTCCATAGCCTCCACATGTTCTCAATCCGCATAACCAATGGTCTCGCCACTACCTGGCTCCTCCCTTATGAATGTGAGGATGATGTGCCCTAAACCTTGGAGGTTACTAGGACCTTCTTGACTACCCGCACGCGCCCTGCGGCGTAGCACCGCCGGTAATACCCATAGCCTTAGCAGCGCACGTCGATCAACATCGGGGTGGGTGTTTCGTTAGCACCTCGTGGATCTAATCTCTCGTCCTCTCCCTCGACTAGCCATCTACATATGTCAAATGGCAACAAGATTCATTCAATTTTCATTTCAGTATCTATTTCCCTAAGGTTATAGCTCCTAACCTTAGCATTCTCCTTTTTCCTATACGCATTTCACCATGCATATAATTTCCTACGCACTAACCGCGCAATCAAATTCCCATACACACCATGTATATGTCCTTCCACGCAATTCAAAAACATGCAACAATAATGAACGTATCTCAAAGGATGTAAATACAACCCTGAGACACTATTCACAGACCGGAAATTTTTTAAAAAGATTTTACACTGGGCTTAATGCATTTATAATAATTGCAATATACATATTTCATATATTAAATCATTCACAAGAAAAAAAATTTTTTAAAATTTGTACTCTTTTTTTTTAACCTGCGGAATGCGTTTTCGCGAACATTGTCCAGAACAAGGTTCAAACAAGGATCAGAAATGCTGCGACCAACCAAAACTAGGTCAGGTGCACAAAAGGCGCATACACCCAACCCATGTCGCCGCCATCAGGCGCTGCTAGCGCCTGTGCCGTGGCGCCGCCGCGCCGCGACAACGCCAGTCACGCCGCATGTCGCCGTACGGGGCCACAAGAGTCGCGACGTCAAGGCGCATGGCGCATGTCGCGACCGAAGCTAGCCGCATGTCGCGACATCAAAATTGGCAGGTCGCAACACCACTTAGGCCAATCCGTATCACACTCTCCGTGCGTCACACCGCCTCGCCCACACCGCGCTTCAACATCCGGAAAACGATGGTCGCGACATCAAGCCTAGCCTAACCATCGCCACCATGTTCGACATCCACCATGCCGACATCATCTCCCAAGCAGCGGTCGCGCGACACAAAATGGTGTCGCGACACCACTCCAGTCCCCCTCTGTCGCGACATCAAAATGGTGTCGTGATCTCAAGTCGCCAAATTTCTTTCTTCGCTACGCCGCGACGCCTCGCTTCCACTGCCGCGACCTCCCCGCCGGAAAATCTTGCAGGCATGTCGCGACATCAAACCATGTCACGCCGGCTTCCGCCCCAACCAGCGCACTGGGGTCGCGACGCCACTTCCTGGTCGCGACCTCACGTCCAACCAAACCAGGCCGCGACCTCATAACGATGTCGCGACCTCAAGAGGTCCTAACTCACTGAATTTTTTTTTCCAATTCTCCAAGAACCTTTCTTCTTGCTACTTTGATGCAAGAAACAACTCCATCGCTATACATAAAATTCCTAAAATTTCAAGAGTTGAATTACAACTCTTTTTTTCCATGTGCTAAACTCGGAACAACCTCCCGCATCTCACAACACACCTGGTTCAAAATCGGAACAATTGTCCGTAAAATCAAAAAAAAATTTTCATCATCCAAGAGCCTTCTCAAGTACTTCCTAAAGATGAGTTTGAACACCGCTTCTTACCCTCTTCAAAAATTTCTAGGATTTAAGTACAATTCTTCCTTGTGCAAAATCGGATAATTTTCCAAGATTCCACAAAAACCCATTCGCTCGTGTTCAAAACCTGAGCACTGGCCCGCGTAAATTTTTTTTTTTTCGTTTATTTCTTGTTTATTTCTGGACCGTTCTGTCCATAAATTCTGGAACACCTAAGGTTATAGTTTTTCTACCCTAGTGTTCAACCTTCCTCCTATGTTATCCATCACGCATACAAATTCATACAATTCACATACAACAAACATGTTATACACCATCACACATCACATTTAATTCCACCAAGACGCATTAATCGATGTTATGATCTATCCCGTGCCCAAATAAATTCTAGGTATATCGTGATACCTAACTTCTACACCCATCGAGCTCCCAAGGTAATTCAAGCACGGCTCGATAATTACGCCGTGGACGCCCCCAAACCGGGGTGTCCGTCGACTACCCGTCAACCCGCGGAAATCTACGTGTCTCACGTTGTGAGGCACGTACATGTGTAAAACGGCCCAGTAGGGCCCGCACATCCATACAACCCAATTATAAATTTTATACAAAAGGGAATTTATTTACAATTGTTTTTAATTACAATTTACACAAAATTGGGTCTCTTGCCCAGATTTTTTACAAAATACAAGATAAGGCCATTCGTCAAGCTTCGCCTCTAAGGTCCCTGATGTCCCATCCCCAAGTGCCTTCTGCACCTAAAAAATAGTCCCACCGACTCCGGGGTGAGCAATGCCCAGTTAGCTGGAATCTCCTTACTGGGTTGATTCCCACCAAGTGAAATGCAATGGCACACAAACATATAACACATGCTAATATATCACTCATGCATATATTAACAATTTAAATTCCATACATCATGTTATTCAGTTGATAATAATAACATAAACTTATCTCACATGGGCTAAGGCACCATCCGGCGGTTTGGTCTGGAACCGCCCACAAAATCACATTTAGCATGTTATTCACTCATGGCAATAACACAACACCACACAAATCACACAAACAAATTGCAGGGACTGCCCAAACACCAGGATTCTTTCACTCCTGGCCCAAATATTTTGGAACCGAAACCCACGGCCACCCAGGCCTCAACAAATCCCTATCCATTACATAACCCTTAAGAAAAAAGTAAAACAAGTAGGAGAAAAACCCCTACCTCAAGGAGTTTGAAGAAACTCCCTAAAACCGGAGTCCACGTGTTGTCCCTCCGTGAAAGCAACTTCTTTGTCTCTCAAGGAATCACCGACGTTGGATCGGTTTACAAATCTAGAGAGAAGGAAGAGACTCTCTCTCTAGAAAATGAGATCCAAGACCTTCTGCATCTTTTCTTTCTTCCTCCCTACGTTTCCCTTTGGCTTTTGTTTTATTTTATTCCTTCTCTTATTTCATTTCCCATTTGCTTTTCTTTCTTTTCTCATTTATCTTTCTTTTTCTCCTCATTTCTCCCCATTATCACCTTTCTCTTTGACTTTCTCTCCTCCTTTTTGAATCATTATACGTATGAGACAACATGAGGGAAATTTCTCCTCACCTTCCCTGGCCAAACATGTGGCTCTCTTTTCTTCATTTTCTTTATTTCTTAATCCTCTTTACGACATCACGCACTCGTTCTGGCCTATCATGGTACCATAGATCACACCCATGTACCAACGCTAACCATTTCTTTATGCCAAGTGTCACACCTTTTGAGGTGCCATGTGGCATCCTCTAACCTTGCCATGTGTCATCCGACACCCCACGCCTCGAAAAACGTGAAATCCCGACCACCTCGGAATCCAACGAAATTCGACGTGGTAGCTAGATTTCGCGAGACGATTCCAACGGTGAAGTCCGTTTCGTCATCCGATATCTAGAAAAATTTCGGATTTTCAACCGAAATTACCATTTTACCATTCCTTAGGAAATATGGGTTTTCCGGGGTCTCACAATAAGTACATACCTTAATTAACCTTGTTGAAATTTGAAACTTGAACCCTTAAACATCAAAATGTCCACCTTTTTTGAGATATATAACAAAGAAAAAAAATTGAGATGAAATGAAGATTGGATGAGTAGAGAGAGTTTGTGATAAAATGGAGTGATTTTGAGAGGTATTTATAGATTTTTTTGGGGTCAAAAAAGCCATGATGGTCGTTATATTTAAAATTTAATTTAACCGTTGAATTTAATTGCGAAAATCAATCGTTAGATCTTCTTCAAATCGTTGTGATCAATCCATAGCCGTTGGATCAAGTCAAGATTTAAATTCTGGCTGTTGACCGTTGGATGACATTTTAAATTCGGGAATCACGTTGGATCAAAGCGCATTCAAATACGACCGTTAGATCACCAAACTAGCCGCTGGAAAAGTGGGGACAACCGAACCGTTGATCTTCTTATAGGATCAATCTCAACTCGCACACGTAGCCAGTCATATCATGAGAATTTGTAAATGCCCCCACGCGTCTGGCAAAAATTCTCGCTGTCGTAAAATCGACCGATATTTCGATCCCTGGCCAATATTTCGGCGATATTTCACCGATATTTTCCGATATTTTCTGATTTTTCCATTAAACGATTTTCGATTGCAAAATAGTTTTTGATGGCACCTACATCCTATTATTTATAAGAAATTTCAATCCTTGCTCACAACAACCATAGATCAAGAATATAATTCTTGGAACACCAAAACAACAAATATCATCATAAGAATTAATAACTCAAGAGAGAAAAGGAAAATCTTATCAAATGGTGGAATAGTCAAATGGGTATTGTGGAGAAAGCTAACCAACGATCCAAACCACTAGGATTGAAGAGCACCTTGCAAGGAGTCACCACGTCAAATTTGAGCCAAAACGAACATTGTTTGGGCTTCCATCTTGTGGTAGGAAATTTAAAAACCTAAATTTAGTATTTCTTCACTTCTAAAACCTTTCTTTCACTTAAAACGCCTCATAGTGTCTCTTCACTTTAGACGTGTTTTGCACCTAGAGAATAGAGAGTTTTAGTCGAAACTATTCAATTTCTCCTTCATTTCTATATTTGGATAAGTTTTATAAAAGTAGTAACAAACTCCTACTTCTAAGTAGAATTTTGATTCATTATACCTAGGTAATATTTTGATTCCTCTTTTAAAGTAATAATATAAAATAACTTAAATTTACTATTTTGATTTCAGATTTTACATATTCATCATACCTTTCTTTAAGCGAGAAAATAATTTTTTTTTTCGATTTCTTTATTTATTGAGTTTGGGAACAAAATGACATTTTTATTTAAAAAAAAAAAAAAACTTATTCTAGAAATTATTTTGAAACTATTGTTCGATGTATGCACAGTGTGATTAATTTTTTTTTAGAAATTTTTAATATAAGTTTTTTAATATATATATTTTAATATAAGTTAGAAGCATGAGGTGATGGTGTGGTTTCATTTTAAACTAAATAAGCATAGCAATTGCGAGTTTCAATTTTGAACTAAAAGCATTACTAATTTGTTAAAAAGAAATAAAAAGCTTACAAATTAGATTGTTTTTCTAAAATCTAATCATCTATCATACTATCTTCTAAATTAGATTTAAAAAATAAAAAAATTAAGCATATCTCCTTCATGGCATAAGGGGCATATTGAATATCATAATTCTTTACAGCCGAGCCATGAGATGTCTAAAGCGGATCGGTCTTTATGCTTCGAGAAAATTCTAATTTTAGAAAAATGGTAAAGCGGTCATTGGAGATCAATCAAAATTTTCTAGATCTTGGATGGCAAACGGGACTTCATAGTTTGGAATCGTCTCGAATTTGGCTACCACGTCGAATTAGAGACGATCGGAATCTGGCTTAGAAAAATTCAATTTTTACGAAAAAGATAAAATGGTAATTTCGAGTTGAGTGGAAATTCTCTAGATCTCGGATAATGGCTTGATTGTAGTTAAATTCGATCTTCTGAAATCTAGTGACATAAGAAAGTTTAGTCGAATTACGAGACAATCGGAATGGTACTACGTTTTTTGGGTGATAGTCGTCGGTGACTTCGAGGGGCCCGAGATTTTCGAAAATCTCGGAAGTCAGGAAATGACTTGGGTTAAGTTCATTTAAAATAAAGTGAATTGAAAAGAAATAAATTGTTTCGGGACAAAAACGGACCCGAATAAAAGCAATATGAACTATGAATATCAAATATGTATGTAATAATAATAAATAAAATAAGGATAAAGAGGAAAAAAAAAGCGAAGCGAAAGAAGGGAGGCACGTCGGGAGGCGTGTGAGAGATTTTTTATTTTTTTATTTTCTTCTATTCATTTCTTTCTCGGATCTATGGAAATCGGATCGTAGGTTTTCATCGAATTTTGAAGGCAAGGGTGATCCCATGACGAGGGCTACGCGTGGATACTAAAATCTTGGAGTTTCGTCAAACTCCACGAGGTAGGGAATTTTCCTACTTGTGTTATTTCTAGCCTAAGGCTATTTAATGGTTTGGAATTGGCTTAGAGGCCGTGAAAGACCGTAAATTTCAGTCCTAAAATTTTTGGACTGAGTGTAGGAATTTTTATTAATTTCGGGTATTTTGGGCCAGTCAAGTGAATTTCGGGGCCCATTTTGACGATTCGGGCTGAATTTTGTTTGTTTTAGGCAGTCATGACACCAATTTTGGGGCGACTATTTTCGAGGCGGTCCAGGACTATATTGAGGGTTTGGTTTTGCTCACAGGATTGATGTCTTGGGTTTTGTGGTGTGTTTTGGTATCGCGATATTCGGTGATGAAGCAGTGAAAGGACTAGAGGTGCCTATTTTATATGAATTAGAGATTTGGAGCCATTTGTGTGTTATTACTAGACAATGAATAACGTGAATAGTAACATGAATAGTTACACGAAATTATTTTTGTGTGAAAATGTATGGTTGAGTGATTCAAAATGAATTTTCCGTGTTGTTAATTAAGCCCATCTTGGTTCAATTTTGGTGTAATTGATTGTGAATATGCATAACATGTTTTATGTGATTTTAATTATGTTAATATATATACTTGTGAATGATTAGCATGAATGTGTTGGAATTGGCATCATCGTGCCATACCTTGGTAACACAGAAATTAGGTGTGAGTGCATAGTTGAGATCGTCTTTGTGTTAGGTGGCAGTGGTGTGTCGTGGTACGGTTGTGGATCGAAGCAGGCGTAGGGTGTTGATTAATGGGCTTGATTAATGAGCGGCGTCGAATGAGTCGTACGGGTTAAGAAAATGAAATGGCTCATTGCATTTCCTTATCGTTAAGGCACCACCTGAAGCAATAGGAGTGAGTCACGTAGTAGTTTCTTGAAAATTGATCGGAGGTTGACCCGACAATATTGTTGCTCGGAGTGTGTCCTCTGACATCAGGAGGGTTGTCCATATAATATCAATCGTGAGATGCACTTGATTGATATACATCGGAGGGTTGTCCTGAAATAAATTATCGAGATCATCCTTTATTAATATCGGAGGGTTGTCAGGGTTAAAAGCCAAATACCTTTGTTTGGAAATGGTTTCATTCGCTGGCCAAAATGCATGTTTGAGAGTCGAGTGAGAACTCGGCGTATGGGTGTAAGAGACCGCGATATCATAGTTACCACGTATGGGTATAGGAGCACTGCGGTATCATCCAGAAAAGTTATATTTGTAAAGGAAGACACACGGTCATGTTTATCACATAAGCTTCGGGTTGTGTGATAAATTCGGGATTGACTTGGGATTTGTTGCCCGGTGGCCTTGTGGAGTAATGGGTGGGGTGAGGGCTCGATGCAGGTCATTGGTAATGCCGTGGCGATTTGTCACGATTAGGCGTATGCATGTGAGGCAATTGATGATGACTGGGTATATTACTGATGACATATTGGTGATGGAGCGGCGAGCTGGTACATGGGGCATGGTGAGTGAGTCTCATTCGTGGCATGTAGGCGATTCGGGTAGACGTGTGTATGTTGCCTTTGGGATGTATGTTTGATTATCTGTCGTGCATGTGCACTTAGGTGGGAATTAGCCTTATGGAGATTATCACTCTTGGGCTTTGCTCATGCGTCGTCAGAACCACTTCAGTCTGAGTCAGTGCGGATGGGCGGCCCGCGTCGGGGCCATACGTATGAAGCTAGGATTATTAGGCTTTGTATATATTTTGTAAACATATGAGTTGTATTTATTTGTATAAGAGTGATGTAGGTTTAAACTCACAGTGGACTATGGTTTTATAGTCGTATTGTATATGTTTGAAGTAGGGATAAATGGGCCTGCGTGGCCGTTTTCTAACTCCTATGTGGACCGTGTAGTCGTTGTATAAGTGGGCCATGTTGCCATGCTTAATTGTACAAGTTGTATTTTGGGTAGAGCTCCCGTACAAAGGGACTTTGGTGCCGTTAAATCATGGGTCTAGAAAAAAGGGATACGATGGTGTAGTGTTAGTTACTCGACATCCACAGTATTAGCGGGTTGACGAGGTTGTCCGCAGGACCCCGAGGATAGGGGGTGTCACAGAGCCTGCGTTTTGAGGCAGGGTGTCGGTCTTGGGTATGGCGACATGAACATGTGATGTGTGAAAGTCACCTACTACGTATACCCGTGTGACCGTATTTGCTTGATTAGTGAGATGATGGAGATGAATGAGCTTAGATTAAGCCGTGTGTCAAAATCGAAACTTAAGGACCTGAATGGAATTTTTGGAAAGTTTAAGTGAATAAGACAAAAAAAAGGAAATAGTCTTTGTGAGCCCCCAACCAAGGTGTCAGTTGATAACTGCGTCAGCCCATGAATCTTTCAGTGGATAATGGATAACTACCTGACATTCCGAAAATCGAGCGGGTCTGCATGCGGGAGCTCTGCCCCGAAATACAAAAACTGTCCCCCAAACCGGTTCAGTAATACAAAGGGTTTTACATCGCAAGATTAAGTATAATGGCCACTTGGGCTGCATCAATACTCACAAAATATATCTGAATACATCAACTATCTGATAGTTTAGAGTTAATAAATTACTCTTTATCTGAACATATATTAAAATTACCACATTCTAATACATGTTATACAAAATCAAAGCCACAAGTGAACTTTCTTCATATGCGGTCCGAGTCTTGGGTCAGCCATGCCTTTTGACACATGCACGAAAGGGGTCCCACGATGGGGTGAAAGCGAGAAGCCCGGTAGTATTAATCTCCTACGAGGGCTGCTCCCCACTAAGTGCACATTGCAGTATTCGCATAATCAAACACACGTCCAAGTCTTGACATACACATGTCTACGAGATGTCTACATGCCGTGAATGAGACTCGACTCACCATGTATATCTGGGGGCTCTCACCGGCTCCATCACTTTCGATATGTCATTGGAGTAATATATCTAGGAGTCACACAGTTCGTCTCACATGCATCGCCAATTGTGACTCATCCAGTATTACTGATGACCAGTATTGAGTCCTCGCGACTCCATTACCCAATCTGAGTGTCGATAGGCGAAGTGAATCCCAAGTCAATCTCGACTCTTTATCCACCACGACCGATGCATGTGATAAACATGACCGTGTGTCTTCTTTAGGCTGACATAACTTTTCGGGTGATACGGTAGGTCTACTTTACACCCATGGAACTATGATATCGCTGGTCTCTTTTTCCCGTATGCCTCGAGTCTCCTTGACTCCCTCAGTAGCCGTGCCATGAATGAAAACCATTTCAAACAAAGGTATTTGTTTTAGTGAATGACCCTGGAGTATAAATGGTGGGACGGACTCAGATAATCTGTTTGTGAATGACCCTCCGATGTATATCAATTGGGTGGGCTCAGCGATTTGATATTATATGGTCAGATGTATATCGATTGGAAGGACTCAGACGATTGATGTGTATGGACAACCCTCAGATGTTGCTGGTGGACACATAGATAAATAATATTGTTGGTCGACCCTCAGACAATTCTCTCAGAAACCACCTCATGCACTCGCTCTTATTGTTCTAGGGTGCCCCGATTGCATATGAAAGCGATGAGTCATTTCCATTTCTTAACTTGGGTGCGACTCATTTTGGACGTTGTCTTATTAGTCGAGCCCAGCTAATCAAGCACACTGCAGCGGTGTTTGATCCGCAATAGATGTGCTCCACGGCCTTGCCATTCAAACCCTAACCACGATTATCGATCTCAGCTATGCATGCACTTTAATTTCTAGGTTACCCGATTGCATATGGAATGCATAAATCTGGTCCAGCATTCATGCTAATATATTCGCATGCATATATGTGTAATTAAATCACATAAAACATGTTATGCAAATTCACGATTAATTACATCCAAAATTAGCTCACATGGGCTAATTAACAAACAAGAGCCATTTCATTTGCAGATCTTTCGACCATAAAAAGCATTTTCTAGCAATAACACCTGAAATGGCCCCGAATCTGGGACCATATAAAGTATGGCACCTCTTGGTCCCTTCACGGTTCATCAGAATGTTGGCGATCTCAAAACACGCATGAACCGAAGGCGTGGGTTAGGGATCAAAACCAAACCTCCTGGAGTTCGGGACTTCTCGAAAATAGTCGAAAATTTTTGTCATATTGTCAACGATCTGAAAAGTCGCGGCTTGTTAGAAAATAGTCCACGAAATTAGATTTCGGAGCGTAAATGATTAGAATTTCTAAAAATTCTATACTTCCCGTCAAAATTTGAAAAGCGAAATTTACGGCCTTTCAACGCCAAGCGATCCCGCGGCCATTAAATGACCTTTAGGCTAGAAATAACACAAGTAGGAAAATTCCCACTGCACTGTAGAGTTTGTGAAACTAATTTTGGTGTCGCGCTGGCTCTCTATCGCGTAGATCGACTTTGCCTTGATCTAGACGAAACACGCCATCAGATTTCGTAAAAATCTAAAGAAGTGAAGAGAAAAAATATTAAAAATAAATTCTCTCCCCTCACGCCTCTCTCTCCCCGAAAAATAAAATGGCCTCCTGCTTTTTTTTTTTTGATTTATCCATTTTATTATTATTATTATATTATTATTATTATTATCATTTTGAATACATAACTTATATTGTCTCATTAAAGTTAGTTTTCCTAAAAATTTTATTTCTTTTCGGTTGATTATTTTAAATGAACTTTAACTCGAAGCCATTTCTAAGTCTGAGATTTTGTAAAAATCACCGTCGCGAATCATTTGTGATTTATCGCTAGAAATTCATAAAATATTCGATTGTCTCGAGTCGGCGGCTTTTACGGGTCACTGGGTTACTGCGAGGCCGAGATTTAATGTGCTTGATCCGTTTCGTTATCAGAGATGCAGAAATTTCAGTTTTCATTTGAAATTACCGTTTTACCATTTTTGAAAAAATTGAATTTTCTGCGGTTTTACAATTCTCCCTTATGAATTTAGTCCTCGAAATTCACGCACACTCCGCATCACTCACACATGCATATGCTGCACCTTTCTGATTCGAGGCGAGTGTCGGTATGATAACCCACCTCGGAGTCCACGATCAGCGACAACTTGAATGGTTAATGACTCTGTCAAGAATGACATCAAAACCAGATATGTCTACCATATCGACCAACTCTCACCCTAGATCCTAGGAGAATTTTCTTATACGTGGCTTTTCCCGGAGGGCCTTAACCTGGCTGAGCTCGAAGAAAGTGATCCTCCTTTCTCTTTCCCAGGCACTCGCATCTCGAATGCCTTGTGCGTCCTCCATCTCTCTCTCTATGGCGGTGTCAGAGCCATAGGGGTCATATATGTGGCCCGAAGGCCCACAATGCTCGAATGGACAACAGGTGCATTCTCAAATCTCTTTGACCTTAGTCGTATGTAGCCACATAGTCATCCTGTGATACTTGACTCCGTGGGTTGGCCATGCTCCATCATTGTCATTGTTGCCTCTATTTCTGGGAACTCTCTTGGGCCTTGGCATGCAGTGGCGGAAAATGCTTTGCTCATAAAGAGCCCATGGAACTACCGCGAGTCATTGCCTCTAAATCACAGGGTCTTAACCCGATCCCCTACACTTAGGACTCACCCTGCATTTGGAACGGTTGCGATCTTAGCGCATCGGATGTATCCGTAGCCTCGATACATTTCCTCAATCTGCCCGAGAACTAATGAGGTACGCCACCGCCAGTCCTCCCGCATAGCGTCGGAGGATGATGTGACTTAAATCTCTGGAGGTTACTCGGACCTCCCACATTCTGTTGCCTTAGCCTATCTGATGACGGCCAGATTGTAACGATAGCCTCGACAAGGCTTCTTTGATGGAAATCTTGGTGGTGCTTGGCTAGCACCTCCATGGGCGAACCCTCCTAAACCCTCGGCTGCCTCAGACTTGCCATCACATGTCGAATGGCAATGACTTTATTTAATCTCATTTAAAGTTTGAACTAGTAATGCACGTACGATTACTAATGAACTTAACAACCATGAAGCCCGACCTAGTTCATCGCTAAGTGGTGCCACTTGCCAGCACCTTTTATTTATTTCAATAAAATTCCAGCACTTTCGGGTTCATTTCATTTCGAACCTGGGTTATAGTTCTAACCTTAGCATTCCACTTTTTCATATACATTTATGCCGGCCATATAATTTTCAGCATGTAATGTACAACGATCATTTCAGCTATACATCATCACAGTACTTACATAAGTTTTCCCGCCTTGATGTGTAACACCTGATCAAGTAATCGAACATGGAACAAATGTCAGAACCTGACATGAAACACAGTATGCATGCGTTAATTACAAGCGTCCCGTGAACTCCCCAGGTATTCATGTACCTAAACTTCGATACCAACTATGATGCTGGTATCAATTTCACCACAATAGCCATGGCCTAAACTCATGTCCCTTAAGCCCTAGGTAGTCGTATACCTATGCTCTGATACCATTTGTGACCTTGAGAACCGGGGTGTCAGTTGACAACGTCGGCAGGTGGAATGCGTGGATGTCGGGTAACCTGCGACGGTCACGAAGGTGGGCGAGTCTCCTTTATCGGGAGCTCTACCCGAATCACGAAAACACAATCCCCAAACCAGGTTCACAATGACCACAGGGTGCATGCACGAGGTAATATAATGGCCGCAGTACATGCATCGATACTCGCGAATATATCACGAATGCATGACTATCTGATAGTTCGAGGTTAATAAATTACTCTTTTATAAACATATATTAAAATTACAGCATTCTAATACTGTCATCTGAAATCAAAGCCACAAGTGGCTTTCTTCGTATGTGTGGTCTGAATCTTTGGTGAGTCAAATGCACTGGCTTTGTACGAAAAGGGGGTCTACGATGAGGTGAAATGAAGTCAGTGGTGATAATCTCTGAGGGCTACTCCCGTCTAAGTGCAATGATGGTCGCGTAATCAAACACACGTCAAGTCTGACATACACATGTCTGCAGTGTCTACATGCCATGAATGAGACTCGACTCACCATACTTATGTGCAGAACTCTCGTAGAGCTCCGTCACTCGATATGTCGTTGAGTAATATATCCGAGTCACTCAGGCTCGTCTCACGTACGTATGCAGTTGTGATTAAATCACTAGTATTACCCGATGACCCAGTATCGAGGCCTCACTAGGCTCCATTTACCCAAATACAGAGTGTCGATGGGCGATAAATCCCGGTAAGTCAAGACTCTATCCTGACACAGGAAGTCACATGTGATAAACATGGTATGTCTTCAGCAGGCGACATAACTTTTCGGGTGATCTGCGGTCTCTTACCTTGTCTGAACTATGATATCGCGGGTCTCTTACACAATGCGCCTCGAGTTCTCATTGACTCCTCGAACATGCATTTTGCCATGAATGAAAACCATTTCCAAACAAAGGTATTTGTTTTCTTGAGTGGATAACCCTCAGATATTAATGGTGGACGGACTCAGATAATCACATTTTGTGAATGACCCTCGGAGTGTATATCAATTGGCGGACTCAGAGCGATTGATATTATATGGACCACTCAAGTGTATGTCGATTGGGGACTCAGATAATTGATATTATATGAATGACCCTCAGATGTTGTAGTGGACACACTGCGATAAATAATATTGTTGGTCAACCCTCAGAAGATTCTCTCGAGAAACCACCTACGTACACTCCTCTTATTGTTAAGGGTGCTGATGCGTATGAAAAGCAATAAGCCATTTCCATTTAACTTGGGTCACGTTCGTTTGGACGTTGTGCATTAAATTGACGACTTCAATCAACACCTTCTGTGATTGTTGATCCGCAATAGATGTACTCACGACACACTTAGTAATTTTCTTGCTTGATGTCGTCTACCGACTATCTTCCTAATTTCTAGAGTTGCCAGGTGCATATGGAATGCATGATGCCAATTCTGACACATTCATGCTAATATATTCACATGCATATATATTAACATAATTAAATCACTTAAAACATGTTATGCGAATTCCACTTGATCGATTACACGAAATTGGCTCACATAGGATAATTAACAAACACGAGCAATTCATTTTGAATCCCTTTCGACCATAAACATTTTCTACTTGATAACACAAAATGGCTGAATCTGGGACCCCGTATAAAGCGGGCACCTTTTGGTCCCTTCACGGTTCATCAGAATATTGTGATACCAAAACACACCCTGGCTTAGTAGGCGTCAATTAGGAGATCAAGCAAACCTCAACACGGTCAAGGTTGCTAGAAAATAGTCAGAAAATTTTTGTCATGGCGTCAACTTAGTCTCAATTCAGCGGCTTGTTGCTTGATCGAAATTAAGCCGGTGTCAAACAATCCGAAAATTTCTAAAAATTCCTATACTCGATCAAAGGGTGAGAAGCTGAAATTTACGGCCTTTCAAGCTTCCCTAAGCTAATCGCGACTAAATGGCCTTTAGGCTAAGAAATAACACAAGTAGGAAAATTCCTACCTCATGGAGTTGTGAAACTCCAGATTTTTGGTGTCACGCGTAGCTCTCATCACGTAGATCAAACATTGCTTTTCAGTCGACGAAAACACAACGATCCGTTTTATTAAATCTAAAAAAGCGAAAAAAATATTAAGAAATAAAATTCTCTCCCTCCGCCTCTCTCCAGAAAAATAAAATGGCCTCCTGCTTTTTTGACTATCCATTTTATTATTATTATATTATTAGTGTATTATTATTATTATTATTATCATTATGAATACATAACTTATATTGTTTCATTTGGGTTTGTTTCTTCCTCGAAAATTTTTATTTCTTTTCAGTTCAATTATTTTAAATGAACTTTAACTCAAGCCATTTTTACATGAGATTTTTGTAAAAATCTCGTCCACAAAGTCATGACGATTTATACTGAAATTAAAATATTATGGTTGTCTCGAATTAGACGAAACTTACGGGTCATAGATTTTGCGAGGCGATTTAGCAGTGCGGTCCAGTTTAGGTCATCAGAGATCTGGGAATTTTAGATTTTCAACCGAAATTGGTTTTACCACTTTTTGAAAAATTGAATTTTCTCGGGTTTACAGGTCTTCTTCTCGATTGGAAAGCAAAAAACGTCTGAGAGAGTTGGGTTTCGGATTTTAGAGAAAAAGTGAGCTTCTCTAGATTTCTCGGCGTTCGACTGTCGGTTCTCGGCCAGACAAGAAATGGCGACCTGCAGCAGCGAGGGCTCACGATGTTGTACCCGGAGTTTTGTGAATTCCAACAATTCAAAGGGTGGGGATAACCTGCTTGGTTTATTTATTGGCTAAGAGTCATTTTATGGATGAGAATTTGTTGAGGCCTGGAAGACCATGTTATAGGTCTCAAAATCTTTGAATCGAGTGAAGAAATCCCTACTTGTGTGGTCGTGAATAGTGCCGACCCGAGGGTTTCAATGTTCACGTGTTTGGTTGTGTGATTTTTGTGATTGTTGGGTAATTCAAAATGGTGCGGATTGTTATTAGCCAGTGTGAGCTAATTTTGGTGTTATTGATTGTGGGTGAATAGCATGATTTATGTGACTTAATTATGTTAATATTTACGCAAAATATATTAGCATGAATTCTTCAATTGGCATAATACATTCCATATACTCTGCCAGGGAGCACCTTGAATGGTAGGTGGGGTATGGTGACATGAAAAATTGAAGAAAAATGAAAGCGGTTGTGAAAGGAATTTCCAGGAAAATTTTCCGAAGAATTGCCTTGGAGAGTGGTCAGCCCCGGTTCATCTCGGGGCGGACCATGTGTTCGGGAGAAATGATCCGATGGTCGCCTCGGATGGTAGTCAAATATATTTGCAAAATTCGATGGTAATTTCGAGAACAAAAAGCTTTGTTTTGAAAGCGTATTTTCACTCACATTTGGCTTAGCATGTGTGAGAGTCGATGAGACTCGAGACATGGGATTGGACATGTAGACATTCAAATAGGATCATGTATTTGCTTGAGTGTGGTTTTTTGCCATGACATGTGCACTTAGGTGGAGAGTAACCCATGTAGGAAATTATCATTACTGGGCATTGCTCACCCTGTCGAGGGATCACTATTTCAAGTACAAGGAGTGTAC
The DNA here is from genome assembly GCA_016808115.1 of Tetrastigma voinierianum. Classification (NCBI taxonomy): domain Eukaryota; kingdom Viridiplantae; phylum Streptophyta; class Magnoliopsida; order Vitales; family Vitaceae; genus Tetrastigma; species Tetrastigma voinierianum. The sequence continues at coordinate 102,369 of JAEQBH010002521.1, forward strand.
AGGAGGGACGGCGACTCACTAGGCGCGTTTTAGAAGAAATGGATTGTGGCTTTGGTATTTATTTAATAAAAACTTGTATGTATTAGAACTCTAAATCTTTATATATGTTTTGGTTAAGAGTAATAACTCTTATTCATGATAACTCAGTGAATCACATTTTGTGGTGGTGATGCGAGGCTAATATTCTGTTTTACTAGCATCATGAACTGAATATCAATCAGATATGAATCTGTGGACATCATTATCTTCTGGAGTAAAGTTTTCATTACAAAGGCTCTTGTTTTCATAGATGGTAATCAGATCCATAGACATAAGGCCATTGGCAGTTCATGGGTTGATAAATGAGTTAGGTTTTGGAAGTGCAGATTTCTGAAAAGGAAAGATGTTTGAAAATTGTACCATCAAACTAAATCATATAATCAAAGGGGACTGTAAGATATTAATAAATCTCTCTTCACATAATACATTATAATTTTAGACTTGACTATGTGTTTCCTGAACAATATATAATAATAAACAATACTATAATAGTGCATGTGAGAACCACAATGAATTTTATTTATTTGGCATAAAAGGCTCATTTGAACCCGGACTCTTTGTTTTATTTGAGTGCCGTTAGACTACATTTTCATGATCACAGTTCTCCAAATCAAACTCACTAGTCTTCAAAGCCTTCTTCCTCAGTGCAAGTAAACTGCTCTTCTTCCTCTTCCACCCATCGATGATATGATGTCTTCCTTAGTTTCAGAAGGTGAAGATACCCACAAAGCTTTCTTGCCCGTATCCATACAGCCCCCTTTGTCAAAAGGCGAAAAAACATCTCGACATTCCTATAGTAAATCGGATCGATCGAGGTTTTAGTCATTATTTCTCGAAAAAAACTATGCTTCTTCAAGTGCAGTGCGGATGAACTCTCAAAGATTGTAATTTTCCATTTGGGGACCCCGATTTTCAAATAAGTGGAATTAATACAAGTCGTGATTGAGTCTTGCGTCGATCGTCGCCATTAGGAACATGTCGAGAATAAGTGAAAAGTTCTCAAATCATTATCAAATGCACTCACGATAAAATGATGAACTTATAAATCAAAGCTTTGAACTTAGCAATTAGATAAGATGGTTTATATATGATATTAGAGTAGATTTTTCATTTCAATTCCAAGGGAACTAAGAAAAGACAAAAATAAAAAAATAAAATTAATTAACATGAAATTCAAATTTAAGTTCTAGTTATTGACTTATTGATTGATCCACGCATTTGAATTTGCACAATAAGTGTTGCCCCTTCTGTCAATTATGTGTACCCCACCTGAATTTATTACTCTTGGCACATGTGTGTTTCAAATGCTAAAGTTTGAACATCCACGATTTTCATACGTTCTTGTTAGGATATTCACGAACTAATCATATCTTCTTCTTTTTTTTTTTCTTTTTTTTTTTTAATTTTTAAAGAAATGATGCATCAGCTTGGGTGTGACCCATCTTGATGGAAGGCTTTAATGATAAAATCACTTCAAAGGTTTTATCTTCTTTGTTTCCCCTTTTCTTCTTTTTCCACCCATCAATGGAAGTATGATGTCTTCAGTTGAAGAGGACACGTAAAATCTTCACGATCATCTTTACGGTGCTTTGTCAAAACGGAATCAACACTTTCATGGATGACAAACTTAGGAGAGGAGAACAAATATCTCCAGTGCTCTTAATCGCCATTGAAGAATCGAGGTTTTCCATAATCATATTCTTTGACAACTATGCGTTTTCCGGTTGGTGTCTGGATGAGCTAGCCAAGATTATTGAGTGCGTCAAAGTTATAACATGGATCCCTCTCATGTAAGACATCCAATCGGGAGTTTGGCAGAGGCATTTGCAAAGCATGAAATGTACGGAAGAAGATGGGGAGAAAGTGATCGAAGTGGAGAGAAGGCTTTAATTGAATTAGCCCGCGATTTACGGATGGGATACCGAAATAGGTAATTCTTTATCTCGTTTCTTCTTGTTTATTAAGTGGATGGTTTTCTTTGCTTAATCATGTGATATATGTGACAGAGTTATGCACTAATACAGAGGTGAATTATCAAAAAATGAACTCTTGTTTAGATGCATATGCAGAATTGGATATACAGTTATATCACTTGGTTGATCAGTTAGGTTTCTTTTTTCTTTTAATTTTTTTTCATTTTTCCTTTTGGGAGGAAACTGAAACATAAAATGTGAGATTCAAAAGCTTTTGTCTTTTCTTTTCCCTCGGTTATATTAGCAAACAAAGCTAAAGATTCTAAAGAAAGTGAAAATAGCTAACTAGGGTGGCTCGATTAGCTGGCCTTTGGGTTTGCTCCCCGATGGTCTCTAGTTTGAGTTCCTTAGGGTCCGCGATTTGCTTTGGACACCCACGATGCCTGATTATAAAAACAAGTGAAAAATAAACAAAAAATGGCCTAGAGTTTAGTGATCTGGAAGTGATAATTGGGATGTAGGGAGGGTGAAAGAAGAGATGGATGAACAACCTGGAACTTCTGGCATTCACTCTTTGGGTTGGAGAATGACATGCTCAATGTTGGTAGAAAACATAGAAAGAAATTGAGGAGGCGATGAACAAATGAACCCCTTTCACTTACAAAAACTTTCTTGTCTCAAGTCATGAATGGACCATGATAAACGAGAACCATTATGATGTCCTGACTGAGTACCTTAACCTCGTATTTTCATGAAAGAAAAGAAATTCAGGAATGAATTCTTCAAAAAAATTCGAGGAGTGAAGAAGTCATATTCTCCTCTTTTTTCTTGAACAAAGAGGAAGGGGGAGAGAATCATATCTCACATATTTGTATAGTGGTAGTTTTGGCACAATTTCATTTCTAAACTCCCGGCTGCTCCACTGATTCTCTGATGTTGAATGGGATTGGTCAGTAGAGCTTAGCCACTGACAAAACTCTAACAGAAAATAAATGGATGAGAATGGAAGAGGGAGAGAAATTATGTTTCAGAGGAGCTGGGATAAATGAGAATGGAAAAGAAAAGGGAAGTGAATTTTGGATGGGATTCATGGGATGAGTAATTCTTTCAATTACATGTGTTTCTTTGTTTCTCTTAAATGATGGTTCATCATGCAGGGCATATGTATCGGTGAGTTCCATTCCATTTTGTACCATGCCATGTGCTTGTTGATCTCACTAGTTCTCAACTCCTTGAAGATCATCACCATTAAGTTTTTGCAGGACACTGTATTAGGTGTGGCTCTAGCTTAATTATGGTATCTCAGATTTACAACATCTTATCAAATTAGCCCCGATGACAGTGCCCAGTAATAACATGAAAGTAGGATGAGTAATTTGAACTTTGGCTACCTTTTAAGTTTGATTTAATACATTTATTTTCTAGTTGTGAGAAGCATCAATCCATGTACTTTTATATTTAATATTTTTCTTTTCTATTTATGGATTCTTATTATTTTTATTCTTAAATTTAATGAAGCATGAATCGAGCTTATTGAGAATTGTTAGACATATTTTGAATAAATTGGTTGGCATATCTTCAAGCTACATGAAGGGCCTAGTTGGGATGGAGCCCCACATAGAGGTAATGGATTCCTTATTATGTCTTGGATCATTTGATGTTCGAATGATAGGAATTTGGGGCATGGCTAGCATAGGTAAGACAATCATTGCTAAAGTTGTTTATGAGAGGATCTACACTCAATTTGAAGGTTGTTGCTTTCTTTCAAATGTTAGAGAAACGATCACAAAATATGGTCTCTACCTTATTTGAATGGAACTCCTTTCCACAAATTTGAGAAAGAATCAAGTTGAGAATTTTGAATAAAGGAATCAACTCTATAAAGGATGTCCTCCACTCTAGGAAGGTTCTTATTATTCTTGATGATGTGGATCGACGACAACAAATGGAGGACTTAGCAAGAGTTCATAATTGGTTTGGTTTGGGAAGTAGAATTATCATAACAACTAGAGATTGACATCTACTAACTTGTCAAGAAGTGGATGCAACATACGAAGCTAAGAAATTGGACAATGATGAAGCTCTCAAGCTATTTTGTCTACATGCCTTTAGACATAAGCATGGGTATAGAAAGATTTTAAACGACTAACTGTGGCCATGCACTCGATTATACTAAAAGGCATCCCTTAGTAGCAAAGTTTAGTTTCTTCTCTAAATGCAAAAGAAAGATGAATGGAAGAGTGAATTGGAAAAACTGAAACAATTTCACGACAAAAAGAAGTACAAATGCTGAAAACAAGTTTTATGAAGGGTTAGATGACAGTGAAACAAGTATATTTCTTGATATTAAGATTTATTACATAAAAGGGCATGATAAAATTTTGTTGGTGAAATTCTACAAACCCCGATTGTGACTTCTTCTTTAGCATTGGGGTAAGAAATCTTGAAGATAAGTCACTCATAACTATATCAGAGAATAAGTTGTGCATTCATGATTTATTCTGAAATGGAGTTAGCAGAGAGATTGAGGAAAAATCTACAAAGTACTGGCGAGCATAGCGAGGTTAAGGGCTCATGAGGACATCAATCATGTACTAACGACAATCTTGTGAGACTAAAATGCATCAAGTCTCCTGGTTCATGTTTAAAAGTTCTAGATGAAAGCCTAAATTTAAAGAATATTACTCCATCTCATTCAAGAACTAAGTTTTGTACAAGCTTGCTTGCATTATAAAAATTAAGTAAAAAAAAGGATGAAAAAGAAAAGAGGCAAAAATATAATTAATTTGGTACACTCTAGACTTTAATCTTCTTTCTCTTTTCTTTATTATTATTATTTTTTATTTTTTCTATTTTTACTTTAATTTCACACTCTGCTCTTGGTTAATGTTTGGGGATTGAAGGCATAGAAACATATTGTGATTTGTCACACATCAGAGCTAAACCGGTATTGATGCCTTTGCAAAGATGAAGAGATTAAGATTGCTCAAAATATGTGATTTACAAATAGATAGAAGCTTGGGAATATGTTTGAGGAAAGAGTTAATACATATCCTCATAATGTTTGGGCCGGGAAGGAAATATTTATACGATAAAGTACTTATATGGAGATCACTAGGGTATGTCCGGCCGGCTTAAGTGATCTTTGTTGACATGGATACCCTTTGAAGTCCCTTCCATCAAATAGGGACATGGAAAGAAGGTATGATTGTAGTTTATATGCATTTTTTTTCTTTAAACAGACTATACAATCCATTAAAGTGGATTTCCTTTTTTTTTTTCTCTCTTCTTTGACAGCAATTTGATAAGTTGAAATCTGTCATACTTTGCCACTCTCAAAATCTAACAAAAACTCTAGACTTCTCTGGAGCCGCTCAAAACTGAAGAAGTTTCCAGAGGTCCAAGGGAATATGGAACATATGCCAGAGCTTTCTTTACAAGGGACTACTATTCAAGGATTGCCCTTCTCCATTGAAAATCTATCTGGGCTTGCTTTATTCAATCTGAAAGACTGTAAAAGCCTTAAGTCATTATCTAGAAGCATTTCTAAGTTGAAGTCCCTGAAAACTCTCATTCTTTCTAATTGCACAGGACTCAAGAAGCTTCCAGAGATCTAAGAAAACCTAAAGAATTTGATGGAGCTTTTTCTAGATGGGAGTGGTATAATATAACTACCTTCCTCAATTGGGTGTCCAAATGGGCTTGTTTTATTGAATCTGATGAATTGTAAAAAACTTGCGAGTCTTCCTCAAAGCATTTGTGAGCTAACATCTCTTCGGACTCTTACTCTTTGTGGTTGCTCAGGGCTGAAGGAATTGCTAGATGACTTAGGAGTTAGGAAGCCTACAATGTTTAGCAAAATAAATGCATATGGAAGTGGTATACAAGGGGTACCAACCTCTATATCTCTTTTGACAAACCTTCGAGAATTATCATTAGTAGGATGTAAGGGAGGGGAATCGAAGTCAAGGAATCTGGTCTTCTCATTCCACTCATCACCAACAGTAGGATTGCAATTGCCTTCTTTCTTGAGTTTACACTCCTTGAAAGTGTTTAAGTGCGGGGTTGCGACCTGCAGAAAGAATGTTGCCACATGATCTACGTGCGAAATAATTTCTACATTACCATGCACGCTGGCCTCGATAGACTTTCTTGGTTCACGAGAGTCTCGAATAGAATCATAAGTGTCTTCAATCATTGCCAGAGCTTCCATCAAGTATTGAGAGTTTAAATGCCCATAGTTGTAAATCCTTGGAAACCTTTTCATGTTCATCAAGTGCATACACATTAAAGCTCTTGGGGGATGTCAGGTTTAATTTTTCTAATTGCTTCAGACTAGGAGATTGAGGTAGTGATGTCGTGGTAGCTATTATGAGGAATCCGACTAATGTAATCCATACTAAAAATTTCCTCGAGATCGGGTATGTTTCTAACAGTTATGCAGACCAAAATGTATTTGCTTAATTTTCATTTTATTTTGAAATCTTATAAGTGATATAATCCTGTAGTAATTCTTAAAAAAGCCTTGAATATTTGTTACATGCTATTTTCTCTGTACGACAATGATTTCCATGATATAGGGATCCACTATTCCAATGTGAATCTGATGCCATTGTTCACGAAAGTAGAATTCGAGTGGATTCCCGTGATTAGAATGTTGGGTGTTCTGTAAATATAGAGTTACCACCGCATTGGTATAATACCAAGTTGATGGGATTGGACTTTTATGTTGTTCTCAACTTCGAGGCTATTTATTCGTATAAATCTGGAATGATGGTTGTAGAACCTGGTGATTGCAGAACTTTCACATCTTGGCTTAGTTTGTTAAAAATTGCAGCTTGATTTATGATTTGGATCTAATCAGAACCAATTAAATCAACTGATTTAACAATCATGGCATAATTTCGAAAATGAAAGAAAAACTTGTAGAGAATCCATCACGATAATTGAATATCCCAAGTAATAATATATATATATGTTTTTCCTATGCCAGATCCATAACACTTAAAATCGCCCTTTGATGATATAAGGACTTGATTGATTCTTAACTTTCTGAATCATACCCCTTTTGAAAGCTGTGTGTTTTACTATGCCTTTATGTATAAATATATAGGCGGGAAGAGGAAAAATTCTTAATATTAAATATTATTTATTAAGACATTTTACTCATATAACATTTACTAATATTAAATGACATTTACTCGTGCGAGTTACTAATAAATACTTGACATTTTCGTCTCTTGATTACTAATACCAGTAGTAACATTAAGACATTTATTCATACCAACAAAGAAACACTAAAAATGCTAAATTTTACTTGAATCGAATTACGGAGGTTACACACAGATATGAGTTGTCTCTTAGATACTACACTAATCATCAGGTATGTGCGACGATAACAATTATCAATGCGAAATTAACATGAAATCGATTAGAATTAAAATTTCTAACATTCTCCACCCGATTCATATCGACTACTATACAACATATTAACATAACTTGAGGCTCACTTAAGTGTTTATAGCATAAGTCACGACTTAGTGAGAACTAAGCGGAGCCGAGATCATGGCGGTCTTGAAGGCACGACAATGATCTTGAGTTCCTTCCATGTATCACAAGTCGATTCAATTGAAACCGATTCACGAATTTGATAAGGTGGACGCAGAAAATACCTTATCCCCTGATGTATTAAATAAGACCTAATATCATCGTAATAAAATATCATGCGAAATATGATTCATAGATAGTGAAATCCAAACAAACATCGATATCTAATTATGGAAGATAAGCATAAGCGTGCTAAACATAAGGATTGTACATGTATGATATGATAATCGATATACAAGGACTTATTCTCCCATTTTACTAATATGGCCAATAAATGTTTTGGGAGCTAGTCCGGCTGGTCAACGGATCATGATCATATCATGGGTGCCAGTGCACTATTTGAACTCTTTGATTTTGCACGTCTTCAAGCAGATAGATACTTTAAATCCTTATGCTTGGCACCATGGAGTATCATCATTCTTGAAAGAATCTGTTCTAACGCATTATCACAATAAATCCTCATTTGTTTAACAGTAGTACCAATGATAGCAAACCATTAAAGAAATTCTTACGACCTGCTTGATTGAGCCTTGGCTTGAAGCATGCTATAAATTTCAGCCTCCATAGTGGAAGTAGCAATGATGGTGCTTGCACTCTTCCATGAATGAGAAAGAAAGGGTGTTTCCATCTGGGTGAAGGAGACAAATAGCCAAATCGTGGACTTCGGGTATCCTTACATCAGGCGTAGTACGGTCAGGGTAACCCAGTGATCTCGAGGTTACTAGTTCTTACATATGTGAGCATGTGATCCTTAGTGCCTTGCAGTACCTGAAACTTTCTTTGCGACTCTCGATGAAATATCAAGGTTGATTGTGCGACTAGCCATTACCAGCCTTAGAAACATATCAGGCAAATGCAGTGCGAGGCATACATGAGCTCTGACTAAAGAAGCATAAGAGATATTATCCATTTCTTTATGCTCAAATGGATTTTTTGGGACATTGGGATAGCCCAGAATTGTCTCCTTTTTGGATGGGAACTGGACTAAGTGTACATGATTCCATCTTAAATCTTTACAGAACTGTTGATATCTTTGAGATAATCCCAAAATTCCTTGTGATCTATCAGAAATATTTCTAGATCACCAAAAAGCCTACCTTGCCATCATCATACCATTTCAAAGTTACTAGAAAGGTAATTCTTAACATCATCTGATAACCACGATCACTAAGCGTGAAGAAAATATCATCTACATACAACCTGAAAGTTATGAACTTGCTTCCTGACCTTCATGTAGATGCACCAGGTCGGCGGTCATTTCTACAAACCCGTATGACAATACGGTATCATTAAACTTGAAATACCATTGTGCGGAGAAGCTTGTTTTAATCCATAGATTGATTTCTTCAACCTACATACCAGATTTCTTTTACTTGTGGTCTCAAAACCTTGAGGTTGATCCATATATACCTCTTCTTCCAAATCTCTCCATTGAAAAGGCCGTTTAACATCCATTTGGTGAAGCTCGAAGATCAAAATGAGCCACCAAGCCATTACAATCATAAAGAGTCCTTTCTAGAAACCGGAGAAGAAAGTCTCTTTGTAGTAAATGCCATCCTTTTAGTGCCGCACAGCGACAAGTGCGGCTTTATACCTCTCGACATTGCCCTTAAGTCTCGCAGTCTTAAAGACCCACTTATGAAATGACTCTTTTAGAATCCTTCGATGATTACGTCATTTCCCGAACATTATGTCATCCATGGATTTCAACTCTTCCTTCATGGCCATTAACCACTTATCGGGAATTTTCATAGCTCATGGCTTGAGTGAAAGGGGCCAGGGTCATTATCAATCTTTCGAGTCACTTTCATGCTCAAGTGCATAAGCTATATAGTCATTGAAATAATATCTTTTCTCTCTAGTAGACCTCCTTGATCTTATTTCTTGATGTCGCACTTGCTCATTAACTGAGCATTTTCCATCCTCTTCTTGAACAATGGCATTCTGTTGAAGCGGAAGCATCATTTATTTATTCATGAATATGCACCTTATGACGTTACCACAGTATTGAGAACTTCGTTGAGATGGATCATTTGATGGTTTGATGTCATGACCTTGGCTCTCTATCTCACACATCACGATACTCCCTTTTCGTTATTCTTTTTGTTTCAATCGAAGAAGCATTCACGGACTCACAATTCGTACTATGGTTAGAGACTGATAGAATCTATACCACTTTGACCTTTGGGATATCGATGAAATAACTTTTCAGCGGTCACGGAATCCCGACTTCTTTTACATTGTAGATATATATCCTCACTTCGACGACATCCCACTGCGTGAAGATGTCTTAAACTAGGCTTCCTAGATGTCTGATTCATAAGGTGTCTTTAAGGCTTGCTTTACTAGGTACCACTATTTAATATGTATGCGGCTGTCCTTAATGCATACATCCACGATGAAGCAGTCTGGTATCATTCACCATACTCCTTACCATTTCATCGATATGCGATTACGCGCTTTCGGCTATGCCATTTGGTGTGGCGATAAAGGCATTATCTTTGCCTGAATGCCCTTGGACTGACTCAAGGGAGTTTAAAATGGGCTCCTAATTTGTCCAACTTCGAAGCGTCTTTCCATGTAATATTCACCACTCTATCTGAATCGCATTACCTAACCTTTCTGATTAACCCACTACCCAACCTCCAAATTAACGTCTCGCTGACATCAACCGATCGAGCTCTTCACAGCAAATAAAATAATAATTCTAGAGACCATCAAATGAAGCGTATAAAAATACTCTCACCGCCCCAAGATGGTACATCGTAAAGACACAACATTCATATGTATTAAACTATAATCCACTACTCCTTGTAGCTTATTTGATACAGATGTTTGGTTTGTTTACCCTTTAATGCAAATCCAGCAATATATTATTCCAAATCGTAAAATCCAATTGAGGCAAACTTCGCTTTTAATTAGTCTCAAAATCCTTTCTTCGATATATGACCGGTTTCTCGTTACCAAGTCGCAAAGACCTATTATGCAGACTTTTCATACCAAACATCATATTTAATATCAACATTAAATGAATTAACAAAAGTAGAATTCAGATTGAAACAATATAAAGTATCCTGGCTAAATCTTAACCAGTACCACAAAAGTCATTCAAGGACAGCAATGAAAAACAACTATGTCCAATCAAAATCTAAAACCTGAAAAAGAATCAACTAGAAACACAATAAGATTCTGGTAGATAAACTGTCTATATGCAATTTCAGATCATGAATGAATCAGATTCAACACAATTCCAAGAGGTCCCTACACCTCAATTTAGCTTTCATCATGTTTCCCATAAATAGGTTTTCACTCTCTCCTAAGATTTGGTGGAAGCCAGCAACTTGATAACATTAGAAACATGAGAGGGTTGCACCAATGTCAAGCCACCAAGCATTAGAAGAAACTCAAATGAGATTTAGATTCAAAGCATACTAAACAAAATGTATACCCTTTCAAACCATGTCTTCCTCTTTGGCAACGCCCAGGCTCAGTTTGCTGTAAAAAGAAACATTATTTTAATCTTTTCAACTCCTCTCAGTTCCTTTACCTAGATCGCACCAATGGTTAAGCTTCCTTATTCTTCCATTTCTTACTTGGAGCTGGCCACCATTAGAACTGTTATTTGATTTACTATATTAGGCAAAGTTGGTTTAAAGCTCGACCTAAGGTCTTCCTTTTTATCTTTGCCTTCCCTTCTTGGCATGAGCATGGCCTTAGTATCCGAAGAGACCCAGTTTTCCTGTTGGCTGTAAGTTCTCTCGAAATTCCTCGTTTGAAATCATCACTCCTTGCATGATTTCAACAAAATCAGAACCAACACTTCATTGCCAGATTCAGCATCTGGTTCTAAGTTTGTTGAGAGCAGCCTGGTATAGGTTTTCCGTTGACGAGCTTAGTATGGTGTACTCTTTATTAGATAAATCATTAATAAGAGCAAAGAATTTCAATAGACTTATCCACAATGTCTATTATATACACTTTAATTTCAGCCACAAATTCCCTACATTTTCAGTCTCTGGTCAAGGTTTAACATTAGGCGCTATGCTGCTTAAGAAAGCTCATCATAAGCCTATTTGACCTCTCCTAATTCTCCCACATTTTCTTGTCTGCCTCCAAACTAGTATCAGTCGGTTTAGTGGGTTCATTCATAACTAGAGCTGAATCGAGTCCCAAAAGGCCAGCATTTAGCTTGACATATTCGATCCAGCCACTTGCTCTGGCCCATTAAACATGATACCATTATAAATACATTAGAGATCGCTTGAAACATTTACATCTCACATATTACTCTACTTTGAATTTAAACTACAATTCGTACTATAATATATATACTCAAAACATTGCATTTAAATTCACCTTCGGGCTAAATCTAAACACAAACTAATCACCAAATATGCATCATTCTATATAACATATATAAGGTCAATCACAAAATTTAATTTTTAACATATAAGTCATCTGATGTACACATATTAATTAAATAAGGTTCATAATCTACTTCAATTGTTATTAACATGAGTAAGATCTACCTTTGGGTAATCGTGATAATCAGAGATGTTACTAACTATAAATGTTTATTATTCTTAAATGTCATTTATGATGCTATATCAATAAATACTTATAAATATTATTTAAATCATTTAATGTAACTGAAAGGGGCTACTCTAGTGACTAACGTAGACTCACTAAAATATTAAAGATTTAAACCCATATAAACTTAAATTATTGTTTAATAATATAAAAGACTACCTTTGAATATCTTATTCTTAATTCATTAACCTATTTCTTAAAGCTCAAATAATAATATATAACATCATTATTATGTGAAAAGATTTGATGTGAAAAGATTTGCATATACAATTCCTGAAATTTGCATAAGTCATATATGCACATGCATATCAATTCTTTTCTACGAACAAAGATGCATTCGCTGTGTTACTCACATTGATGACGTGCTTACGCTTGAATCTCGATTTCATCACAATTTGAACGACAATTGGTCACTAAAAAACCAAGCAAAGAACATTTATATACAAAACTATTCAAAATCACAATTCTGAGAACAATTGAATTCACACGATGAATGCCGAACTATCAATTCAAATATTCAACCGAAATGTTAATTCAAAATTAAAACCCAAGTTAATTATGCCATAAACAGTTAATTTAAACATCACTAACTACAATTAACTTTAATTGAGAAAATACCAAATCATAAACCCTAAGTTGGTACTGAATTTATTAAAACCTTATTCGATACTAAAATTGTTGAAAATTTTCGAAATCATTTAACAATTTGATCCTAATAGAACAATTAAATCAACCAATTTAAAGCAAATTCGGTATAATTTACAAAATGAAAAGAAAAACTTACTTGAAGAATCATCAATGATAATTGAATATCCCAAGTAATAATATATATATGTTTTTTCATGCCAGATCCAGAATAATTTAAAATCGCCTTCTTTAATGATATATGACTTGATTGATTCTTAATCAATCATACCCCTTTGAAAGTCAAGCAGGTTTTACTATGCCTATGTGTATAAAATACATGAGGCGTGAAGAGGAAGAGTTACTAATATTAAATATTATTTATTAAGACATTTACTCTATATACGCTTACGCAATATTAAGTTCTATTATTTACTCATATAACAGCTTACTAATATTAATTGTCTTTATTAAGACATTTAATTATTACAACAAAACAATACTAAAAATAATGTAAATTTTTAATGAATCGGCACGAGGGATTTACACCCGATAATTGTCTCTTAGATACTACACTAATCATCACCGTGTAATGACGATAACACCATCGAATAATTAAATTATATGAATCAATTAGAAATTAAAATTTCTAAATATAGTTTGCTACTAAATGATGATTATTGTGTGTACATCAATTTTGGACTCATTGTATATTTCACCAAGAACTCGTGATTTATTGAAATGGATCACACATTGTTTGGTCATAAATCCCTTTGTTGGACTAGAGATTGTGCCTGCGATGAGTCAGAAAGCCGAAGCACAACGTGGTGGCTTCATCGGAGTTGATAGCCCCCATAGCGAGTGGGAAAAAAAAAGTGGGGTTTGTCTAGTATATGAGGAAGACGAGAAAGATGGCGGACGTAGCTGTCCTTTTGGCTCCACGTGGCTTGGCAGAGATGACTCCAAACCACCAGAAGGGGCTTGTGATGGATTCTCCAGCTCCTCCAAGATTGGATTCCCTCTATCGCCTCCATCTCTTATGCTCCCGTAAGCTCCAGCTACCTTCTCATACTCCAAACCTTGGCAATTAAACTGGCTTTTGCAATGTTTTAGGAAAGTTAAAACTTGAACTTTCGTGACTTTTTACGTTTAAATTCAACTACAAGTTTGCTTTTTAATGAAGACTTATAAATTTGTTTTTATATCCCAACTTTAATTTTAATTTTAGTTCTAAAGATCAAACGACGTCATATTACGCTGATGTTATATGTTCTAGAGTCTTGTTGGGATATAAAAACAAAATTTACGAAAGTTGCTATATTTAAACAACAAACTTTTTGTTCATGATTAAAATGTAAAAGTTATGAAAGTTCTGGATTTTAATATTAATTTTCCTAATATTTTATTACCCACAATTTTTTTGTTCAATTAATTTATTAAAATAAATTTATTATAGATATTTCATGAAATAAATTGAAAAATACTTTGATTTCCATATTTCAGGGAAAAGTTTAAATCGTCGCTTGCAGTTGGAAGAAGCCTCATCCCATCTCTATCATGCCTCCTCATTCAAGGTAATCAGTTCCTTTTAATATGCTTTTAGGTCTTTCTAGTACTTTGATTAAAAAAAAAAAAAAAAGCCTTTCTAGTACTTTAGTCAGTTGCAAAAGTATAGATTGAACTTTTTACTTTCTATTTTTATTGGCTCAAGTTTTAGTTAGTTGTAGTTTTATTCAAGGATAGATATTTCAGTTATGTCGACCGTAATATCGGGGAATATATCATGTGTTTGGTCAAAGCTTCAAAATTCGAAGCTGTTCTGGGTTTGAACTAGGGAAATGGAAGGCCCTTTCCATCAGGCTAACACTGCTCTTGTTATAATTAGTGCAAAAATTATATATATTGCCTTATTATTATTTATGAATATTTTTAATCATTTATATAATAAATCTAAAATATAAAAATATAATTCATTCTAGTTCAACTAAATTATAATTTTAACATTAAATGGCTATTAAAATTAATAGTTTATAAAAATTCAAATATAAATATGAAACTTTATTGTGGTATATATTTCATAAAACAAATATAAATATAATAAAGGAATTAAAAATCAAAAATCTAATTGATATTATCATTCTTATACTTTCAAAATAATTTTGATAAGTAAATTAATATATCTTTAGATTTTGAATAATTTTAAATTATCGATATTTATGTAAAAATATCACTGATATATTTTCTGATAATTTTAAGTGGCATGGATACCCTGGAATACCTCTTCCAAAATTTTTTATCCAGAGAAACTTGTTGAGTTAATGATGTGTTCTAGTCATTCGGTACAGTACTCATGGAAAGAAAAACAAGGTATAGATACAGTTCCTTTAGGCATTTTACACCTGAACACTCACAAAAACTCATCAGTATTTTGCATATCTTAACTTTCTTCCTGACAGCCATTCGAGAAGTTGAAATTCATCAAGCTCTGCCACTCTAAACATCTAACTAAGACCTGACTTCCGGGACCCCGAAACTCGTAGAATTAATATCAACTGTTGGTGCAAGTTTGAGTCATGTTTGAACCTTCCATTGGAGCCTCTCAAGGAGCTTATTTTCCTGAATCTGTAATGCTGTAAGAGGTCAATGAGTTTCCTCAAGTGAGCATCTGATATGGAGTCTCTTCAGATTTATTCTTAGGTTGCTCAAAACTAAAAATTAGAGGTCCAAGGGGAAATGGAAATTTATTTCTATTTCATTAGATGGGGAATGCTATCAGGGAGCTACCTTCATCAATTGAACATCTTAATAGGCTTGTTTTGTTGAATCTGGCAAACTGTAACCAACTAGAAAATCTTCCAGAAAGCATTGGTAAGCTGACATCTCTTCAGACTCTTAAACTCTATGGTTGCTCAAAACTGAAGAAATTTCCAGATGAATTGGGTATCACTGCAATGTTTAGAAGAAACTTAAATGCAGATGGAACTGCAATCGAAGAGGTGCCTCCTCTATTGCTCTTTTCTCAAAGCTTAAAGTGATTAATATTTGGTGATGTAGAATTTGGGTTTTAGTCTTTCTGGTCATTACCAAGAAAACACTTTGCGACTACCTTCTGCTTCTGGATTTACACTCCTGAGAAGTTTGAATCTATGACTGCGGACTCCCAAAGGAGCACTGCCCACTGATCTTGCGTCCCTATCCTCGTTGCAAAGTTTGATCTAAGCAGAGTTTGTCACTATGAGTGCCTGGTAGCCTCAGTCACCCTCTTTGGCTCCAAAATCTGATCCTGAAGCACTGCAAGAGTCTTCAATCATTGCTTGAGCTTCCATCAAGTATCGAAACTCTATTTATATGATTATCACTGCACCTCCCTGGAAAGCTTTTCATGTCCGTCAAGTGGCATATGCATCGAGGAGGTCAGAAGGGTTCACCTTCAAATTTTCTAATTGCTTCCGAATAGTCAGAGAATGAGCTGCAGAGTGATGGTTCTTTGGGAAGCCATTAGTTAAATTCAGTTGTTGCATCAATAACGAAATTCTGTGGATCCAGGTTTCTTGTCTTTTTGCACTGTCTAAATATTTATGTTAAAAAAAAATAAAAGAGAATAAGCAAAGAAAATAAAAGATGAGAATAAAATGGGTGGCTAGATTGGAGTATAATTACCTTGATTAGGGGAAAACTCAGAAAGCACCCCAATATTCTCCATTCCTCTCAATGCCTTAACTCTATATAACATGTGTATTAACACATGGAGTACTGCGGCTATTAGGGAAAAAACCACGAATCCCTAAAACGTCCATAATTCCCTCAATAAACCTTAAAAGTATATCTGTAAAGGCTCATATCCTAATAAGATCGGTAATGTTGCAGCCACTATGTCAAAATATGGGCACGTGACTGGAGTGTTGCAGCGATTAGAGAAAAAATCATGCACAAAACTGGAGTAATGCTTATAATATCTCTCAATCTCTAAGCATTAGAGTATTGCCACAATACGTGAAAAACCACAAAAACCCTAGAATGCTTTGTCATACCTTCCAATTCCTACAAACTCTAAAGGTATATCATATAGTTATAGGCATTGTAAAACTGAAAAATTCCATACCTTAACAATTAATATAAGTAGTGGGTCATAAGCCCTTCACTAAAACCTCTAAAAATTAATAATGTTGCATTACAAAATTTTTCAGGTAAAGTTAAACAGAATTTGGGATCATCAAAGTCTAATACCACTTTGGTTATATGTATATATACTTTTTTTTTAATATCTATTCACTTTTACATCGTAGTACATGTTTCATAAATTTATAATCATTGAGGCGAATCCTAAAATCCCCTCCTCTTGAGAAACAAATTGGAGCTCTAACCACTGAGCTGTGGTCTTATTAGTACTGATATTTATTTTGTTTAAGAAATAATTAAAAAAATAAAATGCAAAATAGATAGCAGTACTTCAATCTTATCTTTGGAATCTTTCTTTATATATATGTGCCATATGCTAATTACTGAGTTTGGTTTGATGATGCAGGTGGTTCCTGGTCCAGTTAATGCTTATGATGCTGTCGTTCCTGGAAGCATTCCATCTTGGTTCATCAATCAGAGCATGGAGTCATCTTCTAAAGTAAAGCTACCTCCAGATTGGAACAACACAAAGTTGATGGATTGCTGCTTAGCTGTTGTGCACGGATAGGAAGAGTACTAGGGATTATATTTTGTGAAGAGGCTGGTGTATAACACCATTCACATGCGTATCTCAATGAAAGCCCATCAAATGTGGGTTTGCGTATCGATTAGTCGGTGACCTGAATCAAAGAGCAATGGTGAGTTCAGTACAGAGTGGCGCCATGACCGCTCGCATTTCCCTGTATGTATCGAAAAGGCTTACATAGGAGGTTAAAAAAGCAGGGAGTTCCGTCCGGTATATGATCGCAAGAGGGAACAGCTTCTTACCCCTCTCGATCCCCTCTCTCTCCCCAAATCCATTCCTCCATTCCTTTAGCCCCGCCCCTTAAGCTTCTAGACTTCTTCCAACAATTTTTTCCTAGGGCTGAATTATGTTTATAGGCACTTATTGAATAGATATAGTTCATCAGAGAAAATGTATCCTCAAATAGAAAAAATCTCTTCCAACATGTACCAGTACAAAGAATATAACACCTTCTTGCTTAGTACATTAATTATGTTTCAACATCTATTACCTACATTAAATAAATTCCCTTTTTCTACATTACAGTACTAATATATGTTGGAAGAACTTTTTGCTTGAGGATATATTTTTTATGCATTAGGCTGTCTTGGATTCCCTTTTCTATCTTACCTTCACATAGTGGGCATGTAAACATTAAATTCCTTTTTCTGGCTGACGAAAATCATTGGTAAAAGCACTTTGTGCTGAGTTCAAAAAAAAAAAAAAGAAAAAAAATAAGTGAAAGAAAAGTAGAAAAGTACAAGAAAAATAAAGGAAAATGAAACAGTTATATATTCACATATTATTATTATTATTTGATATTTTTAAAACCCATTTTACTTATTTTAAATATTCATTAATATAAAAAACAATTTTAAAATATGTAAGTTATTTAAGTTTATATGTATATTTGATTTTTCTTTATTTATTTTTTTTATTCGACAAGCAAACATAAGAAAATCATTTTTCTTAACATTTTTTTTTCTTTTCTTAGTGTTTTTCATGAACCAAACACAATTTTTTTGTTCTTTTGAAACCTAACACTTCAATATAATGTAATAAATTATCTCAATCGGCACTCGAACCCTAACCCTTTTCTCCTTATTTTAAACGTTGAATGTACTAACACAATCTAATTTAATAGCTTAATATATTTGATTAATCACTTCTTCCTTATTTTTTAAAATTTTGCAACTTTTATTTTCATATCAAATTTTAATTGACTCAAGTTTTTAATTTGTTCAAGAACATTTTCTTTGTTTTCACATCTCCTAAACATGATCAACTATGATTTTTAATTTACTAAATAAACATTCAGTTTTATTATTACTATTATTTTTGTCATCATAATAGATTAATATTTTTACAATTATTTTATGGGAATAAATTTTTTATGTCTCTTATAGCAAATTGAGATGAAACTTTGAGGCGTTTGACAATTATAGCTTAGTCCCACTTTCTGAAATTACATTAACATCCCTTATTCACCACCCTTCCATAGGCATTAAACAAATGTTGAAGATTTCACTCTTTTGTTTAAGAATGTTGCTATTGTTAAATAACTGCAAAGTACCTATAAAATACCTGAATCCTAGTTTTAATGATTCTTTAATTGAAAATTGAATCAAATAAAATTTATTCTATTTTAATAAATAATGTCCAAAATTATGGAAGTAATTTCATTCAATAAATAATAAATTTAAATAGTAGATATATAATATCCAACTCACAGGAAGGTGTAAAATAAATGGTTGACTCTAAGAATCATATATTTGTGAGTGATAGAAAATTACAAATAAAAGGTTTAGGGTTTTTCTCAATATTTTAAAAACCAAAACCGATGGAATGACTGATTGGATCATCGATTGATCGGAATTCCTGTCCTATTCGCATCTAAGAACAGGAAAACCACTAAACCGGGGATGAACCAATAAAACTGGAAATCCAATCACCCAACCGGGGGAGCAGGTCTGTTTTGGATGAACCGATCGGTTCACGGCCTCCCCTTTATATGCCTTTTCCGCACTTCTAAAAATTGGCCTAGACACTAGTCAATAGTCAAAGACTTCCAAAGCTGCCATTGCAAGACCCAATGGTCATCCAGTTTGTCATCTCATGCCTTAATGAGAATATAAAGCTCATATATCTTCATGCCCTTTCCATCCGAGCAGCATATATATCTTCAATGGTTAAGAAAAAAAATAAACATCAAAAAGTTTATTTTTTTTGCTCTAAAAGCTTATTTTTTGAGCATTTAATCCTAAAAGCTTTTAAATTTTTAAAAAGATTTCTAAAGAATGGAAGATTCAAAAGCTCCATATATCCTAAAGCTATTCCAATTTTACCCTTTATCTTCCTTAATAATTACATCATGTACCCTTCATTCATTTATATCACTCCATACACTATAAAATTAATTTAAAAAGATAAATAAATATTTAATTAAAATTTAAAATAAATATAAAGATTCGATTAAAAATAAAAATGGCCCATAAATATTTAATTAAATCAATAAAAATAAATATAAATATTTTGAATTAATAATTTCAATAGTTTAACTTTTTTTGGGTTACAAATATTAATTAATTTAAAAAAAAATTGTACTTCTTATAAAAAATAATGAAAAATAATTTTCTTGTTTAAATAAATGCGGGGTTATAAAAGGCGATAAATCTTGATTGATTTAACGTATCGTGATTGGCTTCGCATCGCGTTGGGTTTATAAAAGTTCGTAGGTTCTGGATTATTTGTGTATTTAGTGGGTTTGTCGAATCACATTGGCCTTATAAAAAGCTACATCGGGTTCTGGATGATTTGACTGGTCATTGGTTGATTTGTCGCGTCAGCGTCGAGGGTTCAAAAGGTGATGAAGTTGGTGCTATAGATATCTTTTGTATTGACTTGTCGAATCATGAAATCTGACTTTTAATGCATTTCGGTAAGCGGTAAGACTTAAAAACAACTATAAATTGAGAGGATGTCATAAATTTTACACATCAAGGTTTTCAATTACTGAGGAAGCGAATGAGTAACTTTTTGCTCGTCTTTTGAATGATTCATCTTCTTGGATAGAGAAGATAGAAACACGTGGTTCGCTGTTGCATGACTATCGGAGTTTGAAAGACAAAACTCACAAGATGCAGACTCACGGAGATAGAATCGATGAAACCATCTAGATGTCGTGATCGAGTTAAATGGTAGATTCATTCAGTAAATGATTGCCGTTGAGAATCCAGTCTACGACATTTATTTAGCGGCGGCTTTCGTTTAAGTCGGCCTCACATTCTTGAGATTTTACATACGCTCAACGGTATGATCATTATTTCGTGCAAGAAGAAATCTTTACAACTTTGATGGGATTTATCAGGTGAGCAAAAATGGCGGTGCACTTAGCGTGCCCCATCTGATATGTCTGTGAGACTCACTCGACAAGTATGTCTTGGTGGAGCCATGACCATCGAGTGTGTCAAGCGATTACGCCCAGGGTGGTGAAATTTTTGGGCTGGTATCTAGATCCCCCCAGCGCGGTGACATCTGGGGTACATTGCAGCTAATCAGCGTGGCTTTCTACGGAATGATAGAGCGGTTTGGAATTTATATCTGCGATGGGCGTGGAAGCATCCGGCGACATATCACGGAATGTATCATGCAGCCCATGTCAAGCCAAATTTATTGTGCTCGAAGTCGTCGCCTCTAATTGTGGATATGGCATGCTTTTTTGGCATGCCAGATCCCAACAATGATATTAATGCCTGCGCCTCAATCACATTTGTAACTTGCGAGAAGGATGTGGCCATGACCAAATTATACCATAATAGCAACCATTACAATATAGGATCTTATCTTGCGAGACGGTATATATCCAAAATGAGCGACAATTGTTCAATCAATTTTGCATCCTCAAAAGTTGGCTCACGAATTCTTTGCAAAAAAAACATGAGAGTTACGAAAGGATATCGCGAGCATTTGAGGTGCTGGCTTCGTTTGCTATCATTCGAGGCAAGCTGGAATGCGGCATCATGAAGACTTGACTTTTATCGTGAAAGCGTGTATTATATTACCTGACATGATAATTAAGGATGACCGATGAGCTTGTTGCAATAACCGCAATGTGACTATGACTCATTAGGAACCCGATGGTGATTGAAGTCTCATGAGCAAGAGACCCTTTGATCAATTTATGGCTTCTGCTTAGGTATATTCGGTCGAACACCCACTATGCCCCTTCGCGACATCATTGCACATGCATGGGCGCTACACAGACGAGCGTTATCGAGTGATTTTGCCTTATTTTAATATTATGTTTTGCTCTGTCATGTTATGTTATGTTTTTTTAATGAAAATTCAAGTTAGTTGCATATTTTAATCATTTTTTACTACTAAAATTTGATAGATAATTTGAATATTTCATTTTAAGTAAGTAGACAAAAATTGAAATTGGTACAAAAATAAGCGAATTAGTAATCTGTTTATACGATTAAAGTTAGATACTGCATATTTCATTGCTTTTATATAATCGCATTCTTCACGTAGTTGATAATAGTGTTGTTCCAAGCGTCATATGAGATGTCTTTTCCATAACGGCATCATCGACGATCATCTGCAACCTATCTTGCTCATACATCCAATCTTGACCGCGTTTAGCAATGTCTAGTTACACGTCACTCCTACGTGCTTGCTCCTTCAGTAATTGAAGCTTTTACTCCTCATAAAAATTCTTTCTCTTTTCACTGCGCACAGATTATTCACGAATGGAATATCACGAAATAAATTACTAATTATCACGATTGGAACTCGCCTTACTTTTCTGTCTGCTTTCTTTAGCTGCTTTTCTTCCCGGGGGTCTCTTCCTTGGAGAGCTAACTATTGCATTCTTTATGTGGATCTTGATCAGTCGAGAAAATCTGAGGTGTATCATGAGTTCCCTCATAAACAGGGGAGCGGGGCCTAGGGTTGCTTTGCGGTATAATCATCCACTTATCACAGTATTTAAGCACCTCCCAACAATGCTCATAAATCCACGGACTCCTAACATCTACTTGAAACATATTCATAGCTTGCACACACTGCAGAAAAATAAAATTAGATATAAATAAAATTTTCATTAAAATAATTGTTGTATAAAATTATAACAATAGATAACTGACCTCGTCGGTTATGTTCGCTCGACTGCGGCTTCATTTACGTCTGCTGCGGTATCCACGCCATTTGTACAATAATGCCAGTTCTATCCCATCGATTTTGTATGAGAACATAAAGTCCGTGGTGGGTCAACTCCAACATTGGTCTCAAAAACTTGGCCATCACTCGATCCCAAAACTTTGACATCGGTTGCCCAAATACCGATCCTGGATCTTGGAGTTGTAGTCGGCCAAAGATATAAATGATCTGTCTTACTTGATTAAGAAAAGATTTTCTCACTTCTTGAGTATTGGAAGTACCATTTTACATACTACGGCTACAAATCAAAACTTAAATTAAGTATTAGTAAACTAGGTGGAAAAATTAATTCATATCAATTTTATTTATAATATTATAAATTGATAGATATGATTAATAAGAAATATTTGTAGGCTAATAAAATAAATTAATTCATATCGAGTAAAACATTTTATTTTAAATTTGTATTTTAAAGTATTCACAAAAAATATGATTTATGGCTGATTTTTCATTTATTAATAATATTTTATTTATAATATTATAAATTGAAAATAATTAAAAGTTAATAAAAATATTTGTAGGCTAATAAAATAAATTAATTCATATCGAGTAAAACATTTTATTTTAAATTTGTATTTTAAAGTATTAACAAAAAATATGATTTATAGCTGATTTTTTCATTTATTAACAATATTTTATTTATAATATTATAAATTGAAAATAATTAAAAGTTAATAAAAATATTTGTAGGCTAATAAAATAAATTAATTCATATCGAGTAAAACATTTTATTTTAAATTATAAATTGAAAATAATTAGAAGTTAATAAAAATATTTGTAGGCTAATAAAATAAATTAATTCATATCGAGTAAAACATTTTATTTTAAATTTGTATTTTAAAGTATTCACAAGAAATATGATTTATGGTTTTTTTCATTTATTAATAATATTTTATTTATAATATTATAAATTGAAAATAATTAGAAGTTAATAAAAATATTTGTAGGCTAATTATTTGGGAAAAAAAAGTGGTTTTAATTAGTAGACGTCGTTTGTCATTTTTGAGCCAAAGCAGCGTCGTTTAACTCTGCAATATTTTGAAATTCAGCACAATGCGAAAACAGCGTCGTTTTGGACAAAGCGCTGCAAAAGCGGCATCGTTTTGGGCTTTGACTTTCAAAATACCCAAAAGCGGCGTCGTTTTGGGTTAGTGATAACGCTTCAAAAGCGGTGTGGATTTGCGGCGGTTCTAACGGCGTCGTTTTGAATCTTATTTTAAAAAATAAAAGGAAACGGCGTCGTTTTGTCTGCGGAGGAAGCGAAGCGGCGTCGTTTCTACCTATGGCGGCGACGGTGGCGAGCTTTCTGACCAGGCAAGCGGCGTGGAGCGAAGGACGGTGGGCGGCGAGCAGCGGCAACGGCGCTGGCAGCTGCGACTAATAGCGCAAGTGGTTGGCTTTCCTCCTGAATTCTTCCCTTCTTGGCTTCGTTTATTGTGATTTCCCTCATATTTGGAAATCGTTTCCATTTTTTAAAGATTTATAGAATTTTTTGTTTCAGTTTTTGGGAGTTCAAAAATGGTTCACGGGTCTGGATTATTTATCGAGGGAATCTACGTATTTTAAATGCCGATTTGAATATAGTTACGTATCTGTTGGTTCACAATTCTTGATTTACCTTCAAACGGCTATAATGTTGAGGAGTAGATTAGTTTTTGTTGTGTTTCTTGATGGTGATGATCATATTTGCAAAATTTGGGCGTCATTGTTGATAAATAAATTTTAGCTCCTGCTATTGCTCCATTCTTTGGGGCAATTTTCCTTTGGCATTAAAAATGGCTTTTGCTCACGGTTTTAGTACTTCTTTGGAGTTGCTCTTAGAGTATGTGTATAGGTATGGGCAGAAATTCCAATTTGCGGAATAAGAGACGAGAATCGTAATTTGATTCTGAGTGCCTTGTAATTTAGGTTAAAAATCCGTAATTAATTCTCTGAACCTCGGATGAAGCAGTTATCTTAGTTGGAGTAATCATGAAAATCTAGTTAGCACGTAAAATTTAGTAATTTTTCGAGACAGTTGAAGTCGGCACGTTTTTCGGCGTGGCGTTTCGGTCTGAGTAAATCGATTTTCGATCTGTGAAGGCACATATAGTATGTAATCATGTACCATAAATTGGTATGAGTAGAGAAATAATGAAAATGGACAAGCAGGGGTAGTCTTGGAATATCGAATCTGGTAAAGAGGGACATAATGGACGTCTAAATTTGACTTAAGTCCCTTTAAAGGCCCAGGAGTGTAGTGGTCTTACTCCTTCAAAAGCGAGCAAAGCGTGAAATGCAAGGCTCACGATGCAGTGGCCTCCATTGTTGGAGAGCTTTTAGAGAGGAGTGTGCTTACTCTAAGATCTGAACAATCGGACGATTCAGTTCATTGAACAGAAGGGGACACGCGGGTAAGCTACGCGTGGACCGGATTTGTGGAGTTTATCAAGCTCGGGGTAGGATTTTCTCCATACTTGAGTTTCTCTCGTTTTAGGAGTGTTTTTCGATGTTTAGTTGGTTTGAGGCGAGTGAGGGCCGTTTGATCGATCCTGAGGCTTGTAGGACCGGGTGTTGGAATTTTTGGGATTTTACGTGTTGGCGTGGCCCTTTGAAATTTAGAGGTTGTTTGGGTGTTTAATTCAAAATAATTGCTTTAAATCATGGATTGATTTGGATTAGGCGGGGAATGGCGGGTAGTTAACGAGTTCACAAAGGTGAACCGTTGATTTAATGATGTTTGAGAATAGTAGTAGGGTTTCACTATTCCCGAAACAGTGTTCTAAAATTATGATTTTGTGAAATTATGTGTTTGGTTAAGTAATTCGAATCGAATTGCTTGTATTTGAACATTAGCCCAAGTGAACTAATTTTGATGTGTGAAATGATAATTACATAACATGTTTGTGTGATTTAATTTTTATGCGAGTATATTCATGTTTATATAGTTGCATGTGATTAAATGAATTAGGCGGCACACATGCATTCCATATACACTAAAACGTCACAGGAATATAGGAGTTAGTGCGTGAGATAGTCTAAGAGAAAGCAGAGTTCGGGTAGTCTAAAATGGTAGTGGGAGGGTAGTCAAACTAAATAATATATCGGCCGTCGGGCGGCCCGGTTGATGTTATTCATCGGAGGGTAGTCAGCAAGCAAATAATATATATCGATCGTCGGGCGGCGATTGATATATATTCATCGGAGGGTTGCCCACTAATAACACAATAATTCTCATCTGAGGCTTAGGCGAGTGTGGGGAGAGTCGATGAGGACTCGGGATGCGAGTTGGTCATGTAGGACATTCAAGTAGGATCATCGTTGCTTGAATGAGTGTTTAAATTGGAACATTGCATTGCATAGGTGGTGGAAGTAGCCCACTTAGGGCGATTCTCCTGCGAGCTTTAGCTCACCCGGAGTCGTGGGATCCCCTCTATTTTACGGTGCGAGGGGGCGTGCGGAAGGGACGGCTAGATCTGAGATTTGTGTGTGAAGCTAGGGATGTGGCTTTGGTGGTTGTACATGTATTAGAATTTCTCTGAATTTTAATATATGTATTGTTTAAGGTAAATATTAACTCTTGTAACTATTGGGTATATAGTTGGTTTCATAGTTGGTATGCATATTGATCTTGTTTATGGGCCCAGTGGTAAGTGATGAATATCTATTACATATATTGAATTTGTTTGGGACGGGTATATCTGATCTTGTATTTGGGTAGAGCTCCCCGTGAAGGAGACTGCGGGTTTTCTAAAGTGGTGTGAATTGGCAGACATCCACTTGTGTGCGCGAGGTTGTGGGTGGTCAAACGGACCCGGGTTTGAGTCGAAGCATTTATCGAGCGTAGGTTTATAAATACTAGAGCTTAGTGTCGATAAGCTAGGTATCAGTTACTAGACAGGGACTTAAGGTCTGAAGCCACGGTCATAGGTATAAGAACATTATCTTAGAAAACCTAGGGATTGAGGAAATTGGGCTTAGGCTATAGTCTTTGAAATGAAACATACACTACTTAGGTGTGGATTCGATGATAAGTATAAGTGTGGTCTTATAGGAAGGCACGAACAAAGCGAGACCACGGCATGTGTGTGTTTGTGTGATCATGTGGATTGATGAGATGGTTGTATGTATGTGTTTGGTGTATGAGATGTTGTATGTGTGATGTGAATGTTTGTGTGCTTAGATAGATAGCACATGACGTATTGGAAAACAAACCTTAGGTTTCTGATATGTAAAAATGGAGCAAAAATAAGTAAAATAAATTTAAGCAATTTATTTGGATTGTTGGAAAATTAGAAGAAATTTTAAAGCCAAGGAAAATAAATTTTTCTAAATTTATTTGATGAGAATAGAATAAAATAATTTTCTAAGTTGGAAAATTGAAGAAAAAATAAATTTTGATAAATTTATTGGATGAGGATTGAAGAAAATGGAAGAAAATAAATTTTTATAATTTATTTGAGTGGAGAAAATTTTTGATGAAGAGTGGAAAAGAAAATAAATTTATAATTTATTTGGTTATAGGATAGAGAAAAATAATTTTCTAGGATTTTCAAAGGTGTAAAGAGTGAAGAAAATAGAAAATAAATTTTGTAAATTTATTTGAGTGTAAAGAGAATGAAAAAAAAAATGAAAATGATTTTGTGATTTTTTTTCCACGGTGCTTGGAAACTGTGAAAAAAAAATTTTAATTAAAGTGAAAACGAAAAAAATTTAGTACGAGAAAAATTTGATGGAGCTCTTGCCCATTTGTATTGCAAGAAAAAAAAATAGTATTGCAGAATTTGTATTGCGCGGGCTTGGGTGCGAGGGATGGCTGTGCGTCTGAAAAGTGTATGTGTGACTAAGCGAGGAGATCGCGAGTGTGTGCGTCCTGACCCTTTGCCTGAGACCGGCCCCGATAGCGGCGCGGGGCTGCGACCACAGTCTTTGGGGGCGCTGCGATACGAGTCGAGCGGATGGCGCTAGCGCCCAGGCGGGTGGGGCCCGTTTGCGAGCGACGCGTGGCGAGGGCGAGGCGGCGTGCGGCAGCGTGTGACGACCTTGTTTGGGTGCCTGACGCGGGGCAATGATTTGGGCGAGCCCGCGGGTGCGTGACTGTGCTGCCTGGCGAACTTGATTAAGTGCTCCTTTTGACAGTTCAAACCTGGTTTTTCGACTCGATTATTTTTGCACAAAGGTCATTAAATGAACAGCACATTCTCATTGTAAAATAAATTTTCGAAAAAAATATTTTTTATTTAATTAAAATCAAATAAATTTTAGGTAAATTTTAGAGAAAAATAAAATTTTGAAAATAAAATTTTGTTAGAAACAATGTACCCAAGCGAAATTGATTATGTATACCTTTGAGTTATGTGTATGATTAGTGTCTCGAAATTTGTGAGTTGCTCTTGCCCCAGAATCTTTGTATTGAATTAACTACCATTTGAAATGTTGATTCTTGCGGTAATTGCGTAAGTATGCATGAGTGTAAATATTATGGAAAAGGTGGCGCTAAGGTTATGAAGTATGACCTTAGGGATTTGGATCTTGAGAATGAATAAGAGCATAGAACCTTCTTTTGAGTGTAGTTGAGTGGTTGGGATTTAACACTTGGAAATGAAGCAGATCGGGTTCGTAGTTGTGATATTAATGTTGCATGTCTGCATTACTAGTTAATTTGAAATGAAAGAATTAGATGACTCTTGTTGCCATTGAAGCTGTATAGGGCTAGTCGAGGGCGAGGACATAGGGATACGGGGCAGCTGAAGTCGAAGCACCTGACAATTGACCCAGTGCGTGACATTTGATCATCGGGCCTTTGGAATCTTGTAGGTGTTCACGGAAAGTGTATCGTATAAATTTAGCATAGCGGTAAGTCGGGGTGATCTGCTGAAGCCCAGAGATTTAGGGCCTCATCCTCAGAGCATTCACGGGGAGAATCCGATGGTGGCCGACCATTGGTTCATGCAGATCGAGAAGGTGTAGAGGCCATGGAGATTACCTCTTACAGCCCGAGTTAAATTTGGCCGCGTTCAGCTGAGTGAGGCCCCGAATGGGGTGGAAATGGCGAGGATAGAGACCTTAGAGGAGCCGTTATCACGTGAGTCTCACAGGTTAAGGGCGAGAATAAGAATGATACAGATTCAAGGTTCTTGAGTTAGAGATCTCGGGACTCTACTCGGTGGACGGATTATGGACATGTCGGAGTTCGGTCATCCACGGATGGATTGGCTGATAGCTTACGGGATCGTTATCGATTGTGAGCGCCGGGAGGGTTCTTTATCTGCGGGACCCGGTGTCGTGTGGTATTTCGGTGGGGACAAACATGATATTTTTCCCCGAATAGTATCTGAGTCAAGCGTCGAGGGACCGGTTAAGCGGGTTGGCTAGTGAGCCTTACCTTAGAGGGCCCAGTGAGGCCAGGCTTAGATCTATAAAGTGGTTTAGAATGTGTGGATGTTTTCCGGATAGCTACTGGACTACCTCCATAGGGATGTAGACTTGATTAGTGAGTTACACCACTGTATATTCACCCACATCTCTTATGACCAGCATAGGATGGCACCCAGAGTTGAGTTGGGACAGGTCTAGCTACGGGAGCTCTTGGACAAGGGGTTTATTAGGCTAGAGCACTTCACCATGGGCGCTTCGGTTCTAGTTGCGAAGAGAAGAGACGGGAGCCAGCCCGGTGTACGTGGCTAGACGGATGAAACGGGGTTACGATCGAGAATCGGTACCCATTCGCAGAAGTTGACAATTTGTTGTCGATTGAGAGGTGCGAGTCTACTCTAGATGAAGCCTCACACTGGTTACCACATGTTGAGGTTAGAAATGGATATCCTAAGGCGGCGTTAGGGCGCGTTATGGGCACTTTGTGTTTGGTGATGCCCTTTGGATTGATGATTAGCGGCGTCATTTCATGGATCTCATGCTTAGGGTGTTCAAGCCTATCTAGATCGATTTGTCGTGTAATGCGTGGATGACATTTTGATCTACTCGGTGAGAGTGGAGCATGAGCATGTCAGCAGTTGTTTGCGGTATTGAGAGACCATCATTTGTGCATTTAAAGGATCGATAAAGTGCGGGGAGTTTTTGGCTTGCGAGGTGGGATTTGGGACAACGTGGTGTGCATTAAGTGTCGGTCGACACAAGAGAGTTGAGGCAAGCGATGATTGAGAGAGGCTAGAATGTCAATCCTCCGAGATCTGTAGTCTCTTGGGATAAATTTGGATATTCTGGGGAGGTCGAGAATGGGCTGAAGTTGCAGGTCGGGACGGAGATCGTGGGAGGCATGAGGATATGGAGCTCAATGATTTGGGACGTACGACCAGAGATTAGGATCTTGGAACACTCGGGATACGGGTGACAGTGCAGAGGGATAGTCTCGGCTTTCTCCTAGTTGGGAGAAGAGAGGCGAAGACTTTGCTTCATAGTTTGGGACTAGGGCCCGAGGATTGAGCATGAGTGGCGGATTGCCCCGACGGGGATCGAGGCTTTGGGACGTGCCGGAGTCCGGTTAAGCAAATGGGACGAGGAGAGTATACAATTCATTCCTCCACACTGTCACGGGTCGGAGGAGGCCCCAGTTTGGTTGGGGGTGCTATCTGAGCACTCTAATTGCTTGCAGATAAGCCAGAGGGGCTAGAGTGTGGGTCGAAGTCAGGGACGGAACAGATTTGCGCAGCGGAAGCGTGGTGGACCTTAGAGTGGTAGACCTATTGGTTGATGTCAAGTTGACATGGATGAGTTAGTGACCATGGCGGTTGTCGATGGTGGGACCTGGCCAGGGTTGTCATGCCGAGCCGCGACGTGGAGTTGGGCTTAGAGGTTAAGGCCTTAGAGAAGCCAAGTATAGTTGTTCTTCCCTAGGATGTAGGGTGAGAGTTGACCCGATAGGTCGAGATTATGAGTGAGAGATCTCTGAGATTTTGCTCATGGTGGAACCGGGATTGGTTGTCACAGTATGGCATTGTTGCGTTCGTGTGCACGGTAACATCCCGTCGAGTCGGGTGTGGGTGCATGATATGGTCATTCACCACTCTTGGTGAGTATGGGTTGAGTTTGTCTTTAGGACTACGTCAGAAGACTCATGGTTTGAAGCGAAATGGAGAGTAATTAAAAGTGTGTGATGACGAAAAGGGCCGTTAATCCCTAAGGTGAGAAGCACGAGTTAGGGTGTAAGAGACCCGAGGAAATATCCCTAAATTTGTGTGAATGTAGCAATTTCGAATTGTAGCGGAAGAATTATGTAATCGGGGTAGCACACTATCGAGTTACCACGTAGACTTAGAGTTAAGTGATAGGAGTCGGGAGTGACTCGAGATTTGGATACCCTTTGGAAATTGCATTGGGTGTTGTTGAGCTGGCAAGGGCTCGGTAAATGGATGTCATTCATGACATGGATTAAGTTGACAGTCCATTGGATTGTCAATGATTGTGACTTTGGAGAGGTTAACGTTTACACACCAAGCAAGGGTCGTGTAGGATTACGTGTGTATGGATTACATAGGGGTGTTAGAGGGCATATTGCGAACATGTGTCCTGGATCATAAGGGTAGAGGATTAATTGCCCTTAGTGGAATTCGCCTACAACAACAGTTATTAGGCGAGTGTATGAATGGCACCATATGAGGCATTGTATGGGAGGCCATGTGGATTATCGTTATGATTGGATCGAGGTGGAAGAACAAGTCGGGGTCACGATGCGATTAAAGAGACACCTCACGAGAAGGTGAAGCGATACGATAAGTCTTCTCACGGCTTGGCCGTGAAAGAAATTTATGCTAATGTCTGACGTCGACCCTTAGAGTTCGGGAGTTAGTGATCGTTTCTTGAAGGTGATGCACTGAGAGGTGATCGGAGTTCGTGAGCGGGAAGCTATGTGGTTTGTTAGACCTTCGGTCTCGAGAGGATAGTCACTGTGCGTCTTGGTTGGCTGCGCCCGGCATGTCGGTGTCCTGGTGTTTCCGTCTCCATACTCGAATATATACTCGAGATCGACTCATGTGGTGGATTGAGGACGGTGAGTTGACGGATGTGACCTTCGGAGGACGGTGTGCATTGTTGATAAGCGTGATCGGGTCTTGCAACTTGAGGCCAGGGAGAATTTGGTGAGGGTCTTTATCGCGACAACGTGGAGTGGAGGAGTCAACGTGGGAGCGCGAGGACACGATGCGGGCTACCTATCCCTTCTTGTTTAGGGATGAAGGTACGTGGTTTAGTCGTTTAGGATTTAAATGGTTGTTTACATGCATGGAAGAGTGCGCGTTGCATATGCATGTGTGTGATTGTGATCGTTTCGAATTTCGGGACGAAATTCCTTTTAAGGAGGGGAGAATGTAAGACCAGAAATTCGATTTACGGAATAAGGGGCGAATCGTAATTTGATTCTGAATTGTAATTTAGGTTAAAAATCAGTAATTAATTCTCTATATCTCGGATTAATACAAAGCGGTTAATGCGATTAGAATCGTCTCATGAAAACTAGTTATACGTAAAATTTAGTAATTTTAGGAACAGTTGGAGTCGGCACGTTTTTCGGTGTCGCGTTCAGTGCGAAGTAAATAGATTTTACGATGCGTGAAAGGCACATATGGTATGTGCTCATGTACCATAAGTGGTATGAGTAGAAATAATGAAAATGAACAATAGAGGTAGTGCGAGATATCGAAATACGGTAAAAGGGACATAATGGGCATTATAGAATTTGACTTTAAGTCACTAAAGGCCAAATTAGCAAATAGTCTTCTTCTCCTTCAAAAGCCAAGCAAAAAACGTGAAATGCAAAATGGGAGATGCAGTGGCCTCCATTGTTGGAGAGCTTTTAGAGAGAGAGTGTGTTTCTCTCTAAGATCCGACGATCGGACCAGTTGGATTTCGACGAACAGAAGGGAAAACGTTCTGCGAGGAAGCGAGCTGCGTGGACCCCGGATTTGTGGAGTTTCCTCAAGCTCCAAGAGGTAGGATTTTCTCCATACTTGAGTTTTACTCTCATTTTAAGTGTTTTTCGATGTTTCGGTTGGTTTGAGCGAGTGAGTAGTTTGATCGATAAAACATGGGACCGAATTGTTGGAATTTTTTTTGGGATTTTCTGTGTTGGCCGTGACTGCCTAGAAATTTAGAGGGTTGTTTGGGTGTTTTAATTCCAAAATAATTGCTTTAAATCATGGATTGATTTGGATTTGGCGGGGTATGGCTAGTGGATTCTTGGGGTTCCTGAGGTGAGCTGTTGATTTGTGTGATGTTTCGGGAATAATGTAGGGTTTCATTATTCCAGCAGTGATATGATTTTGTGAAATTATGTGTTTGGTTAAATGGTCGAATCAGGTGCTTGTGTTTATTAAATACAGTGGTAATTTTGATTGTGTGAAATGATAATTCACCTTAACATGTTTGTGTGATTTAATTTTTATGCGAAGTATATTCATGTTTATATATTTACATGTGATTAAGTGAATTGGGCGGCATACATGCATTCCATATGCACTGAACATCCTAGGAATATAGGAGTTAGTGCATGAGATGAGTCTAAACAGGTTCGGAGGGTGATGCAAATGGTAGTGGGAGGGTAGTCCAAAACTAAATAATATATCGGCCAGTCGGAGCGGCTGGATTGATGTTATTCATCGGAGGGTAGTCCGCAGACAAATAATATATATCGATCGTCGGGCCGGCTGATTGATATATATTAGTGGAGGTTAATAAGCTAATAACACAATGATTCTCGTCTGAGGGAGCAGAAAGTGTGGGGAGAGTCGGTCGAGGACTCGGAGGGATGAGTTGGTGTGTAGACATTAGTAGGATCATGCATTTTCTTGAATGAGTGTTTAAATTGGAACATTGCATTGCACTTAGGTGGTGAAGTGGCCCACTTAGGGCGATTCTCCTGCGAGCTTTAGCTCACCCCGTCCGTGGGATCCCCCTCCTATTTTACGGGTGCGAGGAGCGTGAGAGGGACGGCTCGTCCTAGAGATTTATTGTGAAGCCCAGGGATGTGGCTTTGAGGTGGTTGTACATGTATTGAAATTTCTCTAATTTTTAATATATGTATTGTTTAAGAGTAAATATTAACTCTTGTAACTATTGGGTATATAGTTGGTTTTCATAGTTGGTATGCGTATTGAGTCTTGTTTATGGGCCCCAGTGGTAGTATTGAATATCATTGCATATATTGGGTACATTTGGAGACGGTGTATGCGAATGCGTATTTGGGTGAGCTCCGGTACAAAGGAGACTACGATTTTCTAAAGTGGTGTCGGGTAGCAGGCATCCACTTGTCTGTCCCATGAGTTGTGGGTGATCAACGGACCCCAGTTTGGGCGTCACACCAAGCCTTTACTAGTTCCCAGTGAAAAATGGCCAAGTGGGTTCAAATAGAGGTTTGAATCATTTGGTAGAAAAACTAGCTAAGTGATGGGTTTAAATAGGAGGGTTTTGGCTTCACCAATTTTTCCGAGGTCTAAATTTTAAATTAATATTTTAAAAATAAAATAAAGAGTCTACCTAAAATACACTTCCCCTTTTAAGTAATTTTTTCCTTTTTTGATTTTAAAGCCAAAATAAAGTTTGGATTAACATTTTTATTTTTATTTTATTTTTTGAATTGATTCAAACTTCGATATACAAATAAATCCAAATATATAAATTATTTAAAAACCTACATAAAAGATAAAATAATACTTATGTTAATATAATAAAGTTTAAAAGCACATAAATTTGATATATAATGACTAGAATATACATTTATTTGCATGTGTGATCATGTCCCAACATATTTGATCAGTACGAATCCGTTTCCATATTTAAATCACTCTACAAATAATTTACAAGACGAAATTTAATTTTTGAAAAATGGCAAATCGTGTAATTTCGATTTTCAAAATTATAATTCGATTTAAAAATAAAACTTATTCTCTAGATGCGGATAGCCAAGCGGATTGCACACCGCGTTGGAGATCATCTCACAGAAATCTAGCTGCTTACGTGGTGCATTAAATTGAGACGGTCGAGAATTTATACGTTTTGAGGCATCCGTTTGGTCGCGTGGCGTTTCGTGCGATGAAAATCGCGTATAGCAGCGTCTTCCGTGCTCTTATAAGGTGGCATGGTAGAAAAAATGATGAAAATAGACGGTAGAGATAGTGAATAAAAGACAATAGCCCAGGAAAGAGGACCAGGAAGTGTGTTCATTTTAGATTTGATTTAGTTAGAAAAGACAATTAGTAATAATAGTGTTTGTCTTCCCCAATTTTAAAGGCCAAAACCAAAAGTAGGCTCTCAAATGGAGTCTGATGGGTGTGAGGTTTTAGGTGAGAGGTTGGAGAAGCTTCCTCTCCTAAATATCAAAAGTCAGAGTGTGGCGATCTGGGACGAGAAAAGAACATACCGCGGAGGACCTCGCGTGGAGCACGGTTTGAGGAGTTTGACAGAGCTCTCAGAGGTAGGGGTTTCTGCCACTGCGGGTTTAAAAGTGTTTTACAATGTTTCGTGGATGGTTTGAGGGCCTTGAACGGCCGAATCTGATCGGTCCCAAACTTGGGATTTGGTCAGTTATTTCTTGGACCCAATGGCCAATGCTTGGTCAAGTATCGTGAGAGCTGTTTAGATTTGTTGATGGCACTTGATACTTTAAATCATGTATTGGTTGTATGGCAGGTAGTGAGGGAGCCTTGGATCGATCCCAACATGGGACAGATTTTTGGGAATTCTGGGCTGATTGGAATGAGTTTAGTCTAACTGTTGGGGCTGCTGTGTTAGAGTATACAAAATGTAATAGCGATGCGAAAAATTCTGGAATGGCCGTTGACATACAAAGTGAACCTATGATTAGTAATTTGTTGGAATGGCAGCAAGGGTTTCGTATTTCTACGAGAATAGTCATTCTACAAAATAATTTTTTGTGAAATAATAATATTTAGTTGGTAAATTCATGAGTATGATTTGCTTTCGTGTTTGATCATTATTACGTGAGCTAATTTTACGATGTGATTGATGGTGAAATTACATGATATGTTTGTAATGATTAAATTATGTGAATATATGCATGATTATATATTTATGTGTTATTGGTCAGAAATGCTTGACTGCATCGCCATTCATCAGG
Source organism: Tetrastigma voinierianum (assembly GCA_016808115.1). Taxonomy (NCBI): domain Eukaryota; kingdom Viridiplantae; phylum Streptophyta; class Magnoliopsida; order Vitales; family Vitaceae; genus Tetrastigma; species Tetrastigma voinierianum. The sequence continues at coordinate 138,112 of JAEQBH010002521.1, forward strand.
GCACCACAGGGCGATAGAAGGGTGATGTATGAGGTAATTCTTGAAAATTGAGGAGGATTGCTAAAAATATTAAATAAATCCGAGTGGTAGTCCAAACATAATATCAATCATCTGAGACGCCCAATTGATATATACATCGGAGGGTAGTCCATACATATCAATCGTCGGAGACGAACCAATTCGATATATACATTCTGAGGGTCATTCACAAACAAATAAACATAATAATTCCTCATACGCAGGCTTAGGCGAGCGTGACTGAGTCGAGGAGGACTTTCGGATATGAGATGATCGCTAGACATTCAAGCAGGATCATGCATTTGCTTTGAATGTGTGTTTATTTCTGGAGCATTGCATACGCATCTTCAGCTTATTAGCACTCTGGTCAGTGGTGATTCCACTATCGAGCATTAGCTCAATTCGTCGAGGGAACATATTTCGTGTAACAAGACAAGACGGCGAGACTCGCCATCGTGAGACCGCTTAGAAGAAAGCCTGGGTGTGGGTTTGCATCGTTTGTATACATGTATTAAAATTCTGCACTTAATATATGTCGTGTAAGAGTAAATAATTAACTCTTGTAACTATGATACATAGTTGATATGTTTATGAGTATGGTTTTATTGGGTTAAGTAATGTTTACTCATGTTACTTGATTATATTGATAGATGGAATATAGGTTGTGAGTGTAAATACAAGCCCAAGAGGTCATTTTTACTCAGATAATTGTATATGAGACCAGGTGGTCATTGATGTTGATCGGGACAAAGTTATATACTGTGTGATGCATTCGGGGCAGAGCCCTCGCACAAAGGAGACTCTGCCCGATTTTCGTGAGATATGTCGGGTCACCTGATATTCACGAGTGTTTCATGGGTTAACTGGTAGTCAATGCATTCCCCGGATTCAGCGTTTCACAGGCCTAGTATCGAGCTCAGGTACACACACCAGTGAGCCCGTGTCGGGCATCCATCACCACTGGGTGGTTTGATGCAGTATAAGTATATGCAGAAATCTAGAGATCGGTGACTAGCTTAGCCATAGTCGAGTAAGAACATCACCACCAGGTCACGTTCGCCAGTATGAGATTACCTAGGAAATCACGGGACCAAACTAGATATCGCATGTACGTGTTGGTGTGTTTTGTGTGATCGATTTTGTGAAGCAGCTGCATGCTTGGTCAGTATAACTAATTGTTAGGTGTTATGTAGATTGAAATTATACGATTTGGAGCATGCTGTCAGATAAAGATGGTGACGGTTATAAAATTTTCGGAGTTTACAAGCTATGTAAACCTGGAACAAAGGGGAAATAAAAGAATAAATTTTACTAAATTCTATTTGGTTTAAGGACAATGACAAATAAAACAAATAAATTCTTAAGCAATTTATTTGGTTTATTGGAGAAACAGAGAAAATATATATATATATATATATATATATATATATATATATATATATATATATATATATATATATATATATATATATATATATATATATATATATATATTATAGTGGGAGAAATTTTTTTCATTAAAGGTAAATGGGAAAGAAAAATAAAGAAAATAAATTTTATAAATTTATTCGTTTGTAGGTGAAGAAAATAAGTATTTTGAATGTTACAAGGTAAAATCAAGAAAATAAATTTTTAGAAATTTATTCGGAAGTATTATGAAAATAAAAAAAAAGAGTATAATTCTTTTTTGTAATTTTCCAAAGAGTCGAAAGGAAAAAAAAGAAACGAAAAAAAAAAAAAAATTTGGTGCAGAACTGCTGGGGTTACGTTTCAAATTATTGTGAGAAGAAGTGTATCGACCTATGGGAGCCGGAGGTGGGTCGTCAAGAGGTTTTGTATCAGCACAGTGGCGGAAATTGTATTAGGCTAGATAGACAGAATAGAGAGGTGTAGGATACCATTGCAATAGGTTCATGTACTGCAAGAGGGGCTCGCTTAGGCTATGTGATTGTAACAGAAGAGACTGGCCGAAGGCTTGAGTCAGGTCACAATACACTAAGGTGTATTGCTAATTATGGCGCAGCAAGGTCGGATCAGACACGATACAAAGGCTCGTACCAAACCACGATATCGGCGCCATGGAGGCGCCGCGCAGGTGCGCGGAAGGCCGTTGTTGCGCGCCGGGCGCTGCAATACAGTTCTGCAAAGAAGCACCGGCGCCGCAGGGGCGTATGTCATGCGGTCGTCAAGTTGCAGGTCGCGGCACTCTGCACTTAGCCTGCTTTGACCTAGTTTCACTCAATACCGTTCCCGAGTCACTTGGACACCGCTCATGAACCCGATTCATGAACACCTGCCTATCACAAAATTGTCTAAAAAATAAAATTTTCAAAAATGAAATTTTTGTTGATCAAAATGATTTAGTTTTCAAAATGATAAATTATACCTGCATTGCTTATGAATGCAAGGACTTGGTATATGAACTAATTCTATGTATGAATAGTGTCTCGTGGCTGTGCTTATGCCTTAGAGATACTGTATTGTATTTAACTACCATTTGAAATTGCGATCGCGTTGTCAAGGTAGAAATTATATATGCATGGTGTAATGTGTATAGGAAAAGGGTGAATGCTATGTTGGTAACTACTTTAATCTTAGGGATTCGATAATCGGGGTGCCTAACAAGAAAGTTTAGAACCTTAATGAAATAAATAAATTAAGTGGTTGGAATTTAGCACTATTACTTAAATAAAACGAACTAAGCTCGCTTTCCATGGTCACAAGTCTATTAGTAATTGGCATGTGCACTTGCTAGCAGGACTAAAATGAAAATTAAATGATTCTGTTGCTATTGAACACGAGATGGCTAGTCGAGGACGAGGACGAGGGCGCCCACGCCAGGGTACCGGGTCACGCACCACCGACATTCACCAGCCACCGCAGTTTGACGCCAGGCCTTTGTAGAGGCTCAGGTCGCAGCGGGTCGCGCATCGCACGTGATAGCATAGCGTAGTCGAGAGGCCCCAAGAACCTCCAGAGGTCGAGATCAGACTGGTCCCTCCGACATTCACAGGGTGAGATCCGAAGGGCGGTACCACTGTCTATACAGATAGTGGTTGTGTTAGAGGCTATGGAGATTACCTCTGACACTATCAGGATTAGACTAGCTGTGTTCTAATGCAGAGTGAGGCCAAAATACAGGAAAATGGCAAGGACCTCGAGACCTCGATGAGCCTTTGTATGAGTTCTCCCCTGGGGGATTGGGCAGAATAGGAATGATATGTCGCAAGGCAGTTGAGATCTCGGGGAATCACCATCACAAAGAGACTCGAGGATCATGGACATGTCGAGTTCGACGTCATCCCGGGATGGATCGGCCGACAACTTACAAGGTCGTTATCGACAGAGCATAGGAGGGAGCCACGCCTCACACGCAGATCGACACTGCAGTGGTATTTCATAGGACAAGCATGACATTTGGGCCTCAGACAAGATAATGAGTCCAGTGTCAGGATAAGAAGGTCAAGCAATAGCCTTACCCTGGGAGGATCGGCAGAGACCGCACTTGGGATCTACCTCGAGTAATTTGGGTTAGCATATGAATGTTTTTTCCAGATGAGCTACTCCGGGACTACCTCCACGAGGGTCAGACTCGCATGGAGTTACACCCACATTTCACTCCATCTCTATGACCGCAGACAGGGATGGCACTACACTTGAGTTGCGTGAACTCGTAGTCCAGCCTATAGAGTTACTGGGATAAGGTTCATTAGACTCCAGCACTTACCATCGGGCTATCTCGGCTCTAGTCAGCAAGTTAAGAACAAAACCCTTCGACGCGCATCGACTACAGACAAATAACAGATTACGATCAAGAATCTGCATCTATTCATCGCAGATTGATGATTTATTTGATCACTGAGAGGAGGCGAGTCTACTCCAAGATAGACCTTCGTGACCAAGTTACCATCAAATTTGAGGCCGTGGAGACAGATATCCCTAAGATATCGCTAGATCGCCAAGTATGCACTTGTGAGTTTAAGATGCCTTAGATCGACGTAAAGCTTTACATTCATGACCTCATGCATGTGGTGTTCCAACCTTATCTAGACTGTTTAGTCTTCGCGGGATGACATCTGACCTACTCCCAAGAAGAGTGGCGCCGAGTATCACTGAGGATTGCTTTACGCTTGTCGAGACCATCACCGTATCAGTTCAATAAGTGCCAGTTTTAGCTACTGAGGTGAGATTTTCGGGACACGGATGTCAAAGATCGAGGCCGACGACCCGTAGAAGGTCGAGGCCGAATGAGCTGGGAGAGACCAAACAATCTTCGAGATGCATAGTTTCGATTATTGCATATAAAGAGATTCGAGAATGTAATAAGTCAACTATTCAAGGGTGATCGTAGACTTCGCCACGGATCAGGACTCCATGGCCCGACGCTCGACCATGAGACGAGGATGCCCTGAGCACTCGATGCCGTGCTGGTAGCAAGAAGGAGGATCAAATTTCTCTTTCTAGTTTGAGAAGAGGTGAAGACTTCTTCACACGAAGCCTCAGACCAAAAATGGACGGTACGTGAGACCGGATCGTCTTAGACAGGGATCCCGTGACTCGGGATAGCGCATCCCGCTAGTCAGAGAACAGAGAGATATGGTTCATTCCTCCACACCCTAGTACTGGCCGAGGAACCGCTTTTAGTTTCGAGGGCGTTTATACAAGCACTTCCAAAGAAGACAGATAAGCCGAGAGGCGCAGGTCGGGTCGTGACGTGATCAGTCACAAGAAGGGAAGCCGTAGTGGTTCCAAAAGGTGACCCATTAATTGCTGGGATTATCGTGCTTGACATGGACGAGAGCTTGGACAAAATGCATCTGGTTGTCAGAATCGACCTACCGAAAGTTGTCATACCCGACGCGCCTCGATCCCGGCCAGGAGGTGCCAAGGCCTTGCAGGCTTTCTCGTGAACAGATGTTCTTCCCTAGGACGTATCTGGGTGGAGAGTTGACTGACAGGTCTGGGATTATGATGAGACTTCGAGACTCGCTCATGGTGGACCCTCGATCGAGTGCCACGCATGCATTATCGTTCAGCGCACCTGTAAATATCGCTGGCCGAGTCGGGTGTGGGTGCATGGCATTTGGCCATTCACCACTCGTGAGCGCTGGGTCGAGTTTGTCTTGTGACTACGCCTAATGAAGACTCATAGTTCAATTCAAGAAATGAAGAGTAATTGATGTGTCATAAAGTTTGCAAAGCACTTAATCCCCTACAAAGCAGAATCCGTAGCTAGGTGCAAAGAGACTGTGAGATATCCCGACTTCAGGCGAATGCAAGAGGCTCCAATGTGTCGAAGAGTTAGGTTAATCGAGATGAAAACACACAAATGCTATCACGCACTTAGAGCCGAAAGTGATAGGACCTGGGAATGACTCGAGATCTGATACTCCTTTGAAATCAGATTGCGTCAGCTGAGCGTGCGCGGCTCGTATACGGATGTCATTCATGCACATGGACCAGTTGACGTCCATTGATCGTCAGCGATTAGCGACTCGGGAAGGTCACGTTTACACAAAGCAAGGGTTGTGCAGGTTACAAGTTGTATGGATTATATACAGTATTAGAGGACACGTCATGAGCATACGGTCCCTGGTATTATGGGTGAGGAGCACCGTCTACGCACTACCGCAACGCCACGTGCAGTATACAGACGGCACCGTATGAGGTATCAGATGGGAGGCCGCAGATCACTCATTATGTTGGACCGAGGTGGGAGAGCTCCATCATCATTCCGATTCGACAGAGACACCTCCGGTATGTGAGCTGATATCGACAAAGTCTTCACACCAAAGCCAAGCAGTAAGAGTTATGTATGTGCGCATCACCCTTAGAGTTCGAGGTCAGGGGATCACGCCTTCTCTTGAAGGTGATGCCTAAGAGAGGAGGACGTTCTAAGCGGAAGCTATTGTCGAGGTTTATCGGGCCTTTCGAGATACTCGAGAGGATAGGCAATCAGAATAAGACGTATAGGCATTACCGCCAAAGATGTCGTGTCCACGCCGAGGTATTTCATCACGCCTCCATGTCTCTAAGTATACCCGCATCCACTCATGGTGGATCGGGGACATATTGAGGTTGATAATTCATGATCTCCAGAGGAGGAACCATTTTGATAGTCGTGATCGCTCTTGAGACGCAAGACCATGGGGCTAGTGAGAGTGCTAGGGCGGCACTATGGAGTGGAGGAGTCAACGCGGGAGCGCGAGGACACAATGCGCTTACATATCCTTCTTTTGTTTAGAGATGAAGAAAATGTAGTTTAGTCGCTGACAACAATGATCGAGTTTACATGCATGGTAGAATGCGTACGCATATGCAGGCATGTGAGTGATGTGATTGTTCAGAATTTCTGACGCAAATTCCTTTGGGCGAGGGGAGAATGTAAGACCCGGAAATTTCACTTCGAAAAGGGTAAAATCGCATCGCTATATAAAATTGTAATTTCGTTGAAAATCAATTCTATTCTCTAGATCTCGGATGACAAAATGGACTGCACCGTTGGAATCATCTCACGAAATCTAGCTAGCACGTCGAATTTCGTCGAATTCCGAGACAGTCGAAATTTACACGTTTTTCGAGGCATCGCATTTCGGGTGCCGTAAAAATATTTTCGATGTGACGAAAGTCACATATAACACGTACTCATGTGCCATAAGTGGCATGAGTATAAAATGATGGCAGAATGTAAAGAAAAGGAATGACAAAACTGGGAAAGAATGACAAAATGTATTATTTTTGAGTTTGATTAGAAAGACAATTAGCCAATAGTGTTTGTCTTCCCCAATTTTAAAAAGGAGCCAAAACCAAAAACGTGAAATCAGAAATGGAGATGCAGTAGGGTGAAATTTGAAGGTTTTAGAGTGAGAAGGTTAGACTTCTCTCTAAAATATCGGGAGATCCGACCGTCGGCAGTCTTCGGGACGAGAAGAAAAGCTGCTCTACACGGAGAGACCTACGCGTGGGCACCGGATTTGAGGAGTTTTGACAAACTCCGAGAGGTAGGGGTTTCTCCCTACTTGTGTTTTACACTTTATTTAAGTGTTTTACAATGTTTCGGATGGTTTGAGGCCTTGAACGACCGTCTGATCGATCCCAAAACTTGGGACTGAATTGATTTAATTTCTTGGACCCAATGTGTGCAGTCCATATCGTGAGGGGCTGTTTTGGGTTGTTGATGGCATACATTCTGCTTTAAATCATGTATTGGTTTGTATGAGGCCGTGAGGGGCCGTTGGATCGGTCCCAAAACATGGGACCGAATTTTGGGAATTTATTGGAGCTCGGTTGGACAGTTCAGTCACTGTTGGGGCTGCTTGTGTTGAAATTATGCATTAAAATGTATGCTTGATATGAAAAAGGCCGGGAATGGCCGTGAAACCCGGGTTCACAAAGTGAACCTATGATTAGTGATTTGTTGGGAATAGTAACCAAGGGTTTCACTATTCCTGAGAATAGTGTTCACAAAATAATTTTTGTGAAATAATGTGTTTGGTTGAGTAATTCAAATCGAATTGCTCGTGTTTGATCATTAGCCCACGTGAGCTAATTTTGATGTGATTGATGGTGAAATTACATGACATGTTTGTGTGATTTAAATTATGTGAATATATGCATGATTATATATTTGTATGTGTTATTGAATTGAAAATGAAATCTGGCATCATGCATTCCATATGCACTAGGGCACCCTAGGACGATAGGAGTGAGTGTATAAGGTAATTCTTGAGAGAATGGTTCGGAGGGTTGTCTAAAAATATTAAATATCAGAGGGTAGTCCAAACATAATATCAATCATCGGAGACGGCCCAATTGATATACATCGGAGGGTAGTCCATACATAATATCAATCGTCGGAGACGGACCAATTGATATATACATCGGAGGGTTGTCCACAAACAAATAAACATAATAATTCTCATACGAGGCTTAGGTGAGTGTGAGGGAGTCGAGGAGGACTCGGGATATGAGATGATCAGTTAGACATTCAAGTAAGATCATGCATTTGCTTGAATGTGTGTTTATTTTGGAGCATTGCATATGCACTTAGGTGGAGAGTAGCCCATTTAGGGTGATTCCACTACTGAGCATTAGCTCACCCTGTCGAGGGAACATATTTTCAGGTACAGGGAGCGCACGAGGAGACGACTCGTCATAGAGACCGCTTTAGAAGAAAGCCGGGGTGTGGGTTTGGCATCGTTTTGTATACATGTATTAAAATTCTAGAATTTTTAATATATGTCGTGTAAGAGTAAATAATTAACTCTTGTAACTATGATACATAGTTGATATGTTTATGAGTATGGTTTTATGGGCCAAGTGGCCGTTTTACTCATGTTTCAGATTATATTGATAGATGGAACATAGAAGCCAGAGTGTAAATGCAGGGGCCCAAGAGGTCATTTTTACTCTGTATAGTTGTATATGAGACCCTGTGTGGTCATTGATGTTGATTGGGACAGGTTATATACAGGTGATGTATTTGGGTAGAGCTCCCCGTACAAAGGAGACTCTGCCCGATTTTCGTGAGATATGTTGGGTCACCTGATATTCACGAGTGTTTCCACGGGTTGACGGGTAGTCAACGGACCCCCAGGATTTGGGGCGTCACAAATAAAGCATATCAACAAGATGACGAAAAATATCATATCGTAACAAACCTACGATAAATCAAATACCATAATAAAACAACGATAATAGGAAAAACAAGAAGGTTTGACCGATTGACCCTCTCATATGCTATGCATTGAATAAGGAATTTAAACCTTCAATTGTCTCAATAGCCTCCAACTGGATTGACGAGAAAAACTTTTTACCTAAAGAGTTATGGTGATCCACCACTAATCCTCAAGTTTGAGAATGGTATACTAGACCATTCCACGTACAATTCGAAAGAAAATTATTTGTTAAACAAAATATCACGTAAAAATAATATATTAATTTATATTATATATGTAGTTATATAATAAGATTTTTTTCCTTCAATTCTTAACATTTTTATATTTAAACATAATTCATATCATATTTAATAAATTCTAAATATTATTATTATATTTATATAAATAATAAAATAAAATTATTGTTTTTATTATATATTTTTAGTTTAAAATTTTATTTTAATTTATAATAAAATATTTATTATATTTATGACATCACCGATCTGAACCGTTGTTTGACTAGTGAACTCAACTATAAACTTTCTGATCTACTCATCGCTTCCGGGCTTCTTTAAAACATTGAAGTTTTGGTTTGAGATTAGTGAATGGCGCGTTGAGGTCTTTAAAGACGTAGTTGGAACATGTATGATTATATATTATAAATTCTTATGCAATGGATCACATGCCACCCTTTGCTATAAACCTTAGCTCCTTTGTTTATTTACATAGCTTTTGAAACTTTTTTTTTTAAAACAAAGAGAACAAAATAAGAAGAGCAAGTTTGAGCCTATTTGGTTCATAAGCTTTAATTGTTATCGAATCATTTTTCAAACACAAAGAACATCATTTTGATGTTCTCTAAAAACTGTTGTTGTTATCTGAATTTAGCGTTTTCTGAATTTCTTTGTTCTCCTTATTTTTTTCAAAATAAAAACAATTTCCAATTTTTTTTTTTTAAAAGCATTAAATTCAGATAACAAGAACAATTTCCTTTCAAAACAATTCATTTACAAATAGTTTTCAAAGAATACCAACAGCCAAAAACTATCATCAAGAACAATTTTCTTCAAACAACAACCAAACATACTCCCAATGTAACTGAAGTTTTATTTATCCATTTCTATTTTATTTTGCTCCAATTTAAAAGACAACCCAAAAGATATTCATTTCATACACAACTACGCCATCTAACCCAAAAAGCAAACACTACTACAAAAATGTTTGTTTATGACGCTTCAAACAATGACACTTGCAAAAAAAAATGCCATTATCTAATTATGATTAAATGTACAATGACACTTAATTTAAAACGTCATTGTCTTGTTGAATTTTTATATTGTGATGGCGCTCTTTAGAGGTATCATAGTTCAAAGTGTTCTATTTAGGTTACAAATGACTCAGACCTGATCAATCTTGATGCTTCTACAATGTCATAGAAAAATATAAAATTTCTCTAAAACGTCATCATCTATAAATTATAAATAACGTTGTTTTCTTAAACATTAAAATATAAAAACCCTATCTTTGATATCCCATTCTCAAACCCGAGCAACCCCAACCCCTCACATTCGAGGATGTCCATGGGAGTACTTTTGAGAAGAAATTCCAAGATGTTTGTATATGATAGAGAGACTGAGAGACTGAATCGGGCTTTATCGGGGAGAAGGCATGTGCTAGGTTTAGGTGATGAGAAAAGCCCAAACTTTTAGAAATTTTCACTACTACAAAATGGAACAAGGTTCAGGATAACCAAAGGTATATTTTAGAGGTTGGATAAAGCAAGTTGGAAGAAGAAAGTCGAAACTTTTCTTAGGAGCGTGATCGATCGTGAGCAATAGAGGTGGATTTTAGAGGATCTCTACTGATAAAGCCCACGTTTCTTGATTTCATCTATTCCCAACATTTTATCCTTGGTCTCCAACACTTTATGACCATAAACTGTTATCAGAATTAGGTATTATTTTTCCGATTGATATTTTCTTTGATTTTAGTATACCTCATCAAGCTTATTCATGATTCTCACAGTTTCGAGTACCGGGTTTTCTTGATTGGACTTTTCTTTATTTTTTCCTTGATTTTTGTATGAGGAATGTCATATTAAAGTGAATGATCCACACAGCTTTTCTCGTATGCCCCAAGCCACGTAGCTGTCCTTTGAGAGCAAAGCTTTGTTAAGGGTTGTTGGAAGGTTAAGAATTAGGGCCTAATAACCTAATTAGTTATTGATTCAAGCTCTAACGGTTCTAGATGTATTCAAGTTTAGAAAAGATCTTGAGAAATAAAGTGGGTTAGTGGCCTGATTATGGTGATGGCCTCTGCAAGAAGCAATGTAATAGAGGGAAACAGGATTGTCCTAATTATGTTTTTCATGTAGTATAATGTAAGGAATAGGTTGAAGACATTCCTGGTAACATGCCATAGATGAGAGCATGTGGTTGTGTAGAGAAGGTGTCTACAAAAGATCGAATAAGAATCGCTTCTTCAATAAATTCTTCTTGCATGTTTTGTCTGATCTTCTACCATCTGAAGATCAACAATTGAATGAAAGTTAGAAACTACTTTTCTTCAATTTCAGATAGTGATTGAAATAGGCAAGGAAATATCAAGATTCATGACAAGATTAATGATCAGTTTTTTTTTTAAAATGAGAATTTATGCATAGTGATTAATTTCCTAATCAACATCAGAGCTTGAAAGTGCAGAAGCATCCACGCCCCCATGTTCGCACAAAACCTAAATTGTGGCCATGTTGAATGGAAGTTTTGGCTTTCTTGTTTTCTCAATAATTGTATAGACCGGTCTAATGAAGAATAGAAGATCAAATTTGATGAGTGATAGTTTAGAAAAAGCAATACTAAATGGCTGTATAAGTAGATACACTTGATAGACCAACAAATGTAATAGAGGTTATTTAGGTGAACAATTTTGCAGCCATAACAATTTGCTTTCTCTATGTACAATACAACATATTTACAACAAAGGGGAGAGAGAAACCCATCCCCATCCTCAATCTCAAATGTGGTAAACACCTAAGATGAGATGATGATGGTGGAACTAGGGAAGCAAAGAAACAAGAACTACAAAGCCCAAGCACTTGGAAAGAATTGGAACCGCTCAAGAAAAATGGAGCAAAAGGCATTTAGGGAATTTGAATTGAATTGATAATACAACTATCGCATCGTTCGCTTTATAAGGCGAATTATCAGGTTATTATCAATTCAACGTAGTTAGCACGATGGTTTCGGCTCGCACTGATTCCCTTGATAAAGGGCGCTTGCCCTCGATTCTCGCCTCACGACTCGCCAACGGGGATTGCGTGGGCGCCGCCCGACTTCAGCCGGCGCCGGGCTGACTCGCTGTGGTGTCGCCTTGGGACTTTGCCGTATGCCGCCTCAAGACCCCAAATTTGAAACGCCCCATAAATGATTAATTTGATTAATTATAATCATGATACAGCGATGTTAGATATGTTTCATGGTACAGCATATTCTTTTACCCCATATGAATGGATATCAATAACCCAGACAACCCCTAAAGTAAAGATATCAAATTTAAAAAGAAAACTTTTAAAAATTTTATATACAAAGGGATTTTGTAGTAAACAATTTTCATAAATGAGGCTTACATCATGAGTGATGATTTATGCTTGTCATTTCTTTTCTTTACATTTTCTTAGCAACCAAACATGAATTAAGCTTCATTATGATTCTAGATTTAGCCATCGTATGGAGTTATAATACTATCTCTCCCAAGGAATATTGTTTGCCTTAAACTTATGTTTTTCTTCTTAGTTTTGCCACAAGTGATGGTTATATTAACAAGAGATGTTCTAAAGTGTAGTTCCCCAGAAAGGAGCAAGGAGGTTTTTAAAGAAGACAAACATTCAATTTTTTACCTCGGCTTTCTGTGGTAAGCTAAATGAATATTTTCGAAAGGAAATTCTCGGTTCTATGATCGCAAAAGCAGTTAATATTAGTTCGCCCATGCTCGCATAGAGAGACTAAATATTTTAATCGATGCAATCACAACTAACCCAATACATGTTATGAATCCTTTATCATTTTACTTAGCTTGATGAATTTAACTTCATATAAAAACAATATAACTTTCCTGTGATGTGGGTCAGTTATTCCGTTTTTGTCGTTAGTTTTGTGTGGCCCGTGCCCTGCCAGGTCAGTCGCTCTTGCTCAAGGCTGGGTTATTCGGGTGGTCGCTCCCGCTTCTTCGCTTAATAGTATCAGGCCCGAGATGTGGCTTGTGCTTCTAGTCGTGTTGTTTTATCGTAAGTTTTTGTATCTGGCCGATGCCCTTTCCTATGCTTAAAGGTGTTGTCCGTTTTCGCTTTTCTAGGGCCTTAAATATTCTTTGTAATAGCCTCGTCGTTTTTCGGCTTCGCCCTTTGGTAATAAATTATTTATCCAAAAAAATGATATAACTTATTGTTAAATTTTTCAGACAGTGGAGGTTAAGAGATTTTATAAATTTGATTTATATATCAATTTGACATTACAATTGTTTTATTACTTTACTACTCCTTTTATGCGTGCATTTGAATCTCCTTTTCCTCATGACAAAAATAAGAGATATTTAAATAAAGGATTTGAGTTAACTTATTTATGGTACTATCCTTTGCCTCTTTTTAGTTTATTATCTTATTATGTCATCTTAAATGCGTGAATTTTATTTTGGGAAGTTGAAAATCACGTTATCAGATCGCATCGCTTGATCGGACATCGAATATATGCAAGGCATCCCATTTTCACTGAGCATTGGAAACTTTATGTCTGATCGTCAATGTTCCAGATTTGTTGTTTACATTCATGTTTTATGGGATACTATTTTATAAGTATATAGCTTAGGATTCTTTGTGCTAGTAATATTAATCCATTTTTTTGTATATTTTTATTTGAAATTACCCTATTGAAACCTTCTAGAATAAATTGAATTTCGCTTGTTTAGGGCTTTAATACTTAACTTATTTCTAGTTTAGAAAGTTATATATACCCAAGTATATGGTTATATATCCTATAATTCTTGTTATTAGGAAGTACTTTGTTATTTTTTAGATATTAAGAATGTACATAATGTTGTGTCAACCTTTGTTTATGCGTCATTCTTTTTTCTACGTCATTTCCATCAGCCACATCTTATGTTATCATTGGTGTGAGTTCTTTTGACAAATGTATTATTCTAATTTGAGTTCAATGTTCATTTAATACCTTGAAAATTACCACACTAGCACTCATCAAAATAATAACCGATGTCTTAGTCTAGTTGGTACTCTACAAGGTTTTGCTTGGTTTTCTATCTAAACTTAATTTTTACATTTCGAACAGAACAAATGGACTCACATGGTGATTTTGATCATTTAACACTCTCTCATGTAAAGTGTTCCTCCACTACCAACAATTTAAAGAACACTCTCAGACTCCTACCAATTGAATCTATGAAACTTGTTGGGAATATTTGTCAGAATTTTGATCAATGTATATATTGATAGCTTTATAGCTTTATCAATATGACTTTGATATTTTTTTTCTCTTCTATATTACTTTCATATTATGTGTACATTTTAAATAATTATATTGTTATATCAGGATTTATGACAAATAAAATTAATGAAAATAAGATTTTTAATGTGATAAAATATGATGACACTTGTAATGCAAAGGTCATGATTCTAAACAAAAACATATAAAATCAATGACACTCAAATAAGTACATAGCCGTTACAGATTCAAATATTATGAGAAGAATCATTTTCTAAACAACGTCATAGTTTTGATTCACAAGATGACACTGTGAGCGCGTCATTGCAACCATACAAGATTGTTGAGGAACATGACACTTAGGAAGTGTCATCAGTTCCTTCAATAATTTAATAACTGTCAACATTTAACTTTTTTCCTTGTACTGAAAAGTTTATTTTTATTTGGTCCCACTTCAGTTTGCTCCCATGGTTACTTATTCAAATCCTCTTTGGATCACTCTATGTTTTACCTCATAATTAACTTTTAATGTTCCATGGAATTAGTTGAGGTTGCATAAACTAATCCGAAAACTCACCATTATTAAAAAAAAATTGACAAATTCAATTAGCTTTGGATTTGAAAATTAAAAAATTGGGTTCTAACTTTTTCTAGTTACTTCTATCTGCTCTGAAAGAACAAAGAAGGTTCTCATGATGTGAAATAAGAAAATTTGGAATTCTGAATTCGTGCAACGGAAAGTAGAACAGCTATAAGACAGCTGGAACGGGGTCCTTCTTATTCGTTATTTTTCTACAAAAAGATTCCTCTCTTCCGTTGACTCGTCTCTTCTCTCGTTTTCACCTGCTTTCATGATGTGAAATGAGGGCAAATTTTCCACTCTGCAGTAGCCGTCATCAAGCCATTATGATTATACCCTTAGTTGAGCTCTCCTCTTCCACCTCTCCAATGGCTTTTCTTCTTCTTCAAATTTATCAATGGAAGTATGTTTTCTCGCTTTAGAGATGAAGACCTGTGAACGTTTCACTGATCATCTTTATCTGCTTCGCTGTGCGGAATCGACACTTTCATGGATGACCAACTTAGGAGGAGAACAAATATCTCCGTAACTCCAACCGTAATTGAAAATTTGAGAATGTCAATCATCAAGCCCGACAACTACGCTCTTCTAACTGGGTGCTCTGACCGAACTCCGTGATGACTTTCACTATAAAATTACGGCATGTGCCCTACCGCTCTATAAGGTGGATCCTCTCGATGTAAAAAACAAAAAAAGTAGGTGTTTTGTGGTTTTTTTTAAGCATTTGAAAAATATGGACAAATTTAGAGGGAGAACAAGGAGACATTGCTCAAGTGGAAAGCTACTTTAATTGAACTAGCCACAATTTCTGGGTGGGACTCACGGAATTCGTAATTCTTTCTGACTACTACATCTTATACTTCTTATATGTAAAATTTGGTTCCCTGCCATGCTTGTCCTGATCTCAATAGTTTTCAACCCATATTATAGTTTGTCTTAGAAAATATGCTGAAATGTAAGGGAAAGAAAACAGAGAGGAAAAGTAGAAGGAAGAAAAAAAAACAAAACAAAATGAAAATGGAGTTGAAATTCATATATTAATTTTAGGGTAACCATTTAAAAGGCACACACAAAAAATTACAAATCTAATCCATTTTCTTTAAACCTAAAAGGAAAGATATTTTTACATCATTTTAACAAATTTACCCCTCTAACCACCATACAAACTCCTGGACTTAACCCCTTCAAGTTTGTTCAAATATAAATTTAATGATAGTTAAGTCCAAACTAAATAGCTACTATAATTGCAGCAAAACCTAGACTTAACTCCCTTTCAAGTTTGTTCACCAAATATAACTTAACGATGGTACTTAAGTCCAATATGTATAGAAGTTGTGTTCGAAATCTGGACTTGACACATTTTAAGTTTGTTCAAATGCTAACTTAACGATGGTTAAGTCCAACATGTTTTTTGGACATGTTTTAGAAAGGGGTTAGATTTGCAATATTTTTTGGGTTTTAACACATTAAGGGGTAATTTTGTTTAAAGTGAGGATATTTTAAGGTTATAACAGTAATGGATTAGTTTTGCAAATAACTTGTTTTTATGCCCTTAAACCAATAATTCTAATTTTATTTTGTTACTTCAAATCTATTTTATTTTATTTATTTTAATTGATTGATATAAATATTAGAGTATATTTAGGATTCCTTATTATCCTTATGCTATTACTATTTTACTTCTCAGACCCAGATATATATATATACCTCAACTTTTAATAATAATTAGGTATCTTTCATAATATGGTAATGTGAGCGCCTGCTTTCTAACAACAAAACCCTAACCCTAGCGGCCACCGCTGCCCATCATGTGTAGCTTCTTTGTTAGCCCCCTATTTTTACCGCCTCTTCTCCATGGCCGACGAATCTTCTTCTTCTACCCTCGTTCCTCCTTGCCCTTCGAAGGTCTTAAACGGGACTACTCCTTCTCAGTCCTTAATTGTTCTAAATGTCAGTGCTCAGGCATTGCAAAAAAATCAACCACGAATTACTCCACCAGGTGGCTTCAATTCACATCTCTCCTCTTTAGGTATGATCTACTTGGCTTCATCGATGACTCCAAGTTATAGTCCTCCTAATGATCACTCACCGATGCCGCTTCCCTTCCTAAATCCTGATCATATTCTCTCGCTCTAACAAGACCAATTTCTTCTCAATGCCATTGTCAAGTCTATATCTACCACCCTCGTGCAGTTCATCTCTACCTCCACCACATCTCGCTGTCTGACTACTAACATGTACGCCTTCGCGTTGACGCATCATGACCTATTGCCAAAATCTTGTCAGTCCCCATAAAGGTAATTAGACTATCATCGTTTATATGCAAGATGTCAAACACAATATTGACTCTCTTACACTTATGCATGTCTCGACTGACTTTGATGAGCTCTCCATCCGCATTTTTGAACGGATTCTGGCTTGCTTCATCTAACATATCCCATGCCCTACAAGTCGGATACTCGTGACTTTTGAGAATTGTTTCAACGCTTCATTTAGTTACGAGGCCCAATTAAAATTTGGGTCCAGTCTCGCACCGCCTCAGCTTTCACTCCTGCAGAATCGATTGGTTACTGGGGTTGGTTTCATCCCATACTAGCTCCTACCAACCATCACCAACACAGCCGCGTGAAGGTCACACTCGTGCATTGTCAACTTCTGCGGGTATAATCAGCACTTTGCTCCTGCAAAGGCACCCATGTTCTCATCTCTGCAAACCCGACCAGCACTTTCCCCATCGCTCCCGCAGCATCCAGCCTCTACCTCCATAGCTTCAAATAACGGGTTGCTCGAAGCGCTAAATCTGTGGTGTAACCTAGCACTCTCCTTGGCGCACCTATCCACCTCTACTTTGCTTCTTCCACTCCACCGCCCGAGCTCCGCGTCCGCCTTTGCACGCACCCTATGCCCACACTACAATTCATTACTTCCTCATCCCGTGGATTCCCCGGACTGATCACGATTCGAGCGCCTCTCACCTATGACCATGGATCTTGCTATCTTGGCACTTCATATGAGTCAGACACCGCTTTGATGCGTTGCTATTATTAGTGGTGATGGTCTGTGTTTATCAATTGCCAACATTGGCTCCTTCTCTCTTTCCTCTCTCCTTACACCTCTATTATTTTCTAATGTGCTCCATGTGCCTACCATGTCTAAAAACCTTATTTATGTCTCTGCCCTTTGTGCCAATAACCCTCTTAATGTCCTATTCTTTAAATCTTTCTTTCAGGTGCAAGATCATCACACGGGGGTCACTCGGGTTCGCGAGTAGCATAGAGACGGCAGTTTACATCGGGTCAAGTTCGCCCCTTCATCCTTCGCTCTAGCTCTATCTTCTTCACCACCCCGCTTCATTTCCATGTGGTAGTCGTCTGCATCCATCTTTGCCTCAAATTTCAAATTTCATTGTTTCATATATTTTCTTCCCAAGGAACATTATGTTCCTTTTCTTGTACCTCTTGCAATATTAATAAAAGCCACAAGTTACCTTTTGCTAAATCAAGCATTACCTCTTCTTCTCCCCTTGATGTCATTTTCTCTAATGTTTGGATCTCACCCGTTTCATCTTCTGATGGTTTTAACTACTATGTTATTTTTGTTGACCATTATACCAAGTATAGCTGGATTTACCCATTACGTTGCACGTCGGATGTTCATTCCACCTTTTGTAACTTTCTGCTGCCTTGTTGAGAACTATTTCACCACCACCATCAAAATGCTTTACACAGATAATGGGGGCGAATTCTTAGCCCTTTGGTCCTTTCCCGCAACCCATGGTATAATCCATCTCACTACCCCTCCCCACACTCCTGA
This sequence comes from Tetrastigma voinierianum, assembly GCA_016808115.1. Taxonomy (NCBI): domain Eukaryota; kingdom Viridiplantae; phylum Streptophyta; class Magnoliopsida; order Vitales; family Vitaceae; genus Tetrastigma; species Tetrastigma voinierianum. The sequence goes on from JAEQBH010002521.1 coordinate 156,669, forward strand.
ACATAATGGGTATTCTGAACGCCGACATCGGCGTATTGTTGAAACAGGTCTCACTCTCCTGCATCAGGCATCCATCTCTCTCACCTTCTAGCCATATGCCTTTGCTACGACTGTCTATTTAATCAATAGAATGCCTAAAGTTGGTCTTTCTCTTGATTCTTCTTTTGAAAAGTTATTCCACAAAGATCCCGGACCCATCCAAACCTCCATATCTTTGATTGTTTATGTTTTCCTGGTTACGTCCCTATGCTTCCCACAAACTCAATCCTAAATCTGCCTTTTGTGCTCTTTTTCTACATTCCTCACTCAAAGTGCCTTTCTTTGTTTTCGATCCTATACTCCACAAAATCTCAGTCTCGTCATGTAAAGTTTGTGAGGTCGCTTTTCCGCACGTCCCACCTCTCTCTTCCCGTAAAGACTCGAGAAAATCTCCACCGGAAAAGGGCAGGACCGTAATTTCAATAAAACCTAAATTTTTTCTAGATCTCGGACGATGAAACGACTTCACCATTAAATCGGCCACATGAAATCTAGCTAACACGCCGACTTCTAAATAGTCGGAATTTGCATTTTTCGAGGCACCAGCATTCAGTCAGAAAACGACATGATGACAAAGTCACCTATAACATGTACTCATGTGATATGTTGCATGAGTAGAGATGATCAAAATGGACGGCCGAGATCGCGCTACAAGTCAAATAGTGACAAAGAAGGGACATAATAGGTATTATGAAAAAGTTTAATGATAATAAGGACAAAATAACATATATCATCTTTCTCCTATATTCAAAAGACCAAAAAACGTGAAGGAGGAGGAGAAGTTCTTCAAGTGAGCTCAGACGGATTTTTGCCGAGAGTCATGGATTCTCTCTAAGATCCTCGGCGATCGGATCGCCTAATTTTCTGAGCAAGAAGGAAAGTTGTTCTGCAGGCGGTGGCAACGCGCGCGGGCACCCTGGCTGAGTTTCACAAACTCCGTGGGAGGAAGGGTTTTATCCTACTTGGAGTTACACTTTGTTTGCCGCTGGTTGATGATTCGTTAGTTTGAGGCCTTGAACGGCTGCTTGACGGCCCTGCAAACTTAGACCGGCGTGAAAATTACGGAGCCATTCGATGCGCTCCATGATACCACCGAACTATTCGTTTACACAAGTGGTATAATTTATGCTTATAAATTGCGTTGCATGCAAGGGAGGTCACGGCTATCGATTTCGGGTTCACATAGTGGAACCGATGTCGGTGATCGTCGGCACAGAACTCCAAGGCCTAATCGTTTCACGTGAATAGTGTTCACAAATATTTTGTGAGAAAATGTGTTTATTTGAAAATCCAAATCTAATTGCTCGTGTTTGCTAATTAGCCTATGTGAGCTAATTTTTGCGTAATGTATCGAGAATTTATATAACATGTTGTTGTAATTTAAATTATGTAAATATATGCATGATGATATATTTACGTGTTATATAAATTGTGTTGAAATGGTATAATGCATTTATATGCACCGGTAACTTTTAGAAATTAGGTGTGTGCATGACATGAATTTTTTGAAAAACAAAAAATGGTTTCAAAAGGAATTTCACAGATATTTGAGAATGGTGTCGAGATGGTCCTACAATTACACGTCTGAGGAGCCCATGTACCGTTTTAGCCAGGTTCTCCAACACATTCGCCCGAGGGTATGTCCCATATTTTACCGACACTTTTAGTATATTTTGAGAACAACAAGTTTTTTTTAAATGATGTTTTCACATGGCTTAAGCAAGTGCGAGGGAGTCGGTGAGAATTCGGGACATGTAATACGCGTAGACATTCAAGTAGGATCAATGATTTACTCGAAAGTGTGTGTTTACATTGGATCATTGCATATACCAGTGAGGAGTAACCCATTTGTGTGATTCCACCATCGGGCGATAGCCATCCCGGCTGAGGGAATATCATTTCAGGTACAAGGAGCGTTCAAGAAGACGGCTCATCTTAGAGGTCGATTTTGAAGAAAGCCTGTCAGGCTTTGTAAGTGAAGGATACATGTATTAGAATGTTTTAAACTTTTAATATATGTTGTATAAGAGTAAATTATTAACTCGGGAACTATGGTATATAGTTGCATATTGATGAGTATCGCAGAAGGCCTAAGTGGCGCTTACTAAGGGAGCACAAGTTTTATGATGTTGTTTGGGATTGTGTTATGTACTCGCAGCACCCCTTACAAAGGAGACTCGCCGATTGCGAGCAAGGTTTGCTACCCGACATTCACGCAGCATTTCATGGCTAATCTGGTCGCCAACGGACACCCCGACGGCGTCACACTTCCACACCGGTAATAGACACGGACTCTACACTCCCCGCTTCATCGTCCACCTTGGTTGATTTTCCTGCACCGTCGACCTCAATCCAATTACCCCACCCGACCTCACTCGCACTCCTGCGATCATCCCCATCCCCCACTCGACCTGCCTTTCCTTTACCTGTACCATCGACCTCGCCCATCGTGATAGGGCATAAGCCGTCCAACCCACTCCGCCTTCCCATCATCACCCACCCATCCTTCCACCCGCCCGTCTCCCCGACCTCACGACCTCCATTCCAATGCCTCTTCCCTTATGTCGGATTATCGGTGCAACACCCTTCCCACCCTTACCTAGCTCTCCTCCCGACCCTTACCCATCATACCCGCCTCCCACGAGTCCCCTTCTACCTCTCCCCCACTAAACCATCATCCCATGTAGACCCCTTGTAAGAATGCCATTATCAAACCTAACCTATAATATGTCCTCATAACCCAACTCCCAACTCCCTCATCTCACTAAACCCTGCATTTTCACCCAAGCCCTCTAAGATCCCGAGTGGGTTAAGGCAATGCAAGAAGAAAATGATGCTCTCATCCTAATGCCAGTACTTGACTGGTCTCTGAGTCTTGGGTGAATATAAGGCAACAAATGGGCAACAGCATTAAATAGAATCCTAATGGCTCTATTGCACGGTATAAAGCTCGGGTTGTTGCTAAAGATTTTCACCAACAGCTGGGCATTGACTTTCACGAGACTTTCAGTCCCGTGATCAATCCCATCACCATCTGTACTATGCTTAGCATCGCTTCCCACAGGCGTGGGGAACCCACCAACTGATGTTAATAATGCCTTTTTAATGGGCCTCACGAGGAGGTCTATATGGCGCCGTAGGCATGCAGCAACGCCGATTATTTGCATCATGTATGTTCCCATGTATAAGGATATTTATGGCCTAAACAAGCTCCTCGAAGCCAACAAGAGCTCCACACTCCGCTTCATCTCAGCCTTTGTCACATCCCTTGCTGACTTGTCTCTCTTTGTTTACTCCCACTAAGAATGCACGCTTTTTATTTCCCCGGTTTATGTCGAAGGATCGATTATTGGCTGTGTAGCTCACTAGTCGACAATATCATTCAAGAACTTGACTCTAAATTTCCACAAATGATCTCTGCGCCTTTACTTCTGTGGAGTTGAAGTTCCGCCCACTCCACTGTCTTTGCTATCTTTACAAAAGTATGTTATTAACTTCCGAGTAAAACATAACATGCCAGACCCAACCCGTTCAGACACCGCTGCCATGGCACTTCCATCGCAACACCGAAGGAAAAAGCGACGGCGATCAAGGCTACCATGTACCTTCAGTGGTCAGGCCTCCAACATCTCGGATGACTTCCGGACCAGATATTTCTCTTCGCCATGAATAAATCCTCCCTATGAGACCCTAACTGCACCTCGTGTTAGGAAAGGGTGTCACGAAACTGTAGACTTTAAACTTGAATAACTGAGCAATTTTAAAACATTCCTTAAACATAATCATATAATTTAACATATATTACATAACCATACTATACCCCACTATGTGAAGAGTTCAAAGCATCACTCCTATTATTATTATTTACAAATCCTTTCAACAGACTCAAAAGTTTACATTATACGGTTTAGAATAAAACATTAAAAAGAAACACTGTAAGTGAGCACCTATCAGTGAGATGGCCTTTGATGTTGATGCGGAATGTTCTATTCTCTAGCCACCTCCTAGGTACCTACACGGATAAACACCCGTGCGAAGCATAAAGCTTAGTAAGGATCCTTACGCATGGATGACCACTAACCATGATCATCACATTCTAATACTCAAACAACTTGCCATGCATATATATATATATAATCTATAAACTTGTAAGTTACAATAATCTATGAACTTACCACAATTAGAAAATTTAATTCATTATTTTAATCTCATGTGCTATACTAACTTCTTGTGCTTTGTCTATCGAATTCCATATCATTTTAGTCATAGTATTAATGACTATTCATGTATTTTATATTTCCATTATATATTAAAAATTACTTCCTATGTTTATGATTCACAGTCTTCATTTATCCACTCTTCATCTCTTTTTACATGTGTCATGCTTGCATTTTCCAAAGAAGTGGATATGAGAAAGGACTGTATGTACCTGAGGATACTATCACTGTACGCGATAGTGCTCTCTATCTATATTGTATTGTATGACCCAAACGGGGTGATAGTAATAAGACCCAAACGTAGGCTAACTATATCTCGTATGCTGCAAGAATCGTGATCCCTGGAACAGCATGCCCATCTATCCATCTACCCGATCACAAGGTGCAATCATTTTATTACATTTTCATACATATCCTACATACATTATTGTTATCATGTATGCATATGAGAGATCACTATCCATTATTCCTATATTCATAAAGAGCATCTTCACATATCTCTATCATCATAGGAATGTATTCTATGATACTTTATATAACAACTATACATGTATTCTCTTTCTTCACATGGTTAGAATTATGCCCTTATTATTCCATTCTATCTATTCCATAATATTTGAAGACAAACTGCTACAACTTTTAGGTCAATTTCTTTGTCTCAATTTAGCTAAGTTATAACAACTTATTTTCTTATACAAAACTATCTCCAATAATACTTTGAGAGTACTAAGAGACATTTAGATGTCTCAAAATAGCATGTGAGGAGACATGAAAATCCTTTCCCAAAATAGGTCCGACTTCCCTTAATTTCTAGGTACAATGAGTTCGAAATCTCAACATGTTTACTTCATGCAATTTGTTCCTCTATGAATCTGTTTTAGTCAAAAATTGGAATCACTCCATTTGAATCATCCAAACTCAAGTTATGGCATTTTAATGCCAAACTGGCCTATTTGCACATTTACACTGGTACCGACTATGAGACCCGCTTAGATATCTTAACTCCACTGACACTAGTCTCTTCTTACTTATTTGAAGCTACGGTTTTAAGGGTTCTTCTCCACTGGAATAATCCAATTTGGAGTACTAAACTCAAGATGTCCTAAATTAAATCTTAATTGCTATGTTTTCAAAAAATGAGAACTCAGACCGTCTTGCACTCCAAATTCGAGGGTCTTAAAGTCATATTAATACTTTAGGATCTTCTTGGAAAATGAAGTCACTAGTCTTAGGTTTCCTCTCCAATGGAAATTTCCAAAATCGGAGTACTCTAGGCCAAGTTATGGCCAAATAAGTCACTTAGGGTTTTGGGGAAATGTTGACAGCATCTTCCCTAAAACCTCAACATTTCCTTTATACAAAACTCCACAATTAAGGACCACAAACCAAATAACAATTACCAACAACACAAACCACGAAGAATTGATCTTCAAGGGAGTCCCATACCTTTATTCCTTCTCTTCTAACTTGCTTTTTTTTTTCTCTTCCTTCTCTTTACTTTCTTCTCCTAAATTGTACAAAAAGAGGTAAGAACCTTGCTTTCTCTTTCCTTGAACCAAAACTAAGCCAAACCTTGGAGAGCACAAGCTACTTGATCTCTTTCTCCACAAAAAACCAGTGCCCTAAGTTCTCCCATACCCAAATTGGATTTTTCCCCAATTGTGAGACAAGTTTGTCTCTTTATTTGGCTTCCACTTTTAATTTTTTCTATTGGGTCCTTCTATTTCATTCTCATTGCACATCACTTATCATAATTATTCAATAACATATAATCATCTTACTTAATGTCCTTTGTGTCCTCAAATTGTCAAATTTACCACATATTCTTTGTACTTCTTTAAAAATTCCGATTATATCCTTTTTCACACTTAACCCGGAAATTTCCAAAAAACACAATTTGACTTCCATTTTACTTTAAACATGCCATAAAACTATTATGGTATAATTTTGGGTGTAACACTTCCTGTTTATGCATGTGCCATTCGAACACCATTGGGGTGCAGTCAAACACCTGCATCATTATCTTAATGGCACGACATCCCTTAGTATTCGCTTCAGAGACACTCCACCGCATTTGCGGCTTCTTCGACGCAGCGGGTTGGTAGCCCATGATCATACCTCCATATGCTTTTATTATTTTCTCTGTGCTAATCCGATTCGAGTTCTACTAAGCAACGCACTATTGCTCGTTCTTCCACTAAGGCCTAGTACCGTGCTATTTCCCCAAGCGAACCGCATTAGGTGAAATCGTTGTCATTCGAACTCTTTGAACTCCCTATCATCACCCTCATCCAGAGAAAACTTATTTGAAGTTAAACATGTGTTTAGTTCATGAACAACTCTAGGAAGGAAACAAGGTATCAATATAATTTATTTGCCTTTTTTTAGAGAGGGTTATAATGTTCATCAGCACATTTGATCACTCTTTTTTTCTCTCTTGACAAGCATTCGAGAAGTTGAAATTTATGAAAATAGCTAATTCCCAACATCTAACCAAAACTCTAGACTTCTCCTGAGCCCCAAACCTTAAGAGACTAATTCCTCAAGGGTTGTACTGCTTGCGGAGGTTCACCCATCCATTGGATTTCACAAGAAGCTTATTTTCCTAAATTTAGATGGCTGAAAAACCTCAAGAGTTTCTCATAGCATCCATATGGAGTCCTTCACCCTTACTTTGTCTTATCGCTTAAAATTAAATAAATTTCCTAAGGTCCAAGGAAATATGGAACATTTACCAAAGGGATTGCAATAAAAGGGTTGCCATCTTCCATTGAGAATCTCACTGAACTTGCTTTACTAAATCTGAAAGATTGAAAAAGCCTTGAGTCATTACCCAGTAGCATTTTTAAGTTAAAGTCTCTAAAATCCTCACTTCAACCGCAAGACTCGAGAGGCTTCTAGAGATCTAGGAAAACAAGGAGAGTTTAATGGAGCTTTTTCTAGACGAGAGTGCTATATAGAACTGCCTTCCTCAATCGGACATCTAAATGGGATTGTTTCATACTATAAGGGAATCAAAAACTAGCAAGTCTTCCACAAAGCATTTGCAATCCTACATATCTTCGATTTCCGATTCATGTGGTTGCTCATAATTGAAGGAATTGCCAGTATGACTTTGGGAGCCTACAATGTTTAGTACAGCTCAAGGCAGTCGAAAGTGGTATACAAGAGATACCATCTTCTATTAATATTTTGGAAAACCTTCAAGTACTATCATTAGTAGGATGCAAGGGAGCAAAATCTAATCAACGGAATATGGCTTTAGCTTTCTGCTCATCACCAACAATACCATTGTGATTGCCTTCTTTTTCGAGTTTAAACTCCTTGATAGAGTTAAAACTTAAGTGTCGCAACCTATCGGAAAGAGTATCACCATTGATCTCACCTCCCCATCTTCATTGGTAAGCAGTTAATTAAATTTGAGTAGAAACGGTTTCATCGCCACCCCATCGTCTCAATGGACTTTCACCGTAAGGCTCATATTAACTGCCGCATGAGTTCGATCATCGCTAGAGCTTCTAGCAAGTGTTCGATGACAGCTAAAGATTTCACATCCTTGAAACCTTTTCATGTAATTCATTAGGTGTATACACATAGAAGAGGTGTGAGGGATCGAATCGTAAGACCGAAAATTCCACTTTCTCAAAAAGCGGTAAAACGTCATTTCGTAAAAACCGAATATTTCTAGATCTCGGATGATGAAACGAACTTCACCGCCTAATCATCTCGCGAAATTTAGCCATGCTACCACGCAAATTCCCGTCGAATCTCTGCAGACAGTCGACTCACTTTTCGAGGCAACTGGCAGTCACGACTTGGCACCTTGTGAGTGGCTTAAGGGGCGCCACGTGTAAATCTGTGAGCAATTCAAACATTGAGCTCAAGTGGGGCTCACATGAGACACATGGCATCATGCCATTGGGTGAAAATCTCAAAGTAGATGGATAAGGGATATGGTGTAATCCCATGGGCCACTTAGAGTTTGACATGTGGCATGAGATGACAAGTCACTTGTCCCAATCTTGACCCAAGCTCTCCCAACCGGTTTTGGGAGAAGCAAAATAGAGAGAGAAAAGGAAAGAGAGAGAAAGGGTGGGATTTTTAGAGAGAGAAGCTCTACATTCTCTCTAGAATTTCCATTGATGTTTGTCGATTTACGGAGACAAGAAGCAAAGTTGCCACACGAGGAATACGCATGGGTACCCATTTTAGGGAGTTTAGACAAACTTTGGAAGGTGAGGTTTTCTCTACTTGATTTACCCTTTGTTTAAGTGTTGTGTGTTAATGCTTGAGTTGCTTTGAGGCGAGTGGTGGCCGGTTGGTCGATCCCCGAAACTTAGGGACGAATTGTTGGAATATTTTGGGCCGTTTTGGACCAGTCGAGGACTGTTTGGAGCCTTTGTGTGATAATTTATGCTATAAATTATGTTTTGGTGTGTATGAGGCTGGAAATGGCCATGGATTTCAGTTTCACAAAGTGGAATCAATGTTTGATAGGTAAATTTGCCATGTAAAAACGACCCTCTTTGCTGGTTTGGGGGCTACTAAAAAGCGGCCCCGGTTTTCATTGGTTAGACCAATATGTTCATGTGTTTATTGCATGAAATATTGCTAGGATGAATGACTTGAAATTGTGTGGAATTCAATATGTTAATGCAGGGAATTTGATGTGTTAACATGATGTGGTAATTTAATTTATGTTGATATATACATGTAAATATATTAGCATGAATGGGTTGGAAAAGACATAATGCATTCCATATGCACTGGGCACCCTAGGATATTAGGAGTGAGTGCATGACATGAAATTGAAAGAAAAACGAAAACGTTTGTGAAAGGAATTTTGAGGAAGATTTTCTAAAGAATTGCCTTAGAGAGTTGTCCAACAGATCACTTCGGATGAGGACCATGGTATTTCGGAGGAAATATCCGACAATTCGGCTCGAGAGGGTGATCGATATTTTCAGGAAACTCGGTAGTGTGTTTTCAAGAACAAAAATCTTTTGTTTTGAAAACGGTATTTTCTCATACATGGCTTAGGAAAGTGTGAGGGAGTCGGTGAGGACTTAAGACATGAGATTGGGCATGTAGACATTCAAGTAGGATCACGTATTTGCTTGAGTGTGTGTTTACATTGAATCATTGCATGTGCACTTAGGTGGGAAGTAATCCATTTATGGTAATTCCACTACTGGGTAATTGCTCACCTGTCGAATATTATTTCGAATACGGGAGAGCGATCGGGAAGGCAACACTCATTAGAGGCCATTTTGAGAAGAAAGTCGACTTGTGGCTTTGATTGAATATATATGTAAAACATGTATTTGAACTTTAAATTTTAATATATGTTTGTATTAAGAGTGTAATCAACTCTTGAACCATGTAATATAATTGGTTGGATATGTTTTGATGAGTATGACGTATAGGCCAATGTGGCCATTTTTGCTCATGTATGTATCTTGTAATACGAGACGTATAGATTTTCCGCGGGTTGACAGGTTGTCAACGGACACCCCGGGATAGGGGTGTCATCGGATCCAGTGCAGTTACTTTACATTAATGGAGAATGAACATAATGACAGTGTGAAACATATCCTACTGGGAATTCAGCTTCTCGCATCACTACCAAAATTTCCTAGAGATGATACGGTCTCACTCTGCCTCTCTACCTCTCTCTCTCCATGTGTTTGTGGGGTCCAACCCTATAAATGCTCTTTATGACAACGGCCCGAGTTTCCTTAGGAGAAAATGTTCTCCACGTTGCATATATTCGTATGGATGAGAATTGGCCTTTGTTTTAGCCAATGAAATTAGTTTCCATTTCAACCAATGAAATCCATCCGAGGATCAAACCTTTGCCTATAAATAGGCTTCAAGGAACATAATCAAATGGAAATTTTAGGAGATTAAAAAGAGTTACGGAGATCATTCTTTCAATCATAGAGAGTTGAAAGAATAGGTGTGAAACAATCGGGGTTATCACATAGGGAAAAGGGGTAAGAAACCTAGTACTCCACAGAGAGAGTACTGAGAAGTAAAACTAAGAGGATTGTGAGCATATCCTAGGTGTGTGACATCTTGTGCCAATTTCATCTCATAGTGGATTATTTTCTCGGATTTACCCCATGGAGGTTTCCCTCATTCTGAGGGGTTTACCACATTATATCAAGTGTCATTATTATCTTACCATCTTATTCTTTGAATTGGCAGCTATCTACTTTGCACTTTCATTTTCGAAGGTTGCCTGACCACCCATTTGTTGAGATTTTATTATGTGGATTGGCGAAGCCTCAACTATTATTTACATTTCCATGGATTAGCCGACTACCCAGCGATTATAATTTCACGGATTGACATTTGCCACCCAAGTGTTCATTTAATTTTCTGTGGATTGGCATTGCCACCCAATTGTTGCTAACAATTACAGTGGATTGACAAAGCCTAATCATACTTGTTGTAATATTCCACAAGTCACTCACAATCCCAACAACTAGTATCAGAGCGTGGTTCTAGTTTGGGTGGAATCATGGCCAAAATTTATTCGGGTCCCATGATTAAATTGATAGTAACAAATTATTCATTATGGAAGTCTATGATGAAGGATCTCCTCAATTGTAGGTTATATGACCTTATTGAGGAGATGAGTACTTAAGTCAAGTGACATGTCAGATACTAATTTGAAGAAAGAAAACATTGGAGTACCACATTCGACGGTGGGTGGACATCGATCTCTATAATCCAAGTTGCCAAAGAGGCAGTCCACACACTTTTTGGAAAGAACTTGGAAAACATGTACGGACAAGGAACACACAAGCAAGATTTTTTCTTGATCGCGGAAGCTAATGAATTTAAAGCTCAGAAAGGGTCGATGATTGTTGAACATACGAATGATTCCGAAGAATGATAAGCACGAGTTCATTTGTAAGGTCTCTCTCTTGATGATGAGACCCGAGCATGCTTGCTACTAGACTCATTACCAAGTAGTTGGAACACTGTGATGCTATCTCTAGGAAATTCAGTCTTATAGGAAAAGTCACATTGGTTATGGTTAGAAATAGCATATTCAATGAAGAAATTCGAAGGAAGGACTTTATAGACAATGCTTTTATGCCTTGTCCGCAGGAAACAGGGGGTTGAAGCAAAAGAAGAAGACCATTTGGGCATAACAAGTTAGAGGAGATCAAGTCTAAGGAAAATAAAAATTATTTATCATTGTGGAAAAATAGGCATGAAAAGAACTACAGATCCTACAAACAGGAGACAAGAGCTAAAAGCAAGAAGATGATAAAAATACTATTGCTATAACCTATACCAGTGACAATGAGGTGACCTTACTTTGCAATCAAGAAGATTGTTGTCATGTAGCAAAACAAGATGTCGAGTGGGTAGTGGACTTGGCAGCATCATACCATTGTGTCGAGTAAGTAGATTTCTTAACATACAAAGCATGAGACTATAGCAAGTGAAGATGAAACAAAAGTGTTTCCTAGATCCAATGGGATTGAGTGACATCGCATACAAATCTGGGGAATTTTGTGTATGAAAGATGTGTGACACATTCCAGACTTGTGTTTAAACCCAATTTCTATGCATATGCTAGACAAGGATGGATACAACCACTTTATCAGTAGTGGAAATTGGAAACTCACCAAGGGATCATTGGTGGTGGCACGAGGCAGATTATGTTGTTCATTGTACAAGACACAAGTAAAGGTGTGCGAAGGACAACCAAATGTAGTTGATGATGGTACCTCTCTAGATTTGTGGCCTGGTGAGGCTAACACGTATGAGAAGCGAAGGGGGTTCTGACTTTTCTCAAGCAGTCCATATTCCTATGGCCAAAGACAAATCATCAAACCCTTGTGACTATTGCTTATTTGGAAAGTAACATAGAGTATCATTCCAAAAGAACTCCACTTGAAAATTGGAGAAATTGGAATTAGTATATTCTGATGTTTGTGGACCCATGGAGGTAGATTCGCTAGGTGGTAATAAATACTTTGTTACTTTCATTAACGATGCTTCACGAAAGACATGGGTATACTTGTTGCATACAAAAAGTCAGGTATTCCAGTATTTTCAGAAATTCCATGCCATGGTGGAGAGAGAAGATGAGTAATCTCAGGCGACTTCAAGCGGAGTAATGGTGGAGGAGAATACATCTCCAAAAGGGAATTCAAAGAATATTGCTCCAAGCATGGAATCACGCAAAAGAAGACAGTTCCTGATACACCACCTTCTGATGGTGTTGTAGAGAGGATGAATCAGACCATTGTGGAAAGAGCCTGGTGCATGCTAAAATTGGCTAAACTTCCTAAGTCATTTTGGGGTGAAGCTATTAACATTGTAGTCTACTTGATCAACAAATCGCCATCAGTTCCTTTGGACTTTGATATTCCTCAAAGAGTTTGAACAGGAAAAGATGTTCCATACCCTCACTTGAAGGTGTTTGGATGCAAAGCATTCATGCATGTACCAAAGGAGCAAAGATCGAAGTTTGATGATAAAGCAACCTCGTGCATCTTCATCGGATATGGAGATGAGGAGTTCGACTACAGGCTATGGGATTCAAAGAAGCAAAAGATAGTCAGAAGCAGAGACTTCATGTTTCATGAACACGAAACCATTGAAGATATGGAGAAAAATGTGAGGGGTGCAAAACTCACATATGAAGGCGTTACCGTCGACACTGGACAAAATTCATCGAGAGAAAGTTCCACTAATGAAACGAGAGATGTCCCGAATCAGAACCGAGGGGCAATTCGAAACTAGTCATCGAGGAGAAAGAAAGTGGTGATGATAGTGATATGGGAGGTGTTGATGGGGATCAAATCCCTCCACTAGAAGAAGGGCCTCAGTTGAGACTCGAACAACCAGAGAACATCAACCATCTATAAGGTATCCAAGTTCAAAGTATATTCTAATTGTTGATGAGGGGGAGCCTGAAAGCTTCCAAGAAGTACAGTCTCACAAAGACAAAGATTCTCGGATAAAAGCCATGCGAGAAGAGATGAACTCCTTATGGAAAAATGATACCTACAAGTTGATAGAACTACCAAAAGGGAGAAAAGAACTCAAGCATAAATGGGTGTTTAAGCTAAAGAATGACGACAAGAAGCTGTTGAAGTACAAGGCTCGTCTAGTGGTGAAAGGTTTTGGTCAAAAGCAAGGTATTAACTTTGATGAAATTTTTTCACCTATTATGAAAATGTGTTCAATTCGAGTTATACTTGGATTGGATGCTAGTATGAATCTCGAATTGGAGCAACTTGATGTTAAGACTGCATTTCTGCATGGTGATCTGGATAAATAGATGTTTATGGAGCAACCAAAAGGCTTCAAAGTGAAAAGGAAGGAGAACATGGTTTGCAAGTTAAAGAAAAGTCTATACAGACTTAAATAGGTGCCACGAAAATGGTATAAGAAATTTGACCCTTTCATGATGAGTCAGGATTACAAAAGGACATTTATAGATCCTTGTGTTTATGTTCGGAGATTCCATGATGATAAACTCATCATACTCTTGTTATATGTTGATGATATGTTGATTATGAGTCATGATGCTGATATGATCCAGAAGCTAAAAATGGAATTGTTAAAGACGTTTGATATGAAGGATTTAAGGTAGTCTGAAAGCGTATCTTAGGATTGGAGATTCCACGAGATAGAAAGGTGATGAGTATACTTTATACTCATTTTATCCCTATGTTTTACTTATATTTTTAGTAGTTTTATTATATCAATAAGTGATCTAATGCTCTAAATGTTAAATTTTGTGATTAGGTCAACCATAAGTCGATATGGAGAAAAAACAAAGAGATAAAGCCCAATCAACAAGCAACACATGCAAGCGGCTACTATGTTTGATGTCTTAAAATTTGCTAATGATCCCCAATGGCTACAATATTGATATGAATGAATAGGATACTTCTCAGGCTTCCAAAGAGACCTTATTCACTCCATTTGGACTTCAAATGACAAAGTTATGACTCTTGGTAGTTGAAGGAAGAAGAGAAGAGAGCTCAAAAGTGACCCGTTGGAGAATTTTGTACATTCAGTCTTTATAATAATTTCTAAAGTATTTTTCCTGGCCATATATAGATTTTACACTTCAAGAGCTTTCCAACAGTACCAAGAACACCCAAATCGAAGTTCGGATGACAAAGTTATGGCCTTACGAAGTTAGTGAACGGGAGAGTGGCACTTAGCGACACAACTTTGAGAACCGATGTTGCGACGTTGCAAAGAGTGTAGAAACAGAGGACCCGACGTCGCGACGTTGCCAAACGACATCACGACGTTTGGGGTTGGTTTTAGGTGGATTTTTAGCCCATTTTGAGCGCATAATTGAGGGTTTTTAAGCTCAAACCCCAAGAGAACAGACTGACAATTTTAGAGCTTTATTGAAGGGTTGAAGCCCTTTCTTAGGGTGGAAACACCATAGGGCACAAATCTTGAAGGGGAAAAGCGTGAAGAAGAAGAAGATTGAAGAAAAAGAGATGAGGCTTTCACTCAAAATCGTTTATTCTCATCCTCTTTCTTTGTTTATCTTTCTTTTAATGGTTTCTTCACTTAGAGATATTTAGTTTTATTTCTAGGTTTTTGTTGTAGCCTTGCTACATTTGAATGGATTAATGGTTAATTACATTTTCATTCATTATATGGATTGATTTTATCTCGACTTGCTTTATCTTTGTATTTTATTTACATGGTGGTGTTTGGTCAACATTGGCTTGTTTTTGCTGGGAGTTTGAGATCGAGAGATGATGACCCCCAGGGATATGAATAGAGCAACACTTGGTCAATCAATGAATAGAGATATCTTGATTCCAAGTGTGGCATTTAGGGTTAAACATTTAAGGCGTTTGAGGTCAAGGTTGGAAGCGGAGATGCAATACACCCTACCTAGTGAGATGATATCTCGAGAGAGAATATCTTGTGATGATCAGCTGTCGGCATAAAATCAATTAATATCTTGAGATGAATAAACCATCATTGTGCAGTGTAGAGCAAAATATAGTTTTAATTAATTGATTTAGCAAACAACTTATGATTAGTTTTTCTCTATGTTAGTTGAAATTCACTAGAATTTTAGGTCGGATAATATTTAAACCGTAATTCAATAATCAACGCTTCTCCTTGTGGGGACGACACTTGGCAGGCAATATACTATGTAAACTCTACGTTTATACTTGCTTATACGGAGCTAGTTTTATACTAATTTGCACACGACCTGAGCACATAGAAGTTTTGGCGATTGTTGTCAGGTAATAGTTCCCTTCTTGATATTGATTCGAAATAGTTTGACTCACATTTTGGATATAGAGTAGTTTTGTTTTTAAGTTTTTTTTTTTATTTTATTATCTTGATTTGATTTGATTTTTCTTGTTTTGTGTCTTGCGGAGCTTGAATAACAATGGATGACAATTTATCGCTCAAATCTGCCTCCTATCTCAACAACTACAAAATAAGACAACTTTATGTAAGGATGGCACGTCTGACCATGGAACTTCGTACATGCACATGGAGCAAGTTCGGTATGGGGGCAACCGTGCTGAACATACAATTAGGGATAGCAGCCTCTTCACCTCTCATGGATCTCAAATTTCAATGTTCCCTAACCTCCATAAGAAAAGAAGTCAAAACTTGAAGAAGCACTGGAAGAATTGGCCAAAGTGAAAGTGAACAGTAGCTTCCTAAAAGAAGGATGCATCTTGAGGCGACATTGGCACGATTTGCAATCTCACATGCCCAAGTCATGGATGAGATGAGAGTAATATTTCAGAGCTAAGCAACACAAATTCAAAACCAAGCAGCTCAACTTAGAAATTTGGAGCTGCAACTCGAGCAAATGGCTAAGTTGCTCTTAGAAAAACAACATGTGAGTTTGCCTATTCCTCTTGAGGTGAACATAGAAGAAGAAGATTTAGAGCATTATGAAGCCTTCACCTTAAGTATTGGCAATGAAGTTGGAGAGCAACATAGAGAAGAGGTGGATGCTAAGACGACACGTGTGATTGTTGAGGAAGAGAAAGAGTCAACTCTTCGGGCAAGAGAAAGAAAAAAAAAAATAGGAAGTTGGAAACAATTACGGAGATAGTTGTTTGGGAGAGTTGCATAGGTTGAATAATGAGACAAAGCCACATATCTTAGAGGTGGAAGGGACATCCAGATGAATATGAACTGAGCATCCAAGGGAAGAAAGCTCCTAGATGAAAGATTATGAAACATCTAGCCTTTAACACTATGTGTGCTCAAACAACAAATTTAGCACAAATTCCTCTTCTTAGGGACGGATGGAGGATTGGATCATCATCCGTTCCATGGTTGGTTGAGTCTAGCTGGACTCACAAACGGGGCTTGACTTCTTGGGAGGCGACCCAATATTAGCGTAATATTTTCTTTTCCTTCATTTCTTGTCTTATTTAGTTATAATTTGCTTTTGAACAAAGTCTCACTGCTTTGATATTGTTGTCTTTCTTGGCTGTGATTTCCGGTTTGCAAGAAGAAGGGCTAGCAGGCTGCCTCGCTCCTTCCCGACACCAGGCCACCACGGCTCGGCCTCCCGACATTGCAGCCATGGAGATAATTCCACCCCACCCTCAGGGAGGTACCTCTTTTCTATTTTGAAAGTTCATATCTTATTAGGGGTAGTGTTTAGACCAAGTTTGGGGGTGATGTGGGATGAGGAATTATATTATTACACTTGCTTTGGTTGTGTGTTTTAGAAGATGTTTGTTCATGTAAGGATGACAATATGGTTGGTGTGTATTATTGTTGTGAGGGGTGGCACTAAGTGAAATAGAGCTAAATTCTTTCATGAATACTTATGCATTTAATTGATCTAGGACTTAGGAATTGAATACTAGTTGTTTAGGGTGTTTGCATGAGTTTTCTTTCTAACTGCTGTTTCATGTCTCATATGAGTGAGTTTGATGCCTTGTTGGCTAGTAGAAGGTCATTTTGAATACAAACATATAAAAAAGGGCAAGTGCAAAGTGGATTGGACCCTTAGGTTTTAAAATGATCTGGAATTGTGTGCTTGCTTGGTATGGGTGACTTAGCTTAGTCACCTCCCTTGTGCTACAAGAAGCTATTTTTCAAGGAATTTATCACACACACACTTTTGGTCTCCTTTGTAGACCTTGGTCCCAAACCCTTTGCCTTGAATTCAACTTACCTTAGGGGATTCTGGCCATCTTAAATGATGGGACACCTAATCAAGAGGATTGCCATCAAGCCCCAACTAAAGAGAAAAAATATAAAAATAAAAGAAAAGAGTGAAAAGAAAGATAAAAGCAAAAGAAAAGAAAAATGTCAAAACTAAGTATGTGAATAAGAATAAGCGGGATCGTCCAATCGAAATCTCGGGCATAGTCTGAGGGGCCTTTCAAAGCCTAATGTAGTGAGCCAACTGGCTGGGAGTCATTGACTTCACTATTCGCTATATGGGACAAAAGATGGATCCTTCCCACAACTTAAGGTTTTGAGTTTGGATGAATGTTCGGGGTGAAGTTTGAAGGGAATTTAATGTCGCTTTTAACCAACTCGTGAAGTCACCAATAGATTCCACTGGGGGTAATAATACAAAACTTCTTGGCATTAGTTTTCTTTCATTTTAGGTATTTAGGTAATTTTAGGTATTTTGGTATGAATAAAAGGGTGTGGTTATTGTTCTATCCTTTCTTAGTTAGCTTCTTCCAAATAGGTGAGTTGAGCTTAAGTTTAGGGGTATTAGAACCTTGTTATACACTGGAGATCATGCTATCACCTACACTTAGTTTCCTTAGGAAAGGTCATTGAGGACTTGGTGGGTTGATATGCTTTGCTCACCATTCTTTGATTTTCCATGTTCCTTAGAGAGTTTAAAAGTTTAAGGATCCTAAACATTGGTTGAAAATGCTAATATTGATAACTTGTGTTCATAGTGATTCTTCCACTTGGCATCATGTTATCATACTCATCTCATTGTTTGTTAGTTCGTGTCATTTTCAATTTTTTGTTTTGTTTTGAGTCAGTCTCTTGCTTGGGGACAAGCAAGAATTTAAATTTTAGGTGTGATGAGTATATTTTATACTCATTTTATCCCTATGTTTTACTTATATTTTTAGCATTTTTATTATATCTGTTAGCCCAAGGATACCTCTCGTTGAGATTTTGATGATAACAAACCAAGGTTATTAGTTACTAATGGTTAAATTGAGTTGAGTGACAGGTTGAAATTGATCAAGCATCAAATGAAGATAATACAAGCTAAAGATGACAATGATGAAGTTGATCAAGCACTTGGAAATGAAGTTCACTCAAATCAAAGAACCAAGATGACAAGTAACCAGATTTTCAAGCTCAAGTATGAAGTGAAGATTTTGATAACCAGGAATCTATGTAGGTAAATGCATTGGTTGCACTTTAGGATATCATCATTAATCATGCATTACTTACAAACTCGGTTTTCAAATCCAAAATTACATATCTTTTGAAAACATGGGTTTAGGCATAAAACTTTAGATTAAATAAATCTAAAAATGAACATTTAAAAAAAAAAAAAACTGGTCGTATGAATAGTACCGTATATAGTGAGACGTACCGTATATAATGAGGGCAATTAACTTCTAGCGGTAGTGAACGAAATGCCAACGACCTAAGTGAGCCGATTAATGGTGAATAGTTTCCAAAATCCCACTCTATAAATAGAGTGTGGGGGATCATTTGAAAAACAACACACTTGCTTTCAACCATCTTTTCTCTTGTGTATTAGTTCTCAAACTAAGTTTGTGAGTGCATTCATTACATTTGCATATTATACAGTGCATCTTTGTGTTGATCAAAGCTTGAGTTGTATTTGAAAGATCTTGAGAAAGTTTGAGAGTGTCTCGATTTATTGCCTAAGTGGCTTCAAGTGTGTATGCTTGAAGAAATTGCTAGGAGCCCATTGAGCCAAAATCGAGTGTAATCGAGCTCGGGATTGGAGCTTGGAACCTGGTGTGCATAGCTTGAAGGGTTCCCATTAGACCATAATCCAAGTGTAAAGAAAACCGGGTTGGAGCTTGCCACTAGTGGAACCCTCATCGGTTGAAGGTTGAGGAGAAGTGGACGTAAGCAAGGTTGTGCCGAACCACTATAAATTCGGGTTTTGCTTTCTCTATCCTTATCTCTTTAATTTATTGTTATTGCATTTAAATTAAAGATTTATTGTTATTGTGCGAAAAAGTTTTTGAGAAAACCAATTCACCCCCCTCTTGGTTAGGTTGCTTAGTCATATTGAATCTTCAATATCAATAAGTGATCTAATGTTCTAAATGTTCAATTTTGTGATTAGGTCAACCATAAGCCATTATGGAGCAAAAACAAAGAGATAAAGCCCAAAATTCAGCAAACAACACATGCAGTAGTAGCTACTGTGTTTTGATGTTTTATGCTGCACATTGATCCCAATGGCTACAATATTGATATGGATGAATAGGATACTTCTCAGGCTTTCCAAAGAGACCTTATTCACTCCATTTTGACTTCAAATGACAAAGTTATGACTCTTGGTAGTTGAAGGAAGGAGATAAGAGAGCTCAAAAGTGACCAGCTGGAGCATTTTGTACATTCAGTCTTTATAATCATTGCTAAAGTGTTTTTCCTAGCCATATCTAGATTCTACACTTCAAGAAATTTCCAACAGTACCAAGAACACCCAAATCGAAGTTCAAATGACAAAGTTATGGTCTTATGAAGTTGGTGCAACGAGGGGCTGGCACGCAACGTCGCAACATTGAGAACCAAGCGTTGCGGCGTCATGGTCTGCAAAAACAGAGGAGCCTGGCGTTGCGGCGTTGCAAGCGACAAGAAGCACGACGTTAGGTTGGTTTCGGGTGGATTTTAGCCCATTTTGAGCCCTGAGTGAGGTTTCTTTCGAACCCGAGGAGACAAAGAGGGCAGCGGATTTTAGAGCTTTTTTGAAGGGGAGAAGCCTTCGCTTAGAGTGGAAACACCCTAGAGCACAAATCTTGAAGGGGAAAAGCTTGAAGAAGAAGAAGATTGAAGAAAAAGAGATGGGGCTTTCACTCAAAATCGTTTATTTTCATCCTCTTTCTTTGTTTATCTTTCTTTTGATGGTTTTCTTCCACTTAGAGTTTTTTTGAGTTTTATTTCTAGATTTTTGTTGTAGCCTTACTACATTCGAATGGATTAATGGTTAATTACGTTTTTATTCATTATATGGATTGATTTTATCTCGACTTGCTTTATCTTCGTATTTTATATACATGGTGGTGTTTGGCCAACATTAGCGTGGTTTTGTTAGGAGTCTAAGATCGAGAGATGATGACCCCTAGGGATATGAATAGAGCAACATTTGGTCAATCAATGAATAGAGATATCTTGTAGGCACGATCAACCCGCCAGCGTAAATCAATTAATATACTGAATGAATAATCCATCTAGGTTAAAATCCATCGTGCGAATTGAAGGCAAAACCCTAGTTTTTAATCAATTGATTTAGCAAAAAGAAGGCAGGAAAATTGTGGTTGTCATAAGAAAGATATACTAAACTGATGCTAGAAAGGTTCAATATGAAAAATTCAAAGCCAATTTCTACACCACTTGCTGGCCATTTCAAGCTGAGTAAGAGACTCTATCCATCTACGGAGAAAGAAAAAGGCGAAATGTCAGTCATTCCATACTCATCTGCAGTTGGAAGTCTGATGTATGCTATGGTGTGTACACGTCCAGATATATCTCATGTAGTTGGAGTTGTAAGCAGATTCCTAGCAAATCTTGGTAAATCACATTGAGAGGTAGTGAAATGGATCTTTAAATATCTCAGAGGCACCTCAAAGGTATGTTTAAACTTTAGGGGATCAAAACCATCTCTTGAAGGTTATCTTAGTACGATTATGGTTGGAGACTAGATTGTAGAAAATCTACTTCTAAGAGTACTTATTTACATTTCAAGGGGAGATATATCATGGCAGTCAAAGTTATAAAAGTGTGTTTCACTATATACTATAGAATGGGAGTATATTGCGGCTATTTGAAGCGGAAAGAGATGCTATGGATAGACGTTTCTTGAACTAGATTTAAAACAAAGAGACTACATAGTACATTGCGATAGTCAAAGTGCGATAGACTTAAGCAAGAACACTATGTATCATGCAAGGACGAAACACATAGATGTGAGATATCATTGGATCAAAAAGGCTATTGAAGAACAATTGTTCCAAATAAGAAACATCCACACTAATGAGAATATTGTTTATATGATGACGAAGGTCATTACAAAAGAAAAACTGGCACGATGTATTAACATGGACATGATCTCCTACTAAGGGGTCAATAAAACTCTCACCTTCATTTGTTTGTTGCATGGGCCTGGAGGGGGAGATTTGTAGGGTCTAGCCCCATAAATGCTGCTGCAACAACAACAGTTTCCTTAGGAGAAAAATTTCTCCACGTTGCCAACACATTGCCTATATTTGTATGAATGAGAATTGGCCTTTATTCCAGCCAATGAAATTGGTTTCCATTTCAACCAATGAAATCCATCCGAGGATCAAACCTTTGCCTATAAATAGACTTCGAGAAACATAATCAAATGGAAATTCTAGGAGATTAGAAAGAGTTCTAGAGATCATTCTTTCAATCACATAGAGTTGAAAGAATAGGCGTGAAACAGTCGAAGTTATCACACAGGAAGAGTGGTAAGAAATAGTACAGAAAGAGAGTTATGAGAGGTAAAACTAAGAGGATTGTGAGCATATCCTAGGTGTGTGACATCTTGTGCCAGTTTCATCTCATAATGGATTATTTTCTAGGATTTTCCCTATGGAGGTTTCCCTCATTCTGAGGGTTTTACCACGTTATATCGGGTGTCATTATTATCTTACCATCTTATTCTCTGAAGATTGGCTTAGCCATCTAACTGCACTTTCATTTCCGGAAGGTTGGCATAGCCACCCATTTGTTGCTTTTATTATGTGGATTAGCCCAGCCTCCCAAACTATTTATTTACATTTCCATTAGTTAGCCTGACCACGATTGATTATAATTTTGAGGATTAGCGTTACTACCCAGTGTTCGTTGATTTCCTATAGATTGGCATTGTCCTTGAATTGTTGCTAACAAATACGGTGGATTAGCAGAAGCCACCCAAATATTACTTGTAGTAATGTTCCATAGGTCACTCCCTCGATAGTGTTTTGTGCAAATAATAATAATAATAATAATCCGGATCGTTCCTTACCGTAAACTAACAATATTTTCCACCATAGTGCAATTGGCTGTATGGTTGGAAGGTCAGCTAAATGGATTATGATGCTTTTGTTCCTAGAAATAGAATATGCGGATTGCATCGTGGATCGAGCGGGTTCTTTAGTAACCGATAGAGTTGCCTTCACATTGGTTCAATTCCAAGTTGAAGGGAATGGTGTTAGTTTATGCTCCCAATGATCTAGGTAGTTGATCAAGAGCCTTAATTAATAATGGGTCATAGGATCCCCCAAGCTAGCTCATTAGATGATAGAGCTCATTTAATTGATTATTAATATTGAAAGGCCTTTGTGGGCCCCAGTGTTATAAAACCCTAGGAGGATTAGGGTTAGTAGTCTATAAATACACTACTTACTAGCCTCCAGGGTTAGTAGTCTCATATGTCCATCCTGGTTCTTTTATTATTTTTTCATTCCAGAATATAAAAAACTAGACCTTAAGGTCAAAAAAAAAAACAGTGTTCAAAAACTTAACCAGGGCAAGAAAATTTTGATTTTGTTTATTTATTTTCTTTGGTCTCCGTCCTGACTACCTTCTCGAGCTCACAGTTCTCGGTCGAGCTACTAGTCTTCCAACTACGCAATGGCTTATTCTTCTTCTTCCTCCTCTTCTACCCATCGATGGAGGCATCATATCATGTCTTCCTTAGTTTGAGGTGAAGATACATGAAGCTTTGCGCCCCATCCATCTCTCCATAGCAGCCAAAATTGTCAAAAGCGAAAAAAATAAATCTCGACATTCCTACGAGCAATTGAAGATCGATCGAGTTTCTTTGTCATTATTTACCTTGGAAAAAACTATGCTTCTTCGAGCTGGTGTTTGATGAAATCCTAAGATTGTACTTTTCCATTTAGGGATCCCAGTTTCACAGATAAGTCAATGTCTAAGGGAAGTTGATCTTCGTAGCCATTAGGAACGATGTCGAAATTATGGTGAAAAGTCCTCTAAATCATTATCAAATGCACTAGAACTTAGCAATTAGATAAGATGGGTATTATATGATATTATAGTAGATTTTTAATTTCAATTCCAAGGGAACCAGAAAAGACAAAATCAAAAAATAAAATTAAGTAACATGAAATTCAAATTAAGTTATAGGTTATTGACTTATTGATCTTTGCATTGAATTTGCCTAATAAGATGTGGACCCTTCATCAATTATGTGTACCAACCTGAATTTATTACTCTTAACTTTTGTAATAGATATTCACGGAACTAACAGCATCTTTTGATTTTTAGTGGGATGATAAATCAAAGGCTTTATCTTCTTCCATTTTACTCTAATGGCTTCTTCTTCTTAACCAACTCATCAATGGGAAGTATGATGTAACTCATTAGTTTCGAGAGGAGAGGACACGGTAAAAGCTTCACCGATCATCTTTACACGCTTTGTCAAAAGGAATCAATACTTTCATGGATGACCGACTTAGGAGAGGAGAACAAATATCTCCACTACTCTTAAGCCATTGAAGAATCGAGGTTTCCATAATCATATTCTCCGAATAATATATCGTTCAGCAGCCTCACAGATGGGTTAATAAGATTATCAAGTGCGTCAAAGTTATAGGACATAAAAAAGCTACGGTTTCTATAACGTGGATCCCTCTCTGTAAGACATCAATCGGGAGTTTGGTAGAGGCATTTGCAAAAGCATGAGCAGATTCTGAGGAGAAGATGGAGAAAGTGGTCAAGTGGAGGAGGCTTTAGCCGAATTAGCCACAATTTGGATGATTCCGAAATAGGTAATTCTTTCTATCTCCGTATGTTTCTTCTTTTCTATTAAATTTGGACAAGCTGCAGCAATCATGTGATATATATCGGTATCACTAATCTGAGGTGAATTATAAAAAAATGAACTATTTTTTATATGCATATGCAGAAATGGATAAACAGTTATATCATTTGGTTGATCAGTTGGGTTTTTTTCCTCATTCTTCCTCCCAAAACAACATAAAATGTGAGATTTAAAAGCTTTTAGGTAAACTAAGTTAAAATAGAGCCTTTGGGTTGCTCCTCAATGGTCACTAGTTTGAGTCCCCTTAGGGGTATTGAGGATTTACTTCCTTTGTGCAAGGCGGCTCGACACCTTATTGTAAAAAAGTGAAAAATGGCCTAGGTTTAGTGATCGGAGATGAATTGAGATGTAGAGAGGGTGAAGCAAGAGATGGATGAACAACCTGGAACATCTGGCATTCACTCTTTGGGTTGGAGAATGACATGCTCAATTTTGGTGGAAGACATAGGAAAAATAAGAAAGGATTTTGGGTTACCTTCTAGATGCTCAAGGATCCTTTTCTTTGTTATTTCACTGAAAAAAACTCTGGTTTCAAGTCATGAATGGAGCACGATACACGAGAATCATTTTGTTGTCACAACATAAGTACCTTAACTCTCATACTTTCATGAAGAAAGAAATTGAGGAAAACAATTCAATAAAGATAGAATTCTTTCTAAAAATTCAAGGAGAGAAAGGGCGTATTCTCCTCTGTTTTTCTGATTTCTGACGAAGTGAGAGAGAGAACCCTCTCTCACATGTTGTATATTGGTAGTTTATAGTCAGTTTTCTTTTCGAAACTCCCAAAACTACTCCCCTTTTAATTCTCACAATGTTAGGTTGGGGCTGCGTCGGTGCACTTGGACATCCAACAAAACTCTAACAAGAAGGGCAAATAAATGGATAAGAATGGACGAGTGAATTGCGTTTTAGGAGTTCGAAAAAAGGAGAATGGAAGAGAGTGATTTCTGGATAGGATTCAGCCCAGGATAGAGTAATTCTTTCAATTACATGTGTTTCTTCCTTTCTCTTAAACCAGATAATTACGCTAGAGAGCGAGGGTATGGCCGAGTTCATTTTCCCTTGATATAAAATTATAAGAAAAGAAAATAGATCACGTACTTGATCTCACTAGTTCTCAATCCTTGAAGATCATGACCATTAAGATTTTGCGAGGATACCACATTGGGCGTGGCTCTAGCTTAATTATGGTATCTCAGTTCTGACATCTTATCTCGTATTTTCCTACGTAATAGCATGAAAGTGAGATAAATACAATTTGAACTTTTAGCTTCATCCTATCGATCGAAAAAAAAAGCTTCATCTTTTAAGTTTGATTTAATACACATTTTATTTTCCAGTTGTGAAGAATCAATCTAAGTACTTTTATATTTACTATTTTCTTTAATACATTTATGGATTCTTACTATTTTTTGCTGTTCTTGAATTTGTGGACGTGAATCTAAACTTATTAGAAATTGTTTGAGATATTTGAATAAATTGGTTGGCATATCTTCCAAGTATGAATGGCCTAGTTGGGATGGAGTCTTGCATAGAGGCAATGGATTCCTTATTATCTCTTGTATCATTTGATGTTCGGATGATAGGAATTTGGGGCTTGACTGCCTTAGGTAAGACAACCATTGCTAAAGTTGTTTATGAGCAGATCTACACTCAATTTGAAGGTTGTTGCTTTCTTTCAAATGTTAGAGAACAATCACAAAAATTTGGCACAAACGCCCATGGCTATAAAAAAAAGTGAAGAATAGGCCATTTGAACACCCATGGTTATATAAAAAAATAAAAAAGGGTGAAAAATAGGTCATTTGAACACCCATAGTTATAAAAAAAAGTGAAAAATAGCCAAAAATGGCCTAGAGTTTAGTGATCTGGAATGTGGTAATAGAGATGTAGGGAGGTGAAAGAAGAGATGGATGAGCGACCTGGAACTATTAGCATTCACTCTTTTGGTTGGAGAATGACATGAACAATTTTGGTAGAAGACAAAGGAAAAAAGGGAATTTAGGTTACCTTCTAGATGCTCAAGGATCCTTTTCTTTGTTATTTCACTGAAAAAAACCTTCTCGTTTCAAGTCATGAATGGACCATGATACTTGTTGTCACAACACAAGTAACTTAACTCTCATATTTTCCTTGCTTCAAAAAAAAAAAAATCCATATTTTCATGAAAGAAAAGAATTTCAAGGGAAAACATTTCAATATATAGGAATTCTTTCTAAAAAATTTAAGGTGAGAAGAAAACATATTATACTTCGTTTTTTCTTAGACACAGAGGAGAGAGAATCCTCTCACATGTTGTGTATTGATAGTTAATGGTCAGTTTCCTTTTGAAATTCCCAGAAATTACTCCCTTTTAAGTCTCTCAATGTTGGGTTAGGTCGAGTTAGCCCACTTGGGCATCCAACAAAACTCTAACAAAAGTAAATAAATGGATGAGAATGGAAGAGGGAGATCGAATTACATTTTAGGAGTTGGGAAAAATGAGAATGGCAGAGAGAGTGTGATAAGGCCTCAAGCCCAATCACGGGAGCTCAACTCAAAGGCGGCTTTGATAGATGGGAGGGGGCCTCTCAAGCTTAAATACCACTCCACACTCTTTGTTTGGAATCGATGTGGGATTGTATCATTCCATGCCATTCACTTTGGGTGGCTTACACTCTGGATAGCATTCACTCGAAACCCACCTTTGGGGCATCGGGTAGCCCTCTTCAATTGGCCTTTCGAGGTAGCCCTCTTCGACTATGTATCGGCTCTAATGAAAAGCACAGTATTAGGGCCTCGAGCCCGTCGAGCCAAACTCAAAGACGGGCGATAGGTAGGAAAACCTCTTAAGTTTAAGTACCACTCAACACTCTTTGTGTGGAACCGATGTAGGATCGTATCAGAGTGAATTATTTGTCGGATTCATGGGATAAGTAATTCTTTCTAACTACATGTGTTTCTTCTTTTCTCTTAAGCTGATTAGCTCTTAAGAAGCATAGATAAAATTTTGTACATGCCATGTGCTTGTTGATCTCATTACTTCTCAACCCCTGAAGATCATGACCATTTAGCTTTTGCAGGATACCGTATTAAGCATGGCTCTAGCATAATTATGGTATCTCATATTTACAGCATCTTATCTCAATTGCTTCCTATTTCCACTGTGTTGAGAAGCATGATATTCATATTAAATCCAAATCCTACAAGGTCGAACTTTTAGGAAAGTTGGTTGTTTAACGTGGTATCAGAACTTGGTTTAGCAGGAGGTTCTATGTTCGAACCCTCTCCTTGCAATTTAATCCCCATTTGTTTATTTGAAAGTCCATGAAGGACTATTTGGTTTGTTATTTCTCTGCTTGCAAGTATGGGGCGCATGAGGAGGTGTTGAAGCGTGATATTTAGCTATTAAATCCAAAACTGTAAAGATTAGGAGCTTTTAGGAAAGTTAGAATTAGTTTAACACATTATAATAGCATGAAAGCGGAATAACTAATTTGAACTTTAGCTTCATCTACTCGATAATATATATATATATATATATATATATATATATATACTCTTTCTGCATATATATATATATATATATATACTATATATATATATATATCTTCATCTTTTTTATGTTTGATTTAATACACATTTTATTTTCCAGTTGTGAAGAATCAATCTAAGTACTTTTATATTTACTATTTTTTCTTTGTCTGTTTAGGGATTCTTATTATTATTTTTTTTGTTTTTGAATCTGACAGGCATGAATCCAAGCTTATTGAGGAAATTGTTAGAGATATTTCGAATAAATTGGTTATCTTCAAGCTACATAGAAGGAGCCTAGTTGGGATGGAGTCTTGCATAAGTAATGGATTCCTTATTATCTCTTGGATCATTTGATGTTCGGATGATAGGAATTTGGGGCATGGCTGGCATAGGTAAGACAACCATTGCTAAAGTTGTTTATGAGCGGATCTACACTCAATTTGAAGGTTGTTGCTTTCTTTCAAATGTTAGAGAACAATCACAAAAATATGGTCCTATATTTACAAATGGAACTCCTTTCACAATTTTGAAGGAATGGAATCAAGTTCAAGACTTTTGAATAAAGGAATCAACTGCATAAAGGATGTGCTACCTTTAGGAAGGTTCTTATTATTCTCGATGATGGATCAACGACAACAAATGGAGGAGTTAGCGGTGGAGATCATAATTGGTTTGGTTTGGGGTCAATTATCTATAACAACTAGAGATCGACATTTATTAACTTGTCAAGAAGTGATTTAACATACTTGCCAAGAAATTAGATAATGATGAAGCTCTCAAAGTTATTTCGCCTACATGCCTTTAGATATAAATATATGGAAGATTTTTGCAACTATGTGGCCATGCACTCAATTATACTAAAGGCCTCTCATAGCCTCTAAAGCTGGTTCTTCTCTCTATACAAAAAGCAAAAATGAATGGAAGAGTGAATTGGAAAACTCAAACAATTTCGACAAAGAAGCATAAATGTGCTCAAAACAAGTTTTGAAGGGTTAGATGACAGCGAATGGTGGTTGATGGTTTCTTGATATTGCATTCTTCTATGTTGTCATGATAAAGGATTGTTTGGTGAAATTTAGACAGTTGTGGCTTCTTCTTCAAAGATTGGGATAAGAAATTCAAGATAAGTCACCATAACTATATTAGAGAATAAAGTTGTGCATGCATGATTTGTTACAAGAAATGGGTTGGGAAATTGTTAGGCAAAAATCAAGTACTTAAGTGTTAGCAGTTAAGAGCCTATGAGGACATCAATCATGTACTAACAAATAAATACTAAGACTAAATGCATCAAATCTCCGTGTTCATGTTTAAAATTTATGAAAGCCTAAGTTTAAAGAATATTACTCCATCTCATTCAAGAACTCATAGTTTTGTACAATTATGCTTGCATTATGAAAATTAAGTAAAAAGAAGGATGAAAAAGAAAAGAGGCAAAAATATAATTAGTTTGCTACACTCTAGATTTTAATCTTCTTTCTTTTTTCTTTATTATTATTATTATTATTATTATTATTATTATTATTATTATTATTTGCTATTTTGACTTTAATTTCATACTCTGCTCTTGGTTAATGTTAGGGATCAATCTGTGAGAAGCATATTCCTTACTGTCTACATCAAAGAGCCAAACTTCCTATTGATGCCTTTGTGCATGAAGATTAAGATTGCTGAGTAACTGGTGATTTACAAAAATGGAGAAGCTCAATATTTGTCGAAAAGAGCACAACCTATCCTCATGATGTTGGACGGAAGAAGATTTATACAATAAAGTGCACTTATATGGAGATCCCAAATTTCTGGCCTAGCAAACTAAGTGATCTTTATCGCATGGATACCCTTCAGTCCCTTCCATCACCATCCCCGAAAAGCTTGTTGAGCTAAATATGCTTTAGTCTAGCTAAAACAACTGTGGGAAGGAAAGAAGGTATGGTTTGTAATTTATGTGCATACTTTTCTATAAACAAATTATACAATCCATTAAATAAATATCCTTTTTTTTTTCTTCTTTGACAAAGATTTTGATAAGTCAAATTTGTCATACTCTTTGCCACTCAAAATCTAACCAAACTCCCGACTTCTCTCGAGCCCCAAAACCTTAAGAAACTAATTCAAAGGTTGTACAAGTTTATTCGAGGTTCACCATCCATTGAGCTCTCTGGCTTATTGTCCTTGATTTGTGAAGGCCGCAGTTAAACTCAAGAGCCTTAAGAAAATCCTATATGAGTCTCTTCAAATTTTTGGCCTTCTTAGCCGCTCAAAACCGAAGAAGTTTCCGAGGTCCAAGGGAATATGGAACATCCGCGCAGCTTTTACAAGGACCGGCATTCAAGGATTGCCCTCCATTGAAAATCTCTCCGGGCTTGCTTTATTCAATCAAAGACTTAAAGCTCTGAGTCATTAGCCTAGAAGCATTTTTAAGTTGAAGTCCCCGAAAACTCTCATTCTTTTCCAACTCGCACATTGCAGACTCAAGAAGCCTCTGTGAGATCCAAGAAAACCTAAAGAATTATGGAGCTTTTTTCAGATGGGAGCGGTATAATAGAACCGCTTTCCTCAATCGTGTCTAAATGGGCTTGCTTTATTGAATCCGATGAACTGTAAAAACTCTGCAAGTCTCTACAGCACAGATCGGACATCCTTCACTCTTACTCTCCGTGGGTCGCCGTATCAAGGAATTGCCAAATGACTAGGAGTATACACGTTTAGCGTGAGCTAAACGCAGCGGAAGTGGTATACAAGGGTACCACCTCTATTTCTCTTTGACAAACCTTCGAGAATCATCATTAGTAGGATGTAAGGGAGGAATCAAGTCAGCGAATCCGTCTTCTCTCATTCCACTTATCACTAAATAAAGAGGATTGCAACCCTTCTTTCTTAGGTTTACACTTTGAAGTGTTAAGTTTACGAGGTTGTAACTCATCGAAAAGCAGAGAATTGTCTCATGATCTGGTACTTACCCTCGCTGAAAGGTTAGATCTGCAGAACAATTTCATTACTTTCATGTCATAGCCTCAATAGACTTTCTCAACGCTAAGTCTTGTAATAGAATATCATGAAGTGGCCTTTCTAATAATTCAAGCCGTGAGCTCATCAAGTATCGAGAGTTTAAATACCCATAGTTGCAAATCCCTGGAAACCTTTTCATGTTCATCACGTGCATACACATCAAAGCTGTTGGGGGATGTCAAGTTTAATTTTTCTAATTGCTTCAGACTAGAAAAGATTCAAGGTTGTGATGTCGTGGCAACTATTATAGAGGGAATCCAACTAATGTCATCCATACAAAAATTTCTGCCATATCGGGTATGTTTCTGGCTTCAGATTGTACAAGGCAGAATGTATTTGCTTAATTTTTCATTTTATTTTTTGAAATCTTATAAGTTGATAAATCCCACAAAGTAATTCTTAGAAAAGCCTTGAATATTTGTTCTATACTATTTTCTCATATGCCAACAATGATTTATGATACAGGCTTTCGTATTCCAACTAAGAATATTGTGCCATTGTTCCTCGAAGTAGAATTCCAGAGTGGTTCAACCATCAGAATGTAGGGTGTTTAGTAAATATAGAGCCGCCAATTGCATTGGGTATAACATACTGTTGATGGGAGGGCTTTTGCAAGAGCCTCGAACCCCAAGGCTATTCATTCGTATAAGTTTGGGACGATGATTGCGCAGCCTTCAAGACTTTCTTAGTTTGCTACCTGGGAATGGCGATTATTATGTGGCACCGACTCCTTGCCTCATTGTATATTTCACCTAAAGGACTCAAATCTATCAATGATCACACATTTGTTTG
Source organism: Tetrastigma voinierianum (assembly GCA_016808115.1). NCBI lineage: Eukaryota > Viridiplantae > Streptophyta > Magnoliopsida > Vitales > Vitaceae > Tetrastigma > Tetrastigma voinierianum. The sequence goes on from JAEQBH010002521.1 coordinate 188,292, forward strand.
GTATAGATCTCTTGTCGAATAGAAAAGCCGTGTTCAGAATTGGTTCTGAAGGTGAGAAACACTCGTGGTGGCTTTTATCTGGGTTGATGGGCTCACGTGAGATCAAAAATGTGGGGTCTGTCAAAGATATGAGGAAGACGAAAAGATGGCATGTAGCTTTCCTTTAAGACCACAAAGTGTACTACGTAGTATGACTCCAAACCATTAGAAGTGGTTCTCAGACGGATTCTTCTGCCTTCCAAGATTGGATTCTCTACGCTCCTTCCTCTTATGCTTCCACTGTAAACTTTCTTCCGCATCTTCCTCATACCCTTGAAGCCTTTTGAAAATATTTTATTGACCAATGATTTTTCATTCACTAATTTCTTTTAAATAAATTTATTACGAAGAAGTTATAATAATAATTTATTGAAAATACTGCTCTTCAAATTTCGTAGAAAGTTAAAGGTATTAAAATGAAGAAACTCTCATTCCATCTCTCTATCATACCTCCTCATTCAAGGTAATCATTTCCTTTTAATATGCTTTTAGGTCTTTCTAGCACTTCATTCAGTTGCCTACCAAAAATTATATAATGGATTGATCTTTTAAATTTCTATTTTTATAATCAAATTTTTAAATCGTCTAATTTTTAGTTAGTCGAGTTTTCTTTTGCTTACTTGGCCTATGACAAAGGATTATAAATGATTTTAAGTTTAAAATAACAGATACCTAATTTCATTTTGGTGATACATTTTTAGATTAATATGTTTTTCAATGACTTTATGTGATTAATTTGTGTTTGTGTTAAAGAATAGATAATTTGCACATTTTTGTGCTAGTTGAATAAAAATTTGAAAGAAAATAATGAATTATTTAAAGTGTTGATGGTAAAATTGTTTTGATTGATAAAATCTGTAGGAATAATATAACAAGAGATAACCAATGAAAAATTAAAGAAAGATGGAAAAATTTAGGATAGATGCAATAAGATTAAAATAGCTTTGTTGGTATAAGGAGACAAAATTTATTACTTTAGTATGGTAACCAAAGTACCATTTGAAGAAAATGTGAACACTTATCCACATAACATAGCAATGACATTAACAATATACCTTATCAATGTTATAAAAAAAAGGAAAAGGAAAAACTTCAATTCCATTATAAAACTAATTAAAAGAAAATAAAATACTATAATAGTTTCAAATTTTCATTTATATATGGTTAAATTTACAAAAATATAACATATAGTCAACAAAAATTTTGTGGTTTTGACACATCCTAAAAATTAATAAACAAGTTTTCTTAATCCTATTAGCCATTCAGGAACATTTCCATACTTGTGTCATTTTATATGATTAAGTTATAACCTTAACTCTTCACCGATTAGTGTGCTTCTAAGCACACACTTTATATCAAGCCAAATTTCTACGGTAATCTAATTGTTATATTCCTCTTTCTGGATGATTTGATTCTTACTTGAAATTTTCAATAGATGCTTAAAGATTTCTACAAGGTAATGATACAACAGTTTGAGTTCAAAGATTTGGAACCAATGTCCTATTTCTAACTATTCAAGATAATATCATCACCATCAATTTGTGCTCTTGTTGTAGAGCAAATAGTGATGATACTAGAAAATTAGTAAATCTCTCATATTTCAAATACATAGTAGGAAGTCTTTGATATTTGACTTAAATCTCTTACATTGGTTATGGAGTGATAATTATCAATCTGACTTCTGAGAAAAAGAAAAACTCATTTTGTCACACTTGGGAGCAGTTAAAGCCAATTATGAGGCATATAACAAATTAATATTTATTTTAGGTTTTTTATGTTACTTATAAGGATCGACTCTTAATCTAATTATGAATTGGAGTTATACACGAGACTTAGATTATATTACCACATGTTGATACTCTCCTTCATCTTGTTAAGTTGTACTTACTTTGGCTTCATTTTTTCTTTTTTAGTTTTTTTTCCTTGTCTAAAGCATGTGACGTTCAATTTGAATTAATTTGCAGGCATTGGGGCCAAGGTTATTGATGAAATCATTACCAAGATCTTGAATAAATTTGATGCATGCCTGGTGACATGGAGGCTCGAAGGGGAATGTGGATTCTGCATGCTGTGCATATGATTTCATTGTTATTTATTAAGAAGTTGATGTCTGAATGATAGAAATGAGTATGCAACACTATCATTACTAGTTACAGAGAATTCATAGCTACTGAGAATTGCTGCTTTCAAATGTTAGAATGAAATAAAATGATCCAACCTTCTTATAAAATGGACCTCCTTTCACAAATCTGAAGGGAAGATATACGAAAAGTTTCAATATAGGAATCAATTTTGTTCAAGATAGGCTCCACTCTTAGAAGGATTTCATTGTTCTCACTGATGGGGGTCACTGACAATAATTGAATGATTTAGTAGGAAATCATGATTAGTTTGGTCCAAGAAGTTGAATGATCATAACAAGCAGAGACAAACACTTGCTAATTTAGCAAGAAGTTGATACAATATATGGAACTAGAGAATGCAAAAGGATGAAGAGCCTGGCTATTTTAACAACATCCCCTTAGACATGAGCCTCCTAACAAAAAAATTACATTGATTGGTTTCTTGAAAACTGCTTGAGAATGCTTTTGAAAACACAATGGTAATCGCTATTTATCGTTTTCAAAATCGTTTCGTTTTCTCGTATTTTGTGCTTTTTCATAACAAAAAATTTGGGAATCAAACATGTTTTCCATGTTTTCCTTGTTCTCATTGGTTTTGAGAAGATAAAACAGTTTCAAAAAAGAACTAAACATACCCTAAGGGTTTGTTTTCCTGTTTTTGAAAACTTTTTTCTCTTGTTTAGTTCCTGTTTTTGAAAACTGATTTCCATTCTAAGAAAAAATGAGAACAAGAAAAAAAAAGAACACGTTTGGTTTCTAGTTGTTTTATTCTAAAAAATACAAACAATACATAAAACACTAAATTTAGAAAACAAATACATTTTGACATCAAAATGATGTTCTCTGTAATTTCAAAAACAATAACCAAACATGTCCTAAATTAAGATAACAAGAATATTTTTCGTATGTTTAAATGTGTTATCTCATATTGTAAAATTGTTTTAATAACAACTTTTCAAAATCAAAATATAACCAAAGAAGCCCTAAAAATTTTCTTATATTTGGAATAATTCTTATATTATTTATTATGTCAAACAAATAAAATTAGCTTGAAGCAGAATAAAATACGCACTAAGTTCTATTTTTATTTTCTACTTTTAATGTCAAATTAAGCCTCCATTTTTTTCTTTTCTTTCTACTTTTCCTCTTCTCTATATATATTTTCTTATATTTTCCTTTAGAACCAAACATAGTGTAAAATTCCATTTCATTCATATATTGCAACTGCTGAGAATTAACTAATAATACTTGGTACGGAAAATGTAATGCTTTATGGATAGAATGAGCCCAGAGGGAAGCAGCTGACAAGGAGGAAGCTAAGCCTAAGGGGAGATGAAGCCTAACGCTGGAGATGCCGACCTGGATGGCCATCATTCTAATCGCCAAGAAAACTATATGAATAAAAAATAAATAAATAAAAAAAAAAGATGTAATGAAAAAAAAAACTATGTTGGGGTTGATGAGACTTGTGCCTGCATGGTTGCTACTACATGAATTTCATTTTGTAACATATCTCAAATTAGAATATAAATGAGTGTAAATTTAGTTATTTTTTTATGATTTGATATTATAGTAATTAATCTTAAACTATTATTCATTTCAATTTAATGTTCGGTTTTTTTTTTAATTAAGCAATATTATGGTGAGTTATAACTATAAGTTAAATGTAAATTAATATTTACTCGTTCCTTGATTTGGGATTTTTGGTTACAATTGGATGAGAAACTAACTATATAACCTAGGCATGTGGACGATATAACATTGGGCAAAGCTATTGTCTAAAATTATTTGTATAATGTCCACATGATTGTCTTTTCCGCTATATATGTTTGATCTTTGAAAAGTTGACAGACTATCGGTGGCATTTGTTTTTTGGGTTTTTCTTAGCTAAAAGTAATTTGCTTTTAATATTCAGTCTATTTGTTTTTTCATTTTTTCATGATTTATTGCCAAATTTGTTAAAATTTCACTTGCATAGAAAAAGCTAAAACATTCGGCTTTTTGGTTTTTTAATAATATTTAAATTTTTTTCTATTAAGAAAAAATTAGATATTAAAATATAAGAAAATCATATACTTTATGATTTAATTAAAACTCTCATGATCCTGCTTTCTTACTAATTACACAAAATCAATTTTTTTAAATTTTTATTTAAAAATTTAGATAAAAATTAAAAGATTGGAGATTTTTGTGAAAAATTTTAATACTTAATCCTATTAAGCATTATTCGTAACAAAATTTCTTATTCAAGACACAAACAAAAAAAAAAACTCACACCTTTGTAAGGGATAGAAAAGAGAAAGAAAAAAAATAGAAGGAAATAAAATATAAAAAAAATTTAAAGCTAATATAACAAAATTTTCAAGGGGGGCATTTGCCCCCCTAAGCCTTATGTGGCTCCACACTGGTCGACCATGATAAGTGTCCCCGAGCGCATCAAGATACGAAAGATGCTCTTAAGTCATATAACACGCAAATTATATGAGCCTTGGATTATTGATATATACTTTTGAAAACCTTTTTGCTTTATTTATCTTTGAGGAGAGCACTAGAATAATTATAAAATATAAATTTCTTAATGATATTCATTAATATATATTTTTGAAATGAGAATAATTTTATTAATTTAAACTAGCAATACATTCGATAGAAACACATAATCAAGTTCGTTAAAAACTACAAAGGATGACATAGCACCCATGTTAATAATACAATGGATCGGCTCAACGCCTACACATTTGATAATTCTATGTTGACTAGAATACATAACATATTGACGATCATGATTTGACTTGATGTCTCTGTCCAATTGAATTTGCTTTTCCGTTCGAATCACTCACATATAAGAAAACATCATAACAAGACGATGAAAACCAATATGTCATATTAAGACGACACAAACCACATACTGCACAAGACAACGACAAAAACAAAAAAATAGTAGACCAATTTTTGTGGAATAACCAATTTATTGAAAAAGAAAATGGTAGAAAAAAATGTAGAGGGTGATTTCAGGTCAAGAATGATAAAAAAAATAACCCTAGGAAAATGGGCTAAAAAGAACAAGATAATGATTTTCATTAATCTGTTTTACTTTCTTTTGCAGTTTTCATCCAATACCTTTAAGAAACATACATAACTTGATATATTGATGATAGGAAATTTAAGAAAGAAATTACTAATTGTGTGCATTTCCAGGTATTGTGTGGTTGATATTATCTTGAAATAATAATAATAATAATAATTGATAGAGCGTGTTGGGATCACCGGGCCTCTCGAACCGGTCGGCTCGGGCCGGTCCGTCGGCTCCCAGACGCTGGACTCCCTCCGCAAAAACAAGAAAGAAAAAGAGGATTACGGGGCTCGCCCGCGTTCCTCTCTGATGCCTAAGCTCGGGCTTCTTTCCGGGAAAGAGAAGATCAACTGCTTAGGGAATGAAGTGTTGTGCGTAGTCATGCACCTTCACCGATGGATGGTCGGTATTTATGCGATATGTTTTTCTCCCAATCGGACGGCGATAAAGATTCTCTCTTATCGATGAAGTTTCTCATTATCGCTGCCGATTAATAAGGGATAATTGAGAGCAATTATTGTGAATTATCCTACTTCCTTATTAGTGAGATTTGATTTGATTTGAAGTGTGGATATGGGCTCTTTAGGGGTCATCCGCATTACCGGCTCCTTGGGAGGGATGAACTGGCTCCCGTTTAAAGCTTATGCCGAGCCCGGCGCTTTACTAGCCCCGCTTATAAATCTTCTTTAATCCCGCTTTCGGGTTGGGAGTGGGCCTGCGCGCCTATTTTAAACCTAATCACTCGTACCGACTCGCAGAGCATAGGCAAGTGTACCGTATCGCTCGGATCAGGCGCGATATCCACGCCGCTACTTGCATGGCTCGGTAGCTTTATCGCTTCTTTTGTTGTCTTACCCACTCAGTCGTTTGGTTTCGGTCGTCATACTTCTAAACTCGAGCCTACGGGCCGCGCCACTGGGCCTTCCTCGGGAGCGCTATGCTTGTAATCTGAGCTACTGGGCTCCTGAGTTACATGGCTCCAAGACCCTTTCTTATGCTGTTATTCTTCAAAAGCCGAGTCACCGGGCCCGGCTCTAAGACCCTTTCTCTCGAAAGCAAGTATGCTCTAAAACTCGAGCTACTGCCCCGCGCCGAGGCCTTCCTGAGCCGTTAAACTCTCAGAAACGGTAGCCGGCTGGGCTCCGGGCCAAGACCTTCCTGAGCTATTGCTCCTCGCGAACCGAGCCACGTGGACTCCAGGTGCTAAGACCTCCCGAGTCAAGCCCACGAACCGAGCTCCCCCGGGCTCCCGGGGCGCCTAAGGCCTTCCCGGGAAGCCGTTAAGCCCGCGAGCCGGCCACCGGGCCCGGGGCGCTAAGACCCCTATGCTATCGGAGCTCTACCGACCGAGCTATTGGCCTCGGGTTATTCTCGCCTCCCGAAATGCTTATGCTCTTTGAATTTAGCTATTCACTCCTCGGGTCAGTTGTGCCTTTCTGGGTGGTCAAACCCAAACCGAGTCGCTGACTCCCTGGCCGGCCGGTGACCTCTCGAACCGAGCCACTGCTCCCGGGCTATCCCGCCTCCCTCAGCTGCTTATACCTTGAACTGCTATTCGCTTCGGGCCGTTACGCCTTCTAAACCGAGTTACTTTGGCTCCCGGGGCTACAGGCTCCCATTCTCCCAGCTGTTTTATACTCTTTGAATTGAGTTATTCGCCTTGGTCAAGCAGCCGGCAAATTAAGCCTCGAATCGAGTGGTTCGCTCCTAGGCCATTGTGCCTTTTACAGGTGAGCTCAAAACCGAGTCGCCGTCTTCTAGCCAAGCCAAGGCTTTCCGAACCGGGAACTATTTGGCTCCTTAGGGCTATTCTCGCTCCTCAGCCGCTTATACCTTTGAACCGAGCCATTCGCTCTTAGGGTCAGTTGCGCTTCCGAACCGAAGTTACTGGACATCTGGCTATTCCCGCTCTCCCCGAGTCGCTTATACCTTTTTGAACCGAGATATTCGCTTCGGGCCGTTATGCCTGGTAGTTAAGCCAATCGAAGCTCGTTTGCTCCCTGCCACACGCACCTTCCTAACTAAAGCTCTTACTCATCTGCGCCATTCTCGCCTCCCGAGCCGTTTTTATACTCTTTAACCGAAAGCTATTCACTCTGGGTCATACTCTTCCTAACCGAGCTACTTTGGCTCCCCCGGGCTATTTCGCTTCCGAGCCGCTTATATCACTCTTCAACCGAGCTAATCACTGCATTGCGCCTTCCGAACCCGAGCCACGGCCCCGGGTTATTCCCCCGCCTCCCGGCCGTATGCCTTCAACCGAGCGATTCGCCCCGGGTTAGTCGAGCTACTTGGCCTCTTGGCTATTCTGCCTCCTCGAGCCGCTTATACTCTTTTGAATCGAAGTTATTCACTGCATGGATCGGGTTGGCGCCTTCGAATCGTGAGCTACTTCGCTCTCGGGCGCCAGGCCTTCCCGAAGCAGTTAAGCTCAGGAACCGAGCAATCCGGGCCCTGCCCAGGCCTTCCCTGAGCCGTTAAGCCTCGCAAACCGGGAGTTACTAGGCCCCGGGCGCTTCGAGGCCTTCCCTCTGAGCCGCTATTCGCAACCGAGCGGCAACCGGGCCCCCGCGCCGAGGCCTTCCCGAAAGTCGTTAAGCCTCGCAACTTGAGCGGGTACCGGGCCTGGCGCCGAGGCCCTCCCGAGCCGCAGCCTCGCAACTTGAGCAACCGGGCCCCGGGCACCGGGAGAGGCCTTCGAGCTATTAAGCTCGCAACCGAAATAAGTAAGCTCTCGTAAAACTCGAGCAACTCGGGCTCCCGGGTGTCGAGGCCTCTCCGAGTCGTTAAGCTCAGAACTCGAAAGCAAATGGCTTCTAGTGCCGAGGCCTCTCCCGAGATGTTAAGCCCGCAAACCCGAGTCAGCTGGCCCTCGGGCGATGAGGCCTTCCCGAGCTGTTAATCTCCTCGCAACCGAGCAACAGCCCCGGGCGCCGAGGCCTTCCCCGAGATGTTGCTCTACAAATCGAAAGCAACCGGGCTCCCCGAGCTACTGGGCTTCGGGCTACATGGCTTCCGAGCTTAAGCACGCCCGCGGAACTTAGCCCGGGTCTGCGGGCTACATGGCCTATTCTAACCGAGCCATTATTAGGCCCCGAGCTACTTGGTCCGCGGCTACATGGTATGTCTCCTGAATCGACCGCCGCTTCGCGGGCTAATCCGCCTCGAAATAATTGTCTCTACCCGGCTATATGGCCTTCCTAAGCAATCAGCCTTCGAAACCGGAGCCGCCGAGGGCCCGCGGGCCAATATGCCTCGGTGCTGTACTAGCTCCCGCTACCGTGCCTTAGTCAGCAGCTGAAGCTTTTGAAAACCGAGTTAATGAGGCCTGCGGCTAATCGGCCTGCAGCCGACCGCTCCCAGCTACCGTGCCTACTGGAGCAATGAGCTTTTGAAAACCGAGCTACTAAGGCCCGCGCTAATCCGCCGAGCCAGATCGCCCTCGGGCTACCGTGCCTTAGTCAGCAATGAGCTTTTTAAAACCGAGTTACCCTGAGGCCCGCGCAAGACCGCCTGCCGAACTGGTCGCCTCTAGGCTACCGTGCCTTAGTCGAGCGGGGCTGAAGCAAAACCGAGCTACTAAGGTCTTCGTGGGCTAATTCGCCCCGAGTCAACCGGGTTCCCTGGCCACTGTGCCTTAGAAGGGAGCGCCTGAGCTTTTGAAAACCGAGCCATCGAGGCCCATGGGCTAATCTCGCCGCAAGTCAACTCGGGGTTACATGGCTTATACGGCCTTTCTAAAACTATTGAGTTCTTGATAACCGAGCCGCTTAAGGTCTGCGGCTAATGTGCCTTTGATATGTTGCTCCGGCGAAATCGAGTTGTTAGGCTCTTGATACTTCGTGCGCCCATTTGATTTTTTGGACGTACGAGGTGGCCCATTGTCTGTCTGCCGGTCCCGATCTCCGGCGACATTCGAACTTCTCATTGGCCTGAAGGGAAGCCGCTAGCGACTCTACGTGAACGGAGGCACTCTGTTATCGTGGCACCAAGGCTCCATGGAGACCTGGAGCCTCACCCACCGCTACCTTCATGTGGCTACTTCCTTACCGGGATGTCTCAACCTTGCTCCCACGACCTTTCCTCGTTGCGATCCTCTCCGAGGGGTTGGTAAGGATCATGCTCCCTGGTGTGGCTAGTTTCTTCTTCTCTATCCGCTTCTCGACGAGGGTTGAGGTGTTACTCTTGTCGGGTAATAGGGTTTTGGTCTTTTCGGGCCTGTCGTGTCTCCTAGGGGAGTCGTATTTGCCTGGTGAGTTGTTCCAACTCTTTCAAAGAAGTGCTCGGGTCGGGTGACGTGACGCCTCCAATCTTACCAGGTTAGCCCGCACAGCTCTAACGCCCGGAGGCTCATTGTCCATGTCAGCCTGGGCTAGCCTCGCGATCCTTGAGGATTGGCGCAGTTCTCGCTTGTGTTTCGAAGCTGATACCATCAATCGTTGAGGAGGTCGGGCTTTATTTGTAAAGGAACCGGTTGCTCCCACAAACGGCGCCAATCGATGATGCCATTTCAATCAAACCTGGCCGGAGCTGCAGTCGGGATCGGGCCGGGCCTAACCGGAACCGCCGGGCTGGGCCGGTCCGCTAGCCTGGACGCTGTACTCCCGTGCAAAAACAAGAAAAAGAAAGAGGATCTACGGCTCGCCGTTGCCTCCGCGCCTGGTTAGTTTTTCCGGGAAAGAGAAGATCAACTCGCTGTGTGGAATGAAGCGTCAGGGCGTAGGTCCGCGCACCTTCACCGATGGGGTGACCTTGTATTTATAACATATGTTTTTCCTAATCGGATGGCGATAAGGATTCTCTTATCGATTTGAGCATTTTCTCTTATCGGGCCGCCGATTAATATGATAATCGAGAGCGCTATCGGAATTATCCTACTTCCCTTATCGGGTGATATTTATTTCGATTTACGTGATACAAGGCTCTTTAGCCGTCCGTATTACCGACCCTTGAGGAGGATGAATCAAGCCTGCTTGGCCTGTACAAGAAATTCGAACGGTTTTACCTGGGTCTACTTATAAATCTTCTTTTAATCCCGCTTCGGCTCGGGAGGGGCCCCGCACGCCTATTTTTAAAACCCAATCCACACACACAATAATGAAACAATAAATTGTGGAACTTGAAACTTAAGCTTAAGAAAGCTGTTAATGACTGGAAAATATAATTTTCATAGGCTTGGGGGGGAAATATTTATATTAGGATTTGAAGCCATATATTTAATTCAAAGTAAAATCTAATTGTTATTAAATCATTTAAGTAATTTGTGTTTTGACTTGCCCCCCCTGAAATTTTCCCGGACTATGTTTAGTTTCCAGAAAATGTAAGGGAAAGAAAACACGAAGGAAAAAAAATGAAAAAAAATAAAAATAGATTTGAATCTCACATATTATTTTTATTTACTACTTCAAACGAAATTTATTACTTTTAAAGATTAAATAATTTAAGAATTTGTAAGTTTATAAGTAATTTCATTTATATTTGATTTTATTTAGGGTTATGTTTAGTTCCCTGAAAATTTGAGGAAAAATTGAAGGAAAGAAAATAGGAAGGAAAAGTATAAGAAAAAAAATGAAGGAACTAAAAAATAGAATTAAATTTCATATAATATTTTTATTTGCTACCTCAAATCAATTTTATTTATTTAAACTGGCCAATATAAAAGATTAGCTAAATAATTTTAAAATACTTAAATTTCTAAGTAATTTTATTTATATTTGATTTTCTTTTGAAATTTTTAGTAGACAATCAAACACACAAGAAAATTATGTTCCTAGCATTTTTCTATCCTAGTATTTTCGAGAACCAAATACAACCTAATTTTTTTATTGCATAATTAAAATACTTAAAAAATCATTTTCCTTTGTATTTTTTTTCTTTCCTTAGTATTTTTTGGAAACCAAACACCATTAGTGTTTTCCCCGGTACATGGGGCATGTAGAGTGTCATCTCATACATGCATGTAGTTTTTTTTTTCCATGATGTGGATACGTATGCATCGGACGCTGTCGGCTTCGACCGCTAAACGATCATTGCGACGCTACATTCCCCAAAGCGGCGAATAGCCCTTTGTAGATTTATTCTATCGCGCTACCACTCCATCGCAGACCCTTTGCATGTGGATGCGACAAAGTGCATGACGCCCAGGCCGGGGATTACGGCCGGCCTGACCGGTGGGCCTTGATTTTTGTTTTGTATATATATATTAGAAATCCAACTAGTTTTAATATATGTTTCGTATTAAAAGTGATGTAATAACTCTCGATCTATAGAAATGTATGGTCTTGTAAACCGTATTTAGACGTAGTATGGATTTATGGTCCCATTTGGTCATTTACTCACTGTGATGTCTCACGTATATGAAACACATAGGTTTCCGCAAGTTGACGGTGGTCAACGGGACCCCCGGGTTTTGGGGTGTCACAATACCTGAAATATTTGATTAAAAAATCTCAAATACTTTAAAATTTGTAAATATAACATTTACCATGCTTTTTTTTTAATTTATTGATAAACAACCCATTCTAAACAAAAATATTCTTTTTCATTCAATGTATTTACATGTATCTTGTTAAAATGAATTATAAAATAAAGAAGTATTTTTTTATTAAAATAATTATGGACCCTGCATTTTCGGGTATGATGCGTTTCCCATTAAAAAGGCAAGACTCATTTTTATATTTTGAAAAACCACTTTTAAAAACAACAGAAATGTGCTTATTTTCATATTTTTTATTGAAAACAAAACAAAGTTAAATAAAACCTCATAATGACTCATTATTTAGGAAGAGACATGTCTGCGAAAAATCAAATCCGAGTCCGAAGGTTATGTTACATATCAGGAAGGAGCGGAGTGAGTCAGAAGACTTTCTAAGCTCGTGATAAAAGTCTCAAATTTCTTCAAATGTAAGCTTTTTTGTGAATCGCGATAATCAATCAATTAATTATATATACCAATAAATCACGCAAATAAGAAATAAAAACAAAAATTAGTTATAAGAAATATGCATTTTGGCGGTTAATCGGTAGCCGCTATCAATAAAATCACGTTACTGACACAACAATATAGAATATTCACATTAAATTACAAATTGGTTATAGATTAGATGTCAAATTATTTGTCAGTGCTGATATACGGATGGTCGAGCCCCACCCAAGCCATTTATATGCATAATAAATTAACCTGCATGTGCATTCCATTTTTATGTGTTAACTTATAATTAATCAAGTGTTTTTTTAAAAAAATTGGAAGTTTGAAATTTTGGAAATTAAGAATTTTGAAATGAATTTGAAGTTTGAGAATTTTGAATTGAGATTTGGAAAATTGAATTTTTAAATTAAGAACTTGAATTTTGTAAATTTGAGATTTGGAATTTAGAAATTGGGAGATTTGAATTTTTAAATTATGACACTTTGAAATTTTAAATTAGGAAATTGTAAATTTGAAATTTGAAACTTTAAAATTTGAAAATGGAAATCATGAGACTTCGAATTTTGAAATTATGACACTTGAATTTTGAAATTGAGAATTTTGTAAATTTGAAATTAGAAATTGAGGGACTTGAATTTTAAATTTGAAACTTGAAAAATTAAAATAAGAAATTGAGGAAATTGAATTTTGAAATTAGGGTATTTGAATTTTGAAATTATGAATTGGTAATTTAAATTTTGAAACTTGAAAATTGAAATTAGAAATTGGGGAATTTGAATTGGAAATTAAGACAATTTTGATTTTTGAAATTTGAAAATTGAAAAATTGAAATTAGAGCTGGAGGACTGTACTCAAGCACTTACCTAAAATTTTAACTTATCCAAAAATTGCATCATTTAAAAATTTCAACGTATTTTAATCTTAGCCATTTTCGTAAAATACATTTCGCATCTCACCTGGCCAGACAAAGCACTGTGTTAAAACCGCTTGTAAACCATTTTAAAAAATAAAGTTAATAAAACAATGAAAATGTGTTTAAATGCAGTGCTACTATTCACAATCCCGCTTTTTCAGCGCGGAAATTACTTAAGAAAATCGGCAGTTAATTTGGGGCAAGTAAGAAAAGAATAATATACCACAATCCCGCTAAGTTGCTTATCCCAATCGACTGAAATCCCGTTGCTGGATGACTAAAACAGCGAAAAAACAAAGACATACGCTTCTTATTCATATATAAAAATGGCCAAAATACACCATTTTCTTTGCTTTCAAAATTTTGTTATTCGACTCGAACTAAACATGTTTTCCTTTGTTTTCAAAGTTTGAATACGTAAAATAAAATTTTCTACCTACTAAACAAAATAATCTTTTAAGTTTTGAAATACCACACTGGTACTTAAAATCAAACTTGAAAATTTAAAATTGAATTTTAAAATTGAAAAAAATTGAATTTTGGAAAATGAGATTTTGAGAATTTGAATATTGAAAATTGGATACTTTAATTTTAAAAATTGAGAAATGCAAATTTTGAACTTGAATTTTTAAGTGCTCGCGCTTTAAAATCAAAAATTCGACCTGCAAAACGGTAATTGCACTAACAAGCTTAAAAGTCGGGTAGTCACGCGCTAAAGAGCCTAAATGGGTATGACGCACAAAGGGCTTTGGGGTCAACGACACCCGGCCGGCCTAGTTACAGAGGACAGTATTTTCGACTAAGTCTTAACGAGTCTGTTAAATGACCCAAGGAGTCGTAAGATGACGGCTGAACTCCACCCAGGCCGAAATTTCAAGAAACATCAATATACCTAATTTGTGCCAGTCGAATGTAATATAATAAATACTTAAATATATTGTAATCTAACGAATGGGCCTAAGATATCGGACCTAATTTAATGGGCTAAACTTAAATATATTGGACCTAATTTAATGGGCTAAGCCTAAATATATTGGACCTAATTTAATGAGCTAAGCCTAAATATCTTTGACATAATTTAATAGAATGGACGTAAATATGTTGGACCTATGATTCATAATTCATAATGAGCAATATATATATAACAGATCTATTTTCAGTCGCTCACAGTCACAAAGCCAAAAAAGCCCTAAAACTATTTCTAGCTGCATCCGTCATCTCTCTGTTACACAACCACACCTATCAAACATCTCCCATTTCCACAACCCCACTTTCCCATAAAATCAGAGCCTTCATTTTGTTAAAACCAAGACATGCATCTCCACACAAAAAAAATAAAAATAAAAATTGGAGTACAATAATAATAATGAGGAAAAAAAGACATATGTACGGTAGAACATAGCAAATAATAATAGGATTCAGCACATATAGCAACATGGCTAGATTAGAACACTAAACCGAGAGAGATAAAGGAAGACATGACAATAAACATTTAAAGGAAGCAGAAAAGAGCAAATCTCCAACTGATTTTCAAGTCGCACTCGTGTACAAATCTGGAACGACTCATGTTTGTTCATTATCATATTTGTATCCAAATCTCACCTGATCTCTTTGGCACTTCAGCACCACTTCAAACACTGCAGCTCTTCCTCCTTAGTTCCTCTGTTTTGATCTGTCTCCCCCTTTGCTCTTCCTCCTCTCTTGAAAAATCCCCGAACTCCTCTGCCTTGCTCTCTCCCCCCCTCTGCTCTTCTTTCTTCTCTTCACATAGAGAAGTTTTTACTGTGTTTTTTTAATGATTTTGTCGTCAATTTGTTACAGATGTATTATTTTCGTCGACTATATACATGCACACTATTGCCTTGGTGATTATTTATCGATGTGATATTCGACAACAAAACATATTCTTCGATCGGACGGGCTATACAAACAAACCACGATCAGTCAATACGTTATGTATCAAATCATATGTATTTTAATAATTATAAGATTATCAAATACGACTCGAATCGATTATTTATATTATTAACTCGACACACTATTCTCTAAAGTTTTCAACGAATTCCCCATTATACGTTTCTATCAAATATATCAGCACTCAATCAATAAAATTATTTCTCTTTTCAAAAAAGTTAAAAAGTTAATGAAAAGTCATATTTTTTAAATTAAAATTTCAAAATATCTAATCAGATCACACTAAAATTATTTGCCCTTATAGATACAAGGATATCGTTATGTTGTCTTGTGAATATGAGGTTGATGCTGGTAGGGTTAGGTAAGGAATAACTCCTTTTTGTCCGTTTCATTGAATAATGGAACTACATTGTACAAAACTTTTGCCTTTATAGCTTGAGGACTTTCAATGCATTTCATGGTTTTCTAAAATTGATTTCTTCCACTTCTATTTTCCTGTTTGTTTTTTTTTTTTTTAAATTTATATTAGCAAAAAGAGGCAAATTTTTTTGAAAATGTGCTCTTAAGTGTATATATTAAGTAAGATTTTTTCATATAGATATTTTTAGAAAAATTTCGTAGTGTTATTCACTTTTAAATATTGAAATATATAATATTTTTTTTACTAGGATAAATTTTTGAGTCTCACTTTATATATATAGATAAAATTTCAAATTTTGCATTTTTATTTGTTCACATTATGTAATGCAATTTCAAATTTTCAAAATTCAAACTTTTTTATTTTTGGTGATTTGATTAAAAGATTTTTGAAAATCTAATTTGGGAAATTGACTCTAAATCAAATTTTGGCCTGATTTTGATAAAATACTATTTTTATTTTCTTGCAAATACGAAAAATAACTCATTTTCTTAAAAGATAAACGTAAATACATGAAATGCAGAAACAAAGGAAGAAGGCTTCGCTTCTTGTCCAAAATAGGGTTTTTTTTTAAAGAAAATATTCGGTTATTTGATTTCTAGTAACTAAATATTTCTTTTGACTTTTAGGTTGAAAGAAGTTTGTGGTGTGAAAAGAAGAAAAAGCAAATACAATTTTAATTTTAATTTATTTAATTGTTTGATTTTTGTGTGGTTTACATATCTTAGCCATATGCGTCTTGCTTCAATGTGCCCTTCATCGATAGCTATCAGACTTCCAACCCCTTCTTCCAGTTTTTTTCCAATGGCTTCTTCTTCATCTTCCTCTTCAACCCATCAATGGAAGTATGAAGTCTTCCTCAGCTTCAGAGGTGAAGACACCCGCAAAAGCTTTACCGACCATCTTCACCAGGCGCTTTGCCGAAAAGGAATCAAGACTTTTATAGATGATGAACTCCGGAGAGGCGAACAAATATCTCCAGCACTTCTTAGGGCAATCGAAGATTCCAGGTTCTCCGTCATCATTTTCTCCAAAAATTATGCTTCTTCAAGTTGGTGTTTGGATGAACTGGTAAAGATTCTTGACTGCGTCAAAGAGATGGGACATACAGCTCTACCGGTTTTCTATAACGTTGATCCCTCTCATGTAAGAAATCAAAAAGAGAGTTATAAAGAAGCCTTTGACAAACATGAAGAAATTTACAGGGAGAAGAATATGGAGAAAGTGGTCAAGTGGAGAGAAGCTTTAACTGCAGCAGCAGACCTGTCTGGATGGGATACACGGGATAGGTAATTCCTTTCACTGCAATATTCTTCTAAGGGCATGATCATTTGATTAAAAGAACCATTCAAAACTTAATTTTGAAAATCTAAACCTTCCATTAATTTTTGTCCTCATTTTTGATAAAATTGCACTCATTGTTTTCTTGTAAAAATAACATGTCTTTAAAAAAATACATGTACATATATTAAAAAGAAAAAGGCATTTTCAGCTAAAAGGGGTTATTTTTCAAGAAAAAAATAAGGGAATGGTTAGGGCTTGATTGGTCCTTGTTTTTGAAAACACAGAGAACATCGTTTTGATGTTCTCTGAAAATTGTTATTGTTCTTTAAATTTATTGTTTTTTTTTTTATTTTTCATAACAAAAAAAAATTATCCAAATGTATTTTCCATGTTTTTCTCGATCTCATTATTTTTCATAACAAAAATAGTTTTCAAAAATTGTAATCAAACAAGTTTCTAGATTCCCATATATTTAGTTTTACAAATTTTAGGTTATTTGAGAGTTTTTAATTAAATATTTCTTCTTCTAAGCTCTCTTGAATTTCATCCTCCAAAAATGAAATATGTAGTGGAGTAATGTAAATTGAAGTGTATATATATGTAAATTTTCCTTTCATTCAACACCTAGTAAAGGAATGAAGATATTGATTCAAGAAGATATATCAAACTATACATTGAATGGGATGCATAAGAAAAGTAATTCTTTGTCCCTTTATGGCTTAAAGAACGACCACATGATTATTCTTAATTTGGATTTTGTAGGCATGATTCCAAGATTACTGAGGAAATTGCTACCAAGATATTGAATGAATTGATTGAAGCATCCTCAAGCAACATGGAGCCTCGATTTGGAGTTGATTCTCATATATATAGTGTGGTTTCATTGTTATGTATCGAGTCAAATGATGTTGTCAGAATGGTAGGACTTTGGGGCATGCCTGGCATAGGTAAACTAATACATTGTGGAAGTGGTTTATGAGAGAATTTGTAGTCAATTTGAAGGTTGTTGCTTTCTTTCAAATGTTAGAGAAAAATCGCAAAAAAAATATTCGATTGATTTACAAATGGAACTCCTTTCACAAATTTTAAGGGTAAACACAAAAATTTTCAGTAGAGGAATTAATATTGTGAAGGATAGACTACGGTACATGAAGGTCCTCATTGTTCTTGATGATGTCGATTGCGAGCAACAATTAGAAGATTTAGCAGGATATCATGACTGGTTTGGTCCAGGAAGTCGAATTATCATAACAAGTAGAGACAAACATTTGCTTGATCATCAAGTGGATGCAATATATAAAGTTGAGGAATTAAAGCATAATGAAGCTCATGAGTTCTTTTGCCATTATGCTTTTAGGCAAAAGTGTCCTTTAGAAGATTTTAAGATGCTCTGTGATAATGCATTATCTTATGCTAAAGGGGTTCCCTTAGCCCTTAAAGTCTTAGGTTCCTTTCTTTATGGAAAAAGCATAGCTGAATGGAAGAGCGAATTGGATAAAATAAAACAATTTCCCAACAAGAATATTCAAAATGTGCTCAAAACAAGTTTTGATGGATCAGGGACAATGATGAAAGGATATATTTCTTGATATTGCATTCTTCTACAAAGGGCATGACAAAGACTTCTCGTAAGAGAAATACTAGACGCTTGTTTCTTCTTCGACACCGAATAAGAAGTCTTTGAGGATAAGTCACTCATAACTATTTCGAAAATAGTTATGCATGCATGATTTGCTACAAGAAATGGGTTGGGAAGTTGTTCGTCAAGAATCTATTAAAGATCGTGCAAACGTATGTGCTACTCGGCTCGTGGACGATGTCAAACATGTCTTGATAACAAATACGGTAAGACCATGCAAATTGTGTAAGTTTGTTGGCTATGGGTTTGTTTGATTCCTGTTTTTGAAAATTGTTTTATATTCTTAAAAACAAGGAGAACAAGAAAAAAAAAAAAAAAAAAGGAAAACCTTGAAAAACATGAAGAACACAGAAAACACTAAATTCAGAGAACAAGAACAGTTTTAAGAGAATACAAAAACAGTGTTATCCGTGTTTTCAAAAATTGTTCTCAATAACAATTTTAAAAAACATACCAAACTTGCCCTATTACTCCACCTCTTTTAAGAACTCACAATTTTGTATAATTCTACTAACATTATAGTAATTGCTACCTTATAAAATGTGTTGTTAATGTGTTTTAACTTCATTTCTCCAACAACACTTAAAAAAGGGGAAGAAGAAAGAAAATAGTTAGTTTGTTGTCATTAGGCTTTCGCTTTTTTTTTTTTAATAAAAATAAAGTAAATATTTCTCTTTTTTCAATTTTGCCATTTTAACTTTCATCTCATACTTTGCTCTTGGTTAAATTTTAGGGAACTCAAAAAATTGAAGGCATAGCCCTAGACTTGTCAGCATCTAAAGAGCTAAACTTCAGTGTTGAAGCCTTTGCAAAGATGAAGAGATTAAGATTGCTCAGATTCTGTGATGTGCAAATAGATGGAATCTTGGAATATTTGTCAGATAACGAGTTGATGGCCTGTGTTCATAATTCTTGGGAAATGAGTAACTATTATTGGAAGAAGAGATATAATTTGTACACTCAGTATAAATTACATCTATATGGAGATTTCAAATTTCTATCCAATGAATTAAGATCTCTCTATTGGCATGGATACCCTTTGAACTCCCTACCATCAAATTTTCATCCTGAGCAACTTGTTGAGTTAAACATGTGCTTTAGTCGGCTTAAACAACTCTGGGAAGGAAACAAGGTATCAATATAATTTATGTGCAATTTTCTTTTTTTACGGATGGTTATAATGTTCATCAAAGTGCATTTGATCAGTTTTTTTTTCTACCTCATTTTTGACAGGCATTTGAGAAGTTGAAATTTATGAAACTTAGCCAGTCTCAACATCTAACCAAAACTCCAGATTTCTAGAGCCCCGAACCTTGAGAGACTAATTCTTGAAGGTTGTACAAGTTTGGTGGAGATTCACCCATCCATTGTATTTCACAAGAAGCTTATTTTCTTGAATTTAGATGGCTGCAAAAACCTCAAGAGTTTCTCAAGCAGCATCCATATGGAGTCCCTTCGAATTCTTACCTTGTCTAGCTGCTTAAAATTGAATAAATTTCTAGAGGTCCAAGGAAATATGGAACATCTAACAGAGCTTTCTTTAGAAGGGACTGCAATAAAAGGATTGCCATCTTCCATTGAGTATCTCACTGGACTTGCTTTACTAAATCTGAAAGATTGCAAAAGCCTGGAGTCATTACCTAACAGCATTTTTAAGTTAAAGTACCTGAAAACTCTTATACTTTCAAACTGTTCAAAACTGAAGGAATTGCCAGATGACTTGGGGAGCCTACAATGTTTAGTAGAGCTCAAGGCAGACGACAGTGGTATACAAGAGGTACCACATTCTATTAATCTTTTGACAAACCTTCGGGTATTATCGTTAGCAGGATGCAAGGGAGCAAAATCTAAGAAACGGAAGCTGGTTTTATCTTTCTTCTCACCACCAACAATACCATTGTGGCTGCCTTCCTTTTCGGGTTTAAAGTCCTTGACAGAGTTAAACTTAAGTGACTGCAACCTATTGGAAGGGGTAATACCCATTGATCTCACCTCCCTATCTTCATTGGTAGTGTTAGATCTGAGCAGAAACAGTTTCATCACGATTCCTACTGGCCTCAGTGGACTTTCTCAGCTCAAAAGGCTCATACTGACAGGCTGCATGAGTCTCCGATCATTGCCAGAGCTTCCAGCAAGTATTCAATGTTTAATAGCCAATGATTGCACATCCCTCGAAACCTTTTCGTTTTCACCTGCCGCATACGCAGGAACGTGGTTTAAGAGATTCAACTTTGAATTTTCTAATTGCCAGAGACTAATGGAAAATGACCTCAATGTCGGTGTGAAACATATCCTACAAGGAATTCAGCTTCTCGCATCGCTACCAGAAGGAATTCAGCTTCTCGCATCGCTACCAGAAATTGATTGTTATGATGATACGGTCTCTCTCTCCCTCTCTTTGGATGTGTTTTTGTGCAAAAAAATAATAATCCTAGACTGAGTACTATATCCTGACATGCAAAAAATGTTTTCATGATACAGGGGTATGCTCGGGGTTGGTGGCAAAACAGTTATGATGCTGTTGCTCCTGGAAGTAGAATTCCGGAATGGTTCGTGGATCAGAGCATGGGGTGTTCAGTAAAAGTAGAGCTGCCTTCTGTACATTGGTTGAATACAAAGTTGCTGGGAATGGCTGTTTGTGCGGTTGTGGGTGTCAAGGGTGTCATTGACCCCTCCTCACGCCCTTTCATCTACGTTAACTTTGATGATGATTCTAGGAATTTTATGCACTCTCCTTTGGATTGTTCAATGAAATCTAATCACATGTGGTTTGGGTATCGATCCCTTCTTAACCTACTCGCTGCTTTCCATAGAAGGTTACATCGGCGGCCGGGCGGGACCGTGGTGGCTTCATTTAGAATCGTTGGCGGGGAGGAGAAGTTAGAGGTGAGAAAGTGTGGGGTTCGTCTGGTATACAAGGGAGAGGAGACATAACTGTTGCACCTTTCCTCACGGTGCCATTCTCCCGGAAAGGTGCAGGCCGGCTTTTGATAGAATATGGAGCTGGATCGACTGAATTAATACTTGGGAAAACTTCTTCCCTCTCTAAATCAGATTCAGATTCAGCTGGATCAACTGAATTAATACTTTTTATACTTTCTCTTGCATGGGAGTGGAAAATCCCTTAAACAATTTCCACCTCAGTCCTGCTATCTAATTAGGTTCCTTTCTTCTGTCACATGCTTAGCCATCATGTAAACAAAGTTGGGTTTTGACAGCCTAGAGCCCAACTGGTCTTGAAGCTGGGCTCAAACCATTGTTCATAGCCCAAATCCAAATCTAAAGGCTTAGGATTGGAACCCAAAAAGTACCGGAGAAAGAAAGAAAATAGTGATGAAAATAAAAAGAAAGTAAAAGGGAAGGAAAATTAGTGGAAAATAAAAAAATAGATTTAAACTCAATAAATTAATTTTATATGTTTATTTAAACTCGTTTATTTGTTTCCCTATTATATAAGGACTAAGAGATTTAAAATATATAAAATTTTAGACGAATTTTGATTATATTCGATTTTCTTTATATCTCTAAGTGCAAAAACCAAATACTTAAAAATCATTTTCTTTAATATATTTTTTTCTTTCCTTAATACTTTCTAGCTTGCATGTTCAGAAAGTCATTTGTTTGTTTAACGCTGAATAGCAATTTTAATTAGTCGAACGTCATCAATGCTTAACAAGATAAGATAAAGTTTCGTTATTTTAAATATTATATTTCTATTAAAGATAAGCTTGCTTTTATGATTCTTAAAGCTTAACATCTTAATTATATTAAGACAATTTGTTTAATTTTATTCTTGTAATAAAATGAAAAATATTTATATAATATATATAAGATTCATAACATATTAATAAAAAAAAAATATAAAATATAAAATTATTAGATACAAATTCTGTTATTTATTATTGGGAAAAATAATTATTATATCTGTCTATTTTATATAATTAAAATAGAATATATAAAATTAATAATAAAAAAAAATGATTTAGATGACAGATTGTTCTTTTGTAAATATTATGTGGATTTTTTAAAATATTTTAGAAAATTTTTAAAATTACTCTTTTTCCTTTAAAATACGACTTTTTCTCTCAGATAAATAAAAATTGTGTACTCAGGAAATAAGTGATGCCAAAAAAAAAAAAACAGTCTAAGTTCTGAAAGAAATTGCTTTAAAAAAAAAAAGTCAATTATGATTTGAGCTCGTAAGAACTAAATTCTGGGCTTTTAAGATTCTCAATTATCATAATTTATTGTCTTATTGGTTTCTTTGTTCCTTTTTGCCTTCTTATAGGCTGGGCTACTCGATCTTGAAAGACAAACTAAACCTTGGCCCAAAAGTTACTAGGCTGAGCTTAACACGTTAAGTTACTTTAAAGTGTCAACTCAAACTCCAACCTCATTAAGTAGAGACAGCTTTGCCCACGCACTCGATTTGTTTTGAGCTTTAAAACACAAAGCCGAGTATGAAATTTCTAAAGAGAGCCATAATTATGAGCCCTCATCAATGCTTATATTGGTCATTTTATTTATTTATATTTATTTTGTAATTATTTGTTTATTTGCTTTTACCTTTCTAGGAAGATTGAACAAATTTGATATGTTGCTATTCTATTTCTATTTGTTGTGAATTGTGCAACAATGGTGATCGAATTCGAAGAAGAAAAACAAGAAGAATACACAGGTTTTTTTTATGTGGTTTGGTAGTGTGCCTACATTCACGGGAATGACGGCTTGAATTTTCCACTATCAGTAAAATAAGATTACATAGGAGGATACTTATAATAACCTTGGATATTACCAAATTAAAAAAAATACCCCTATAACCTTAATATATCGTATCGTATTGTACTGCCGGGGCTTCACCCCACATCCCCAATTTATTATTTCGCCTCTCAACAAAAAAAAAAAAAGATACGCTTTTGAAGGGCAAACGCCGCCGCTTTCCACTCTCGACACTTACCCCCTTTAACTTTCAAAATGTTTCACGCCAGAGTGGTCATCAAATATGCCCTTCATCAGGCTATTCGACGTTTATTTTTTATTTATTCATGATAACGTACAGAAACAAAATATTATATGCTAAATGTATTTTTTTTCCTTAAATTATATAACTATAGCATAACATAAATATTAATATGAATTAAAAGTTAAAACTATAATGAAATGAGGTTCAAGTTGGACTCAAATTATTTGAACATTGGTTTAAATCTAAATTGAATTAAGTTGAAACTATATAAGTAAATAAACGTGATTGGGTTGGATTCAATTTAAGTTGAACCAATCTATTGAAGTTGGAATCTTATACCAAAATGCTGAAAATAATAATAAAAATAATAGTGTCTATAGGTTTTTTTTCATTCTATAGTTTCACTCATTAATTTATCTACATAGCACAGTGTCATATGCATCTTTTTGTAGAATTTAAAATGCTTGTTTTATATCTATTTCAATAAAAACCTAAACCAAGTTTTTTTTCTTTTTTTTAAATTGTAGTAGAAACAAAATTTATAATATTAAACAAAATTCCTTCCCTAGAATTTATGCAAGAATTCCATCTTCTCGTACAAATATTGACATATTACTGAGTGGCAAACTAAAAAAGAAAACCATGGAACATTCAATTGAATGCTTTTGGGCATTGCTTCGGGGACTCAAGTTGCTTGTTCTATACGAAAATTTCTTTTTATAACATCCTTATTTAATTGAATTGAGAGGATTTTTCCTTTTTTGTAATGTTGATGATAAAGAGAATGGTATGAAGACTTTTTCTTCTAATAATTAGTAATATGATTGTTTTATGAAATTTAAATTCTTTCTTTTATATCTACTTCAATAAATATCTAAAACTTATTTTTTATCTGGTTGACATATTGTATGTATGGTACCATATAATATTAATTAAAAATAGGGAAAACAAATATGATATTTTCTAGAATTTTTGAATCTGTCCTAGTGTTAGGAAAATCAACAACATAATTATTCTTAAAATAACATTTTCCCTCTTTGTAAAGGCCAAAAATAGATTCAATAAACAAATAAGCCAATCAAACAACAATAAATCAACCACAATGAGACACTAATTTTTATATGGAAAACCTCAAAATGAAAAAGTAAAAGCCACAGGACCGTTGACCACTTAAACTTCCACTATTTCAACACACACACTGGCTACACCGTCTTCTCTAACAAAGTTAGAAACTCATAAAGCCACAACAACCATAGAGACAAGTTAATATCATTATTTAACACCAAAAACAATTCATCATTTCGCGACGGGATAACTCGTTAAAAAGTTAAAAATCTAACTAAGTCGCTGACAACAACGTATTTGGTAGAGAGCTAACTAACGATTCAAATTATTAAGATTGAAGAGCAACTTACAAGGAGTCACCACATCAAATTTAAACCAAAACGAACATTATTTGACTTCCCATCTTGTAGGAAATTCAAAACCCTAACTTTGGTGTTTCTCACTCTAAAAGCAGTCTTTCCTCTCTTCTCTTTCAAGTTACTGCCCAAGCCCTCAAAAAGAACCCTTTTGACTTCCTTTATTTTTGTTTTTATACAAACTTTGGGCTTCAGCCCATTGGTCGGACCCAACATGGTAACACCTAGTGTACCAATTAAATAAGGTGCTTCTTTCATGAAAAGACACACATTTAAGTTATCATTTTTCTTATTTTTAAAATTGTGAAGATAATGAAACATGCCTACGTGGTCCAAGTAAACTCCCTTGTTGGAAAGATGATGATGTATTCTCTTTAATATGAAAATTGTCTATCTCAAATTTAAGATATTTCAATTCTACATATAAATTTACTTAAAATTTGTCTCTTTTCTATGCATCGACTTGTAAATTTAACAAGTCAATAAAAATAGATGAACTTTTGTTAGTACACGTCTGTGCCTATCAGACAGCACGATTTCTAATTATTTACGGAGACTCTATTATCACTTAATGTGACTCAGATGCTTATTATATATAATAAGTCCTCAATATTATTAATTATTCTAAATTATTCCTAATCGGTTATCATACTTTAATAACAACGACTAAGACAAGATAAAAGCTGACGATATTCACGACATCATTAGACACAGATACAAATCAATTTATATCTATTTCGCTGGTAACAAATATCGGATGTATCTGCCTCGTAGATTACTGCTACGATCAAAGTCATAAATTAATCTCTAATATTGTGTCATTAAATCCTTTTGACCTCGAGATCGCTTATGGGGCTTCTCAACATAAGTGAATATCGCTTTGATATAACTGGAACGTCATTTCCTTAATCGGATGATCATAGTTGTTATACTCAACATACAACACCATGAGCGAGATATGAAACACAAACGGAATTTGTCCCTCTTATTATAAGAGAGATATCTCGTCTCTCGACAATTGAGACCGGTAAATGTAGACGGCTACGCCTCAAATGAATTGATGAGATCAATGTCATTTCGCTTACCGTTTAATCGGGCTAAGAATCAAAGACACGATATAAGCGCCGACTTCATTCACGCTTATATTCTATCAAGATATCAGGAGACAAAGCGGATTGGCGTCATTAGCTATATTAATATTGCTCCCGGATCACGAAATTTTCATTTAACTCGTAAGAATATAACGCTCGCTTATGCCTGGCTACCTCAGGTGATCAAACGCCGACAGCCAAATGCCAATGTTTAATTTAGAACCTATAGGGCCGCACATTGAGAACGAATAATAACGGTTACGGTTTTTCACTGTAGTAATTTAAATGATGAGATTATTTTAAATTACAAATAACAATTAGTTGTTATTTAAATTCGAATTTTAATTTTGAGAAAGTTCTTAAATTCATGATTTAAATTATATCAAAAAATTAATTTGTTATATTTTCTTATTGAATAAGGGAAACAATCTATAAAAGGTTTTAAATATATAATAATATCACTGCTTTCCCATTCGATAAGGATTTGAATTTAAATTGTTATTATTTAAAAGAGTTTTAAATATATAATGTTTATAAATAAATTCGTTTCCTTATCCGATAAGGATTTGAATTTAAATTGTTACTATTTAAAAGCTGCTTAAATATATAATGATATAAATTTGTTTCCTATCTCGATAAGGAACGTTGATTTAAAATCCCAAAGGTAATTTATATTAAATATATATTGCTAGATATATATTGGGCGTAATGCTTTTTACAGCACAACAACCAAAAACAGAGTAAACCTCTAATTTCGTTGGTAAGCACGAACCTAAACCAAGATTCGTGCCAAAGATCGCTTATTATTCGTCGTAGCGCAGATACTTGTAGAGGGTGGTCATTTTTCTGTGAAAGGCAAGACCTTTGAAAGATCCGTATCAAAACCAAGCGCTACACTTTGAACATGAATCGATCTACAAGTATAAAGCTGCTTAACCTTCCTTCGGTTTTTATGAAACGCATGTGATCCTTGGTGGGTTAAGGGATAAAAAATTATAAATTTCGCTGTATTTATGTTCCAACCAGATTGGATATTCTACCCGTAACCCAACACTTTTGTCTTAATGATTTAATGACAAATAACTTAATAAGATAATATGATCTCTCATCATTAGCTTTAACTTTTAATTCAAGTACTAAGAAATAAGTAAAATTTTAAGTGATCAACAAAAATTGTAGAATAGGATGAAAGCCATTAAATAAAAGACTAAAAGACACAAATATTATCAATTTGATAACATTTTTAATATATAATTTTAAGAATTAATATTGAAATGAAAAAAACATAAATAGTCAAGATTATATATATATATATATATATATATATATATATATATATATATATATATATATATATATATATATATATATATATATACTCTTCCTATTGTTGTCCTTTTATCTCGTGTCTCATAGTGGCCTCTTCTTGACTTTTATGATGCATTTGGTATGAGGGAATAGAGAGTGAGAAATGAAATCTCACTCAATTTCTCCCTCATTTTTATATTTGGATAAGTTTTACAAGAATATTAATTGAATTAAAAGTGATTTTGGGAAACAAACTCTTACTTCTAAGTAGAATTTTGATTCATTATACCTAACTCGTATTTTGATTCCCCTTCTAAAGAGATAATGTAAAATAACTTTAATTTGCTATTGTTCAATATAGCCCTCCTATGTCATCTAGAGAGATGCTTAATTTTTTGAAAAATTTTAATATAAGTTTTTTTAATATATCTTAGAAGCCGCAATTGATAATTGTGGCTTCATTTTTAAACTAAATCCACACTTAGCAATTGTAGCTTCGGTTTTAACTAAAGCCCTACTTACAAATTGGTTAAAAATAAAAGCTTCTTCAGGTTTATTTTTAAAAATCTTAGTATCTATCATACTAGCTTCTAAATTAGATTTAAAAAATAAAATAAAAATCTAAACATCTCCCTCATAAGGGGAAGGCTGAATACTATAATTATTTCCTGTCAAACTGTGAGGTGTGTCTTGGTCACGTGTGGAGTGCGTAAATAAGTTGAGGGAGGGAACGCTTAAAGGCATATTTGATTCACGTTAAACTGCTTTCTCGCTTTTAAAAATACGAAAATAATAAACCACGTGTAGTTCCTAGTTTTTTTGTTAGAGAATACAAAAAACACTAAATTCGAAGAACAATAACACATTTTTAGAGAACATCCAAATGATGTTCTTTGTGTTTCAAAAACTATTCTCAAGAATAATTTTTAAAAGCAGAAATTAAATATGCCCTAAGACTCTATTTGAAACCCGAAAAATAATAAGAAACTTAGAACTTAGATAAGATGGTATTATATGTAATTAGAGTGGTTTTAATTTCGATTCCAAGGGATTAAAGAAAAGACAACAATAAAAAAATAAAATTAATTAACATGAAATTCAAATTTAAGTTCTAGATTATTGACTTATTGATTGATCCTGCATTTGAATTTGCCTAATAAGATGTGGACCCTTCATCAATTATGTGTACCCCACCAGAATTTATTACTCTTAACCTGTAATGTGCAATTTCAAATGCTACAGTGTTTGAACATCCCCAATTTTCTTTACGTTCTTGTTAGGATATTCACGGAACTAATCGTATCATTTTTTCTTTTTCTTTTTAAATTAAAAATAATAATAATAAATCAGGAAGCCGTGTGACCCACCAATGGAAGGCTTTGATGATAAATCACTTCAAAAGGTTTTATCTTCTTCCATTTCTCCAATGGCTTCTTCTTCTTCTTCTTCCACCCATCAATGGAAGTACGATGTCTTCATTAGTTTCAGAGGAGAGGACACCCGTAAAAGCTTCACCGATCATCTTTATACTACGCTTTGTCAAAACGGAATCAACACTTTCATGGATGACCGACTTAGGAGAGGAGAACAAATATCTCCACCGGCCCCTAAACACCAATAAGAACTCCAGGTTTTCCAGTAATCATATGCCCTCCAACAACTATGCTGCCTCTTCCGGCGAGGTCCGATGATTAGCCAAGATTATTGAGTGCGTCAAAGTTATAGGACATAAAGCCCTACCAGTTTTCTATAACATGGATCCCTCTCATGTAAGACATCAAACAGGGAGTTTGGCAGAGGCATTTGCAAAGCATGAAGAAATGTACAGGAAGAAGATGGGGAAAGTGGTCAAGTGGAGGTAGTTTTAACCGAATTAGCCATAATTTCTCGGATGGGATTCCTAAATAGGTAATTCTTTCTCATTCCGTTTGTTTCTTCTTTCATTATCCGATGAGCCTCCTTAGTAATCATTCGACATATATGCCTGGAGGCGTATCACGACACAGAGGGCGTGGCCTACTCAAGGCGGGGCCTAAGGCGGCATTCTAAAAGGGGGCCTAAAGTTTACTCATCAGCTATGTGTGGTAATAGATTCTCACACCAAAGCACAAGTGTTTATAACCTGGAATATTAACTTATACAAATTTCACCCATATGGCTATAATCAAGTGAGGTTATAAAATAATTAAATATATCAATAAATTAACAATCAATAATCAAATGCACCCTTGGTAACTTAAATAAAGTATGATTAGATCCCCAATATAATATTCCAATATTTAAATGAAACCCGTCTGGATTGTCATTGTCACTTACAAAGCTACAAAACTGAACAGACAACAGAACCCGACTAAGAAGTGAGAGCCGCTAACGGGAGATGTGGCCGGGCCCCGCGACCGCGATCGGCGACGGGCGAATCAAGGCTGATCGATCTCGATCTGATTTCGGACTGATCTCGGACGTGAGACGGGAGATCGTCTGAATTCGGTATCGGAGATCGGTGAAAGTGGACTGACCTGACCGGATTCCTGATTCGAGAGTAACCGGCGCGTTCGCGCCTTTGGCGTAATGTGTAGATGAGACTATGGGACTTGAGTGAGTGAGGGCTAAAAGTGAGGTTTTAAGAGGGCCTAAATTATTAAGGGTAGTTGGTCTTGAAGGGCCTATTTTTTAAGAGAAATGTGGGGGGCCCGAGGCGACAGCCTCTTTCGCCTACCGCGAGGGCCGATACCACTGTCTGAAGAGGGTGAATTATAAAAAAAATGAACTCTTTTTTTATATGCATATGCAAAAATGGATATACAGTTATATCATTTGGTCGATCAGTTGGGTTTTTTCCTCACTCTTCCTACCAAAACAACATAAAATGTGAGATTTAAAAAGCTTTTAGGTAAAGTAAGTTAAAATAGAGGAGGTAGCTGGTCCGACCTTCGGGTTGCTTCTCAATGGTCACTTGTTGAGTCCCCTTGGGGCTGCGAGGATTTACTTCCTTTGTGCAAGCTGGCTCGACACCCACTATTGTAAAAAAAGTGAAAAATGGCCTATGTTTAGTGATCAGGAAGTGATAATTGAGATGTAGAGGGTGAAAGAAGAGATGGATGAAACTGACACGGAACTTACGGCATTCACTCTTTGGGTTGGAGAATGACATGCTCAATTTTGGTGGAAGACATAGGAAAAATAAGAAAGGATTTTGGGTTACCTTTGAGATGCTCAAGGATCCTTTTCTTTGTTATTTCAATGGAAAAAACTCTGGTTTCAAGTCATGAATGGAGTACGATACACGAGAATCATTTTGTTGTCACAACATAAGTACCTTAACTCTCATATTTTCATGAAAGAAAAGAAATTCAAGGAAAACAATTCAATAGATAGGAATTCTTTCTAAAAAAATTCAAGGAGAGAAGAGGACATATTCTCCTACATTTTTCTCGAACACGTGAAGTGGAAAGAGAGAACCACTCTCTCACATGTTGTATATTGGTAGTTTATGGTCGGTTTTCTTCCGAAACTCCCAAAAAACTACTCCCTTTTATTCTCTTAATGTTTGAGTTGAACACGTCGGTGCACTTGGACATCAACAAAACTCTAACAAGAGCAAATAAATGGATGAGAATGGGCAGAATTACTTTTTAGGAGTTGAAAAAAAAATGAGAATGGAAGAGATTGAATTACGGATGGATTCATGGGATAGGTAATTCTTTCGATTACATGTGTTTCTTCCTTTCTGTAAGCTAATTAGCTCACATTATTTAGAGGCGAGATGTATATGGTTGAGGTTCCATTTCCCTTGATATAAATTATAGAAAATAGATAGAATTTTGTACACTTGTTGATCTCATAGTTTCTTCAATCCTTGAAGAGCATGACCATTAAGATTTTGCGGGACACCACGGAGCCTGGCTCTAAGCAATTATGGTATCTCAGTTACTTAGCATCTATCTCAATAGCCGTATTTTCTGTAGCCATGAAGTGAGATAAGTAATTTGAACTGCTTAAATCCCTATCGATTAGAAAAAAAAGAAAAAAAAATAACTTGTCACTTTTTTAAGTTTGATTTAATACACATTTTATTTTCGATTTAGTAGAATCCAATTTAAGTACTTTTATGTTACTGTTTTCTTTGGTTTGTTTTTATGATTCTTTTATTTTTGCTCATTCTGGGGGTGAGCATGAATCATTATTGGAAATGAGAAAGTGTTTGGATGATAGACATCTTGAAGCCATGGATGACTTGATTGGATGGATTCTTTGCCAAGGAGATATTAAGATTGCACCTGGATGCTGTTTGGTGTTGGATGATAGGAATTTGGGGCATGGCTAGCATAGGTAAGACAACCATTGCTAAAGTTATTTATGAGCAGATCTACACTCAATTTGAAGGTTGTTGCTTTCTTTCAAATGTTAGAGAACACTCACAAAAATTTGGTCTACCTTATTTACGAATGCGCTCACTCACAAATTTTGAGAGAAATAAATCCAAGTTCAAGACTTTTGAATAGGAATCAACTCTATAAGGGCGTGCTCTGCCTCTGGAAGGTTCTTATTATTCTTGATGATGTGGATCAGCGACCTTGAATGGAGGAGTTAGCAGGAGATCATCATTGGTTTGGTTTGGGAAGTTGAATTATCATAACAACTAGAGATCGACATTTATTAACTTGTCAAGAAGTGGATGCAACATACGAAGCTAAGAAATTAGATAATGATGAAGCTCTCAAGCTATTTTGACTGTACCTTTAGACATAAACATGGTATGGAAAGATTTTGGCAACTATGTGGCCATGCACTCAGTACACTAAGGCCTCAGTTAGCCCTTAAAGTTTTGGGTTCTTTTCTATATGCAAAAGCAAAAATGAATGGAAGAGTGAATTGGAAAAACTCAAACCAATTCCCTGATAAAGAAGTACAAGTATTAACAACAGAGTTTTGAAGGTTGGGCTTAGTGAACAAAATATATTTCTTGATATTGGATTTTCTTCTATAAAGGTCATGATAAGGATTTTGTTGGTGAAATTCTAGACAATTGTGTCTTCTTGACACATTGGGATAAAAATCTTGAAGATAAGTCACTCATAACTATATCGAGAATAAGTTGTGCATGCATGATTTGTTCTGAAAGGGTTACAGGAAATTGTTAGGCAAAAATCTGAAGTACTTAGCTTCAAATAGCAGGTTAAGAGCTCATGAGGACATCAATCATGTACTAACAAAAATACAGTGGAACTAAAATGCATCCAAGTCCCCTAGTTCATGTTTAAAAATTCTAGATGAAGCCTAAGTATAAAGAATATTACTGCATCTCATTCAAGAACTCATAGTTTTGTACAATTATGCTTGCATTATGAAAATTAAGTAAGAAGGATGAAAAAGAAAAGAGCCCAAAAATAATTGGTTTGCTACACTCTAGACTTTAATCTTCTTTCTTTTTTCTTTATTATTATTATTATTATTATTTTTTGCTATTTTGACTTTAATTTCATACTTTGCTCTTGGTTAATGTTAGGGGACTGAAGCAGTTGAAGGCATATTTCTTGATTTGTCTACATCAAAGAGTAAAAACTTGACATTGATGCCTTTGCAAAGATGAGCAGATTAAGATTGCTGAAAATGTGGTTACTAATAGATAGAAGGTGGGAATATTTTTCGAGGAAAAGAGTTAATAACCTATCCTCATGATGTTTGGACGGGAAGAATATTTATACAATAAAGTGCACTTATATGGAGATCCCCAAATTTAGGCTAACGGCTTAAGTGATCTTTATTGGCATGGATACCCTTTGAAGTCCCTTCCATGAGAATTTTCATCGAGAAAAACTTGTTGTTTGAAACGTATTACTTTAGTCGAAGCTTAAACAAGCGTAGGAAGGAAATAAGGTATGATTATGGTATATGATTTTTTACGTAGCAGTTATACAATCCATTAAATAAATGTCCCTTTTTTCCACTTCTTTGTGACAATTTGATAAGTTGAAATTTGTGTACTTTTCCACTCTCGAAATCCTAACCAAACTCCGACTTCTCACGGAGCCCCCGAACCTTAAACTAATTCTAAAGGTTGTACAAGTTTGGTCGGTTCACCCATCCATTGGAGCTCTCAAGAAGCTTGTCCTTGATTTGAAGGCTGCGAAGCAAAGAGCTTCTCCAAGCTGACATCCATATGGGTCTCTTCAAATTTTTATTCTCTGGCGCTGAAATTGAAGAAGTTTCGGAGGTCGAGGGAATATGAAACATCTGCCAGAGCTTTCTTTACAAGGGACTGCTATTAAAGGATTGCCCTCCTCCATTGAAAATCTCTCTGGGCTTGCTTTATTCAATTTGAAAGACTGCAAAAGCCTTGAGTCATTACCTAGAAGCATTTTTAAGTTGAAGTCCCTGAAAACTCTCATTCTTCCAAGCGCACGAGACTTCAGCTTCCAGTCAAGAAAACTTGAAGAATTTGATGGAGCTTTTTCTAGATGGGAGTGATATAATAGAACTGCCTTCCTCAATTGGGTGTCTAAATGGGCTTGTTTTATTGAATATGATGAATTGTAAAAAACTTGCAAGTCTTCCACAAAAGCATTTGTGAGCTAACATCTCTTCAGACTCTTACTCTTCGTGGTTGCTTAGGGCTGAAGGAATTGCCAAATGACTTAGGAAGCCTACAATGTTTAGCATTCGTGTAGATGGAAGTGGTATACACAGAAGGTACCACCCTATTTCTCTTTTGATAAACCTTGAATTATCATTAGTAGGATGTAAGGGAGAATCGAGTCGAGAATGCGAACTTCTCATTCCTCATCTCATAACATTAAGTTACAGCTTGCCTTCTTTCTTGGGGTTTACTCCTTGAAAATTTAATTCTACGAGGTTGCAACCTCTGGGAAGAATATTGCCCATGATCTTGGTACTTACCCTCGTTAGAAAGGTTAGATTTGACGAAACAATTTCATTACCCATGCACACTTGACCTCGATAGACTTTCTCATTCATGAAGTCTCATAATAGAATATTGCAAGTGTCTTCAATCATTACCAGAGCTTCCATTAGGTATCGAGAGTTTAAATGCCCATAGTTGCAAATCCCTGGAAACCTTTTTATGTTCATCAAGTGCATACACATCAAAGTTGTTGGGGAATGTCAGGTTTAATTTTTCTAATTGCTTCAGACTAGGAGAGATTCAAGGTTGTGACGTCGTGGCAGCTATTATAGAGGAATCGGCTAATGTCATCATACCAAAATTTCCGTAGATGTGGTATGTTTCTTGCTTCGATTAATACGGAGGACAAAATGTATTTGCTTAATTTTTCATTTTATTTTGAAATCTTATAAGTTGATAAATCCCACAAAGTAATTCTTAAAAAAGCCTTGAATATTTGTTCTATACTATTTTCTTATATGCCATCAATGATTTCCATGATATAGGGCCTCCGTATTCCAATCAATGAATACAATGCCATTGTTCCTGGAAGTAGAATTCCAGAGTGGTTCAGCCATTAGAATGTAGGGTGTTCTGTAAATATAGAGTTGCCACCACATTTGTATAATACCAAGTTGATGGGATTGGCTTTTTGCGTTGTTCTCAACTTCGAGGCTATTCATTTGTAGAAGTCTGGGATGATGATTGCAGAGCCTTCAGACTTTCTCTTAGTTTGCTTTTTGAATGATGATGATTATTATGTGGGCGCTGGCGGGTGCCTCGGTGTATATTTCACACGAAGGACCCGGATCTATTGGTCGAATCACACATTTGTTTGAGTGGTCCTCTTCTTGGATCAGAAATTCGTGTCGGTAATTGGTTCGAGCTAAGCAACAACGTGGTGGCTTCATTTGGGTTGATGGGCTCGATGGTGGGAATTCGAAAAATGTGGGGTTCGTCTAGTATATGAGGAAGACGAAAAAGATGGCAGATGTAGCTTTCCTTTTTGCACCATGTGGCCCGGCGGAGATGACTCCAAACCACCAGAAGGGTCTTGTGATGGATTCTTCAGCTCCTCCAAGATTGGATTCCCTTTATCTCCTCCATCTCTTATGCTTCCACTGTAAGCTTCTGCCATACCTTCTCATACTCCTTTAAGCCTTTTGCAAATATTAATTTATTTAAATAAATTTATTATGATATTATATCAATAATTTATTGAAAAATACTTTGGTTTCTCCAAATTTCAGAGAAAAGTTTAAAGGTGGTTGCTATTGAAGAAACTCTCATTCCATCTCTCTATCATACCTCCTCATTCAAGGTAATTATTTCCTTTTAATACGCTTTTAGGTCTTTCTAGCACTTTATTCGTTTGCCTACCAAAAATTATATAATGGATTGATCTTTTAAATTTCTATTTTTATAATCAAATTTTAATTGGTTCAATTTTTAGTTAGTTGCAGTTTTCTTTGCTTACTTGGCTCATGAAAAAGGATTATAATGATTTTAAGTTTGGAAAATAACAGATAATTTAATTTCATTTCGGTAATACATTTTTAGATTAATTTGTTTTTCAGTTACTTTATGTGAATAAATTTGTGTTTGTGTTAAAGAATAGATAATTTGCACTTTTTTTTGCTAGTTGGATAATAAAAATTTGAAAGAAATTAATGAATTATTTAAGGTTGATATGAAATTGTTTGATTGGTAAATGTGTAGGAATAATATAACAAGAGAGATAACCCATGAAAAAATTAAAGAAAGATGTGGAAAAAATTTAGGATAGGGTGAAATAAGATTAAAATAGCTTTTGTTGGTATAAGGAGACAAAATTTCCATTACTTTAGTATGGTAACCAAAGTACCATATTTGAAGAAAAATTAACAATTTATCCATTATAAAACTAATTAAAAGAAAATAAAATACTATGTATAGAAGCAATAGTTTCAAATTTTCATTTATATATGGTTAAATTTACAAAAATAGAACATATATACAACAAAAGTTATGTGGTTTTGACACATCCTAAAAATTAATAAACAAGTTTTCTGAATCCTATTAGCCATTCATGAACATTTCCATGTGTCATTTTAGATGATTAAGTTATAACCTTAAGTCTTCACTGATTAGTGTGCTTCTGAGCACACACTTTATATCAAGCCAAATTTCTACGGTAATATAATTGTTACATTCCTCTTTCTGGATTATTTTTTTTTAATTTTTCTAGAAATTGTCAATGGTATGCGAAGATTTCAACAATTGATACAACAGTTTGAGTTTAAAGATTTGGAACCAATGTCTATTTCCTAACCATTCAAGATAATATCATCACCATCAATTTGTGCTTTTGTTGTAGAGCAAATAGTGATGATACTAGAAAAATATTAAATCTCATATTTCAAGTCATAGTAGGATGTATTTGATATTTGACTTGAATCTCTTATATTGTTTATGGAGTGATAATTATCAATTGACTTATGAAAAATAACAATTTACACTTGGAAGCAGTAAGCAATTATGGGCATATAACAAATTAATATATATTTTAGGTTTTTAATGTTATTTATAAGGACTCATAATCTAATTATGAATTGGAGTTATACACACGACCTAGATTAGCAATGCCACATGTTGTTGATACTCTCCTTCATCTTGTTAAGTTGTATTACATTGGCCATTTTTAGTTTTTCCCTCTCTTTGTCTTCTAAATATGAGCATGGGTGTTCTCAATTTGAATTAATTTGCAGGCATGAAGCCAAGGTTATTGATGAAATCATTACCAAGATCTTGAATAAATTTGATGCATGCTCAAGCAACATGGAGGCTCTGGGTGGGATGGATTCTTGCATACAAGACATGATCTCATTGTTATGTGACAGAATTTAGGGCATAAGATATTATATGCAACACTATCATTACTAGAGTTGTGTATGAGAATCTATAGTCACTTCGAGTGCTGCTCAAATGTTAGAATAAAATAAAACGATCAACCTTCTTTATAAATGGACCTCCTTCATAAAATCTGAAGGGAGGAAATACGAAAAGTTTCAATAGAGGAATCAATTTTGTTGAAGATAGGCTCCATTCTTAGAAGAATCTTATTGTTCTTACTGATGTGGGTCACTGACAATAATTGGATGATTTAGTAGGAAATCATGATTAGTTTGGTCCAAAGTCAGAATTATCATAACAAGCAAGACAAACAGTTGCTAATTTAGCAAGAAGTTGATACAATATACAGAACTAGAATTACAAAATGATGAAGAGCCTGGCTATTTTATCAACATGCCCTTAGACATGAGCACCCTACAAAGATTCAATAGCTATTTAGCCATGCATGAGATTATACTAAAGGTCTTCCCTTAGGATTTTAAAAAATATTTTGAACACACAAAAATCATACATAAATAGAAAATGAATTGGATAAACTCAAATAGATTCCCAATAAGGAAGCTCAAAGTGTGCTCAAAGCAAGTCTTAATGGATTAGATGACAATGAAAATGATAAGAAAAATATTCTTTTATGTGGGACAGGACAAATATTTTGTTATGGAAATGCTACAAAATTATGATTTCTTTCCTCACAATGGAATAAGAAATTCTAGGTAAAGTCTCTCACCAACTCTTCAAATAATAAGTTGTGCATGCCTAAACTATTGCAACAAATGGGTTGGAAAATTGCTTGGCAAGAGTAGATTAAAGACCATGGAAAATGTAGTAGGTTAGAACTTTATGATGACATCAAACATGTACTAACAAGAAATACAGTAAGACCTAAATTCATCAATTCTCTTTCTTTGCCTGTGTATTTGATCTAGCTGAAAATCATAGTTTGAAGAATAGTTTATTTATTTATTTTGTGCTCAAACATGGTTTCCTCTTAGAACACCTAGGGAAAAAAAGAAATAGGAAAGAAAATCATTAGTTTGTTGTTGTCTGGACTTTCTGTTTTACTTTTTGTTTTGGTTTTTCAAGATTGTGATTCTAACTTCCCATCTCAGATTTGGTCTCAGTTAAATTTAAGGGCCTTGAGCAGTGAAGGCATGGTCCTTTGACTTTGTTTGCACATTAGAAGTGCTAAACCTTAATCTCTTGATGTCTTGGAAAAAAATGTACAAAATTAAGGTTACTTGCATTTTATAATTTTTCAAATTGATGGAAGCTTTAGAAATACTTATCCAGGAAGAGTAATTTTCTAGCATTCATGATGCTTAGAGATGGAGGGACTCATATGTATAACTATCTATACAATGCTTGTAGAATTGCTCTATCGGAGATTGTAAATTGCATCTCTCTTACAAGATCTCTTAAATTAGTGTGTATGCTGTTCATATCCTTTCAGCCAGATAAGCTGGTTAGAGCTAAACATGTGCTCTAGTCAGCTTGAACAATATGAAAAAGGACACAGTATGGTACCATTTACTTGCCATTTTTCTTTTAACTTAATCATAAATTTCAATGAGGTAACTTTGTTCTAACCTTTTTTTTCTATGTTTCTTGAAACCATTGGAGAGAAGTTGAAGATCATCAAACTTAGCCACCCCCAACATCTAACCAAAACCCCATAATTCTCTTAAATTCCAAACCTTCGAAGACCAATTTGGAAGATTGCACAAAATTTCACCCGTATTAAGAGCTCTTAAGGAGCTTATGGTCCTGAATTTAGAAGGTTGCAAGAACCTTAAAAGAGTCTCTGAAAGAGCATCCACATGGAGTGTCTTCAAATTCTTACTCTCTTCCTGCTCACAACTTGTGCAGTTTCCAGAGGTCAAAGAAAATATAGAACATCTACCAGAGCTTTCTTTAGCAGTTGATAGAAGCTTGAATTGGTACTTATTTAGCTCTTAGTTTATTTCTAAAGATGAAAAACTTTAAGACATTTGTCATTATGATGATATACTCATGGAAACCATTGATTAAGCAAGTCATTTTCTTAATCATTCACAGATGTAATGGAGTTGGAAGTGGTAGTAGATAGGCCAGTGGTGAATCAAAAACTCAGAGGGTGCAATTAAATTGGTTATTTTTAGTGATTTGAATCTTTCAAATCTTTTCATATGTTGTTTGGATTTATTATTTTCATGTTTTACTGAGTTATATGGATGGGAATTTCAAGTGATAGAAACTCAAACCAACTGTTTAGAATATCAAAAGCATGTTGATTCTTAAATTGTATATATATCTCTATGGATTATGTTTATTTAAATTATTTGGTCTTATTTAAACCATCTTGTCTTTGATAAGGAATACTAGGGGTGGGGTGGGTGGTGAAAGGTGAAAATTGCGGTTTTAGAAAAGCTTGAAAATTAGTTTTTCAATTTGTTCTTTAGAATGATATTTTATAAAAATAAAAAATCGGCTTATTTTAGTATATTTTATAGATTTTCTGAATGTTTTTTAAATAATTTTATTTGTAATATTTTGTTTCTAATTATTCTTCATATTTATTTAATTATTTTTAGAACATCACTCGTACAATAAGTTTAAATAATTAAAAATATATTATTAAAAACTAATAATTTTTTATTTTAAGAATAAGAATGGTTGCTCAAAACGGAAGAAATTTCCAGATGAATTGGGTTTTACAATGTGTTTAGGGGAAGAACTAAATGCAGATGGAACTGCAATCGAAGAGGTGCCTCCCGCTATTACTCTTTTGTCAAAGCTTTAAAGTATTATCATTTGCAGATGTAAGGGAGGTGTCACTGTCATGGAATTTGCTTTGTCTTTCTAGTCAATATTACTAAGAAAACATACTGCACTTTATGTTTACACTCCCTGAGAAGTTTGAATTTATGATCAGGACTCTTGGAAGGAGCACTCGCCCACTGATCTTGCGTCCTATCCTCAAGCTGCAAAATTTGATCTAAGCAGAAATAGCTTCATTACAAAGTGCCTGGTAGCCTCAGTCAACTTTTCGGCTCCAAAATCTGATACTGGTCTGAAGCACTGCAAGAGTCTTCAATCATTGCCGGAGCTTCCATCAAGTATCGAAACTCTAAATTGCGATGATTGCACCTCCCTGGAAAGCTTTTCATGTCCGTCAAGGGCATATGCATCGAGGAGATCAGGAGGGTTCATCTTCACATTTTCTAATTGCTTCCGAATAGTGGAGAATGAGCTGCAGATGACGTTCTGAAGCTTACAGTTGGGAATTCAGCTTTGTCAACAATACCGAAATTTCTGATCCACAACAGCTTTTCTGTCTTTTACACTTGTCTGAATATTTGTGTCAAAAAAGGAGAATAAGCAAAGAAATAAAGATGAGAAATCAAATGTGGGTACATGATTGGAGTATAATTACCTTGATTAGGGAAAAATCAGAAAGCACTACATTATTTCTCGATTCCTCTCAATACCTTAGAATCCTATACAAACATGTAGTATTAAATTATTAATGGAGTATTGCTGCTATTAGGGAAAAAACCACGAATCCCTGAAACGCCCATGATACCCTTAATCTCTCATAAACCTTAAAAGTATATCTATAAAGGCTCAAAATATGGGCACGTGACTGGAGTGTTACAGCGATAAGAGAAAAACCATGCACAAGACCCTATAATGCTTACAATATCTCTCAATCTCTAAGTATTAGAGTATTGCCACACATGAAAAACCACAAAAACCCTAGAATGCTTTGTCATACCTTCACCTCACAAACTCTAAAAGTATATCACATAGTTATAGGCATTATACAACTGAACAATTCCATACCTTAAAAATTAATATAAGTAGTGGGTCATAAGCCCTTCACTAAAACGTCTAAAAATTAATAATGTTGCATTACAAAATTTTTCGGGTAAAGTTGAACAGAATTTGGATCATCAAAGTCTAACAATTAATTTCTTTGGTTATACGTATATCGACTTTTTTTTTTTTTTTTTTTGACGTCTATTCACTTTTTATATCGTAGCATTATGTTTCTTACAAATTTATATCCATTGAGGCTTGAATCCTAAAATCCCTCCCTTCCTATGCCGCTAGCCTTAACCACTCGAAAGCTAGTCTTATTTATAATTTTATATTTGGTTTGCTTAAGAAATAAATAAAAAATAAAATGGAAAATAGATAGCAGTACTTCAATCTTATCCTGGAATATTTCTTTATATATACATGTGCCATATATGCCAATTACTGAGTTTGGATTTGATGATGCGGTGCGTTCCTTGGTCCAGTTAATGCTTATGATGCTATTGTTCTGGAAGTAGTATTCCATCTTGTCTATCAATCAGAGCATGGAGTCATCTTCAGTAAAAGTGTTACTCTAGATCAACAAATACAAAGTTGATGGGATTGGCGTTGTGCTGTTGTGGGATTCACAGGGGAGAGTACTCAGGATTATAGGTTTTTGTGTGGGAAGAGGCTGGTGTGTATAATATTCACATGGTATCTCACGGAAAAAGCCCATCACATGTGGTTTGCGTATCGATCAGTCGGTGACCTGGAATCAAAGAGCTAATGGTGTCGGCAAGCAGAGCGGCGCCGCCAGTCGTTTCATTCGTATGTATCGGAAGGGGAGCACATAGAGGTTAAAAAGTGTGGAGTTCGTCAGTATATGATGATTCAGAGAATGCAGCTTCTCTTACCCTTCTCGATCCTCTCTTCCCAAATCATTCCCCCTCCAATTCCTTTAGCCCCCGCCCCTTCCTTCTTCTAGACTTCTTCCAACAATTTTTTTTTCCTGAGGGGCCAGGGAGTATGTTTTACAGGCACTGTAGGAATTAGACATAGTCTAATGTATAAAATGTATCCTCAAATAATTTCTTCCAACATGTACTTGTACAGTAATATAACCTTCTTGCTTAATTTTATAAATTATGTTTCAACATCTATTACCTACATTAAATAAATTCCCTTTTCTACATTTACAGTACTAATATATGTTGGAAGAACTTTTTGTAGGATATATTTTTTATCGTGGGTTGTCTTGGATTCCCTTACTATATCTTGCCTCTGTTATAGTGCATGTAAACACAAATCCTTTTCTTATTGATGAAATCATTGGTAAAGCACTTTGTGCTTAAGTTAAAAAAATAAAAATAAAAAAATAAAAAAATAGTGAAAGAAAAGTAGAAAAGTACAAAAAATAAAAGAAAAATGAAAACAAGTTATATTCAATATATTATTATTATTATTTGATATTTCAAACTCATTTTACTTATTTTAAATATTCATTAATATAAAAAATAATTTTAAAATATGTAAGTTATTTAAGTTTATATGTATATTTGATTTTTCTTTATATTTTTTTTTATTCAACAAGCAAACATAAGAAAATCATTTTTCTTAACATTTTTTTTCTTTTCTTAGTGCTTTTCATGAACCAAACACAATTTTTTTGTTCTTTTGAAACCTAACACTTTAATTACAATGTAATAAATTATCTCAATTGAGACTCGAACCCGGAACCCCTTTCCTCCTTATTTTAAACGTTGAATGTACTAACACAATCTAATTTAATAGCTTAATATATTTGATTAACCACTTCTTCCTTATTTTTTAAAATTTTGCAACTTTTATTTTCATATCAAATTTTAATTGACTCAAGTTTTTAATTTGTTCCAGAACATTTTCTTTGTTTTCCACATCTCCTAAACATGATCAACTATGATTTTTAATTTACTAAATAAACATTCTAGTTTTATTATTACTATTATTTTGTCATCATACTAGATTAATATTTTTACAATTATTTTATGAGAATAAATTTTATGTCTCTTTATAGCAAAATTACATGGAAATCTTGAGGCGTTTGACAATTATAGTTTAGTCCAACTTTCTGAAATTACATTAACATCCTCTTATTCACCACCCTTCCATAGGCATTGAACAATGTTGAAGATTCACCTTTAGTTTAAGAATGTTGCTATTGTTAAATAACTGCAAAGTACCTAAAATACCTTAATGCTAGTTTTAATGATTCTAATTGGAAAAATTGAATTCAATAAAATTTATTCTATTTAATAAATAATATTCAAAATTAAGTGGGAAGTAATTTCTATTCAATAAATAATAAATTTAAATAGTAGATATATAATATCCAACTCACACGAAGGTGTAAAATAAATGGTTGACTCTAAGAATCATATATTTGTTAGTGATAGAAAATTACAAATAAAAGGTTTAGGGTTTTTCTCAATATTTTAAAAACCAAAACCGATGGTCTGACTGATTGGATCATCGATTGATCAGAATTCCTGTCCTATTCGCATCTAAGAACAGGAAAACCACTAAACCGGGGATGAACCAATAAAACCGGCAATCCAACTAAAGGTGCCATTGCAAGACCCAATGGTCATCCAGTTTGTCATCTCATGCCTTTAATGAGAATATAAAGGCTCATATATTTTTATGCCCTTTCCA
Source organism: Tetrastigma voinierianum (assembly GCA_016808115.1). Classification (NCBI taxonomy): domain Eukaryota; kingdom Viridiplantae; phylum Streptophyta; class Magnoliopsida; order Vitales; family Vitaceae; genus Tetrastigma; species Tetrastigma voinierianum. Next base: position 231,670 of record JAEQBH010002521.1, read on the forward strand.
TACGAGAGTCTTAGAAGGTATGTGTATAAGCACTACAAGTTCCTAGTGAAAAACTGGCCAAGTGGGTTTAAATAAGAGGTTTGAATGCAGACCTAGTGAAAAACTAGCCAAGTGGGTTTAAATAGGAGGTTTGAATGTATTCTGCTAATTTCTTTCGAAAGGCCTAGAATTTTAAATTAATATTTTAAAAATAAAACAGTATGTCTACATTCCTAAATACACTTCCCTTTTGGCAATTTTCGATTTTAAAGGCAAAACAAAGCGTTAGCTATGGGCAAGTTTGGTTGCTAATTTTTATTTTTATTTTATTTTTGAATTAATTCAAACTTCCAATATATCGATAAATCCAAATATACAAATTGTTAAAACCATAAAAGATGAAACAATATTTATGTTAATAGCGTAATAAATCATCAAAAAGACTACAAATTTGATAATATAATGACTAGAATATCTATTTGTTCAACATATTTACGATCATAATCTAACATATTCGATCAGTCAAATCCATTTTTCATATTTAAATCGCTCTCACACAAATAAAACACATTAACAAGATGACGAAAAATATCACATCGTAATAAATCGATGACAAACCAAATGCCACAATAAGATGATGACAATAGGAAAAACAAGAAGGTATGACCGATTGACCCTCTCATGTGCTATGCATTGAATAAGGAATTTAAACCCTCAATTGTCTCAATAGCCCTCCAACGCGGGATTTATTGGAAAAAAAAAAACTTTAATCTAAAGAGTTATGCGAGGATCCAGCCACTAATCCTCAAGTTTGAGAATGGTATACTAGACCATTCCACTACCCAAGTAAGTCACAAAATTTTCAAAAGAAAAATTATTTGTTAAACAAATATCACAACAAAATAATATATTAATTTATATTATATGCAGTTATATAATAAGATTTTTCCTTCATTTTTCTCCGGAATATTTTTATATTTAAACATAATTCATATGCTATTTAATCAATTCTAATGATATATTTATATAAATAATAAGATAAAAATTATTGATTTTTAAAATATATTTTTAGTTTAAAATTTTATTTTAATTTTTAATAAAATATATATTGTATTTATGACATCACCGATTCGATCAGCTTGTATCACCGATTCGACCAAAGGAACCAAGAATTTTCAATTCACTAAATTCCGCTTGGTTTTTGCATTGGTTTTTATCTTTGGTTTGAGATTTGTTAATGGCGTCGTTGAGGTTTTTGGAAGACTGGGGTTAGAACATGTATGATTATGTATTATAAATTTATGTAATGGTTCAAGCAATAACTTTTGCTATAAACCTTTAGGGTTTGTTTAGTTACAATTTTTGAAAATTAATTTTTTTTGTTTTTAAAAACAAAGAGAACACTTAAAAAATAAGGAGAAACAAGCTTGAGTCCTGGTTGGTTCATGTTTTTTTAAACTATTATCGGTAATAATTTTTCAAAACATGTAGACGTCATTTCGATGCTCTCTAAAATCATTATTATTCAATTTAAGATTTTTATTCTTTCTTTGTATTTCTTTATTCTCCTTATTTTTTCAAAATTTATAACCAAACATGTCCTTGGTTTCATTTTTTTTAAAAGCACTAAGTTCGGATAATAAGGACAATTTTCAGAACACCATTTACAATAGTTTTCAAAGAATACCAATGTTTTAAAAAACTATTCTTAAGAGCAATTTTAAAAAACATGAACCAAATATACCCTTAATGTAATCAGAGTTTTACATTTGTATTTATTTATCTATTTCTATTTTATTTTGTTCCAATTTAAAATGACAACCCAAAAAAGATATTCATATTTCATACGCAACAACAGCTCGTCTAACCCAAAAAAGCAAAAGTTTATTTTTATTTGGTCCTGGTTGAGGTCACTGATTCAAATCCTTTTGTATGTTTTACCTCATAATTAACTTTTGGTGTCCTATGAAATTAGTCGAGGTCGCATAAACTGATCAGAACACTCATCATTATTAAAAAAAAAAATGACGACAAATGCAATTAGCTTTGGATTTGAAAATTAATAAATTGGGTTCTAACTTTTTCTACTGACTTTTATCTGTTCTGAAAGAACAAAGAAGGTTCTCATGACGTGAAATAAGTAAAATTTGAATTTGAATTTGAATTTGGGTAACGGAAAAGTAGAACAGGCCATAAGACAGTGAATAGGGGTCCTTCATTCGTTACTTTTCTTAGAAAAAAGATTCCTCACCCTTCGGTGACTCTTGCTTTTCCTTCTCTGTTAAGCTTTTCACTCGCTTTATGATGTGAAATGAGAGCGAATTTTCCACTTCGCAGTAGCGGCATATCAAGCCATTATACCCTTAGTTGAGCCTTCTCCCTCTTCCAATTCTCCAATGGCTTCTTCTTCTTCTTCCGCCATCAATGGAAGTATGATGTTTTCCTCAGTTTTCGAGGTGAAGACACCCGTAAAGGCTTCACCGATCATCTTTACACCGCGCTTCGTCAAAAGGGAATCGACACTTTCATGGATGACCAACTTAGGAGAGGAGAACAAATATCTCCAGAACTCCTAACCGCAATTGAAAATTCGAGAATGTCGATCATCGTTTTCTCCGACAACTATGCTTCTTCTAGTTGGTGTTTGGACGAACTCGTAAAGATTCTTGACTGCGTTAAAGTTATGGGGCATAAAGCACTACCAGTTTTCTATAAGGTGGATCCTCCGATAAAACAAAAGGGTGTTTGCGTAAGCATTGCAAAGCATGAACAAATTTACAGGAGAACATGGAGAAATTGCTCAAGTGAAAGCCGCTTTAACCGGCAGAGCCACAATTTCTCTCGGGTGGGACTCACGGAATTGCAATTCTTTTCCGACTACTACATCTTTTCTTTTTCTTCTTTTTCCCCTTGATATAAAACGTTAGAAGAAGCATATGTAAAATTTGGTTCCTTGCCTTGTGGTTCTTGATCTCACTAGTTTTCAACTCCCCAAGCTATGTTTGTTCTTGGAAAATATGAGGGACAATGTAAGGGAGAGAAAATAGATAGGAAAAGTAGAGGGAAAGAAAAAAACATGAAACAAAATAAAATTGGAGTCGAATTCTATATATTAATTTTATTTGTTACTTCAAATCTATTTTATTTTATTTATTTTAATTAATTGATATAAAGATTAAATAATTAAATACTAGCACAACCAAAAGAAAATAATTTTTCTTAGCATTTCTTTTTCTTATTTTCTGGGAATCAAACACAAACTAATTGTTGTTGGGAAAAATACCATGAGACCAAAACAAGAGAAAATACAAATACGGAATAATCAAGTGTTTACCGCTATTCAAAAATAACTACACTATAAATCCCATATTAAACCCGAGAAAGATCCACCCCTTGCCCTTTCTCACTATTTTCTCTTCTACCTTACTCTCCTCTCCTCATGCTCAAGGATAACTTTCTAAGCTTCTCACTTGCCTATTTATATGTGAATGGAGAAGACATCTTGCTCAAAACATGGAGCCTAAAGAGAGAACAAGAAGTTCATGAAAGAATGGATCTCCTTAAATGAAGTGGTGCCCTCATAAGGAGGACCCCTACTCATCAATTGTCATGTCCATTTTGTTTGTGTAGGACACAATATTGAGCGTGGCTCTTAGTTATGGCATCCCAGTTTTTAGGCCCCTTCCCATAATGGCTTCCGCATTCCACCATAGTAGCATGAGCTAGGATAATTTATTTTTGATTTTTAGCTTTACTTCTTTGAGTTTTATTCACTATCCATTTTATTTTTCAATTGTAAAGGATCATTCAGAGTTCTCTTATATTTTATATATTCTTCTTTGTCCCTTAATGGATTTCACCTTTGAAAATGAATTTGGCAGGCTTGAAGCAAAACTTATCGAGGAAATTGTTGGGGATATTTGGAATAAGTTGGATCGCACATCCTCAAGTTGCAGGAATGGCCTAGTTGGGATGGAGTCCCGGGTTAAGAAAATGAATGACTTATTATGTACTGGATCTCCCGATGTTCATGATAGAATTAAAGCATGGCGCATAGGTAAGACTACCATTGTCAAGCTATTTATGAGCAAATCTATGCCTATTTGAAGGTTGTTGCCTTTCAAATGTGTTAGAGAAGAGTCACGCAAAGATGGTCTTTCTCATTTACAAATAGAACTCCTTTCACAAATTTTTAACGAAGGGAATCCACAAAAATTTAGTCGAGGAATCAATTTTATAAAGGATAGACTCCATAATAAGAAGGTGCTTATCATTCTTGATGATGTAGATCAACAAGAGCAATTGGAGGGTTTGGTAGGGAATTGTGATTGAGTTTGTCCAGTGAGCCACCATCATAACAACTAGAGACTCACATGTGCTAACTTATCCGTATGAATGAATGATATGAAGCTGCACTAGGAAAACGATGAAGCTCTTGAGTTATTCTCACAAGATGCTTTTAGGACATAAGGATGTTTCTAAGATTTTATATATGTGGCCATGCACTAGATTATACTAGAGGTCTTCCGTCGTCCTAAAGCTCCTGGGCTCTTCTCTATATACAAAAACAAATGTGAATGGGAGAGTGAGTTGGAAAAACTCAAACAATTCCCCAACCAAAAAGTTCAAAATGTGCTCAAAACGAGTTTGGAAGGGTTAGATACGAATGACTTGGGTATATTTCTCGATGTTGCATTCTTCTATAAAGGTCAGAATAAAGATTTTGTTGGAGAAATACTAGAGAGTTGTGGTTTCTTCTTTAGCATTGGGATAAGAAATTCATAGATAACCACTCATCACTATTTCGCTGATGTTGTGGATGTGATGAATGGTTACAAACCGGGGTTGGGAAATTGTCAAGCAAGAATCTAAAGTACTTGGTGAACGCAGTAGGTTGCGGGATCGTGAAGACATCAATCGTGTACTAACAACAAATACGGTAAGACCATGATCCATCAACTCTCTTTTTTCATGTGTAAAGTTGTAGAGAAAAGCGTATGTTAATTTGAAATTTGCTTTTCCATCTTCTTCAAGTACTGATCATAGTTTTGTATAATTTCACTTAACATTATAAATGTTGCTACATTAAAAGATCTGTTTTCTTTTGTAAGAGCTTCATTGTTGTAATAACACTCACAAAAGGGAAAAATAAATTAAAAAGAAAAGAAAAAAAAATGTAATTAGTTTGCTATTGTCTTGAGTTTAGTCCTTTTTTCTCTATTTTATTTTATTTTTCAAATTTCACTATTTTAACTTATAGTTCATACTTTGCTATTGGTTAATGCCAGGACTCAAGCAAATTTCTTATATATCTTCGGATTCGATTGCATCAAAAGAGCTAAACTTTAGTGTTGAAGCCTTTGCAAAGATGAAGAGATTAAGATTGCTCATATTCTGTAATGTGCAAATAGATAGAAGCTTGGAATATTTTTCAGAAAAAGAGTTGATGGATCCTTGTCACATTCGGAGTAGATTGCACCCATATGGAGATTTCAAATTTCTATCCAATGAGTTAAGATCTCTCTATTGGCATGGATACCCTTTGAACTCCCTACCATCAAATTTTCATCCAGAGAAACTTGTGGAGTTAAACATGTGCTTTAGTCAACTTAAACAACTATGGGAAGGAAACAAGGTATCAATATAATTTATTTGCAATTTTTTTTAATAGATGGTTATAATGTTCATCAAAGTGCATTTTATCAGTTTTTTTTTTTACTTCATCTTTGACAGGCATTTGAGAAATTGAAATTTATGAAACTTAGCCACTCCCAACATCTAACCAAAACTCCAGACTTCTCAGGAGCCCCGAACCTTGAGAGACTAATTCTTGAAGGTTGTACAAGTTTGTCGAGGTTCACCCATCCATCGATTTCACAAGAGGTTTGCCTTCGAATTTAGATGGTCGCAAAACCTCAAGCGCTTCTCAAGCAAAGATCCATGGAGTCCCTTCGACCTTACCTTGTCTCGCCTCGCTAAAATTGAATAAATTTCCAGAGGTCCAAGGGAATATGGAACATCTACAAAAGCTTTCTTTAGAAGGGACTGCAATAAAAGGATTGCCATCTTCCATTGAGAATCTCACTGAACTTGCTTTACTAAATCAAAAGACGGTAAAGCCTTGAGTCATTACTCTCCCGGGCAAAGATTTTAAGTTGAAGTCCTTGAAAACTCCCATCCTTTCAAATCGGCTTCACATTCAGTAGCTTCCAGAGATCCAAGAAAACAAAGAGAGTTTGATGGAGCTTTTTCTAGACGGGAGTGCTATACCTGAATCGCTTCTCAATGGATGTCTAAATGGGCTTGTTTCTTGAATCCGACGAATTGTAAAAACTAGTGTCTTCCACAAAGCATCCGTGAACTTACATCTTCAATTCTTGATCTATGGTTGCTCGTAACCATGAACTCGCTGTATGACGGGAGCCTATAATGTTTAGTAGACTTATGGCCGATGGCGCAGCATAAGAGGTACCACTTTCTATTAATCTTTGACAAACCTTCAAGTATTATCATTGCCAGGATGCAAGGGAGCAAAATCTGCTAAATCGAATATGGTTTCATTCTTCTCGCTCATCACCAACAATACCATTAAGTGGTGCCTTCTTTCGGGTTTAAACTCTCTGACAGTTAAACTTAAGTGACCTGCAACCTATTGAAGGAGTTTCACCCATTGATCTCACCTCCCTATCTTCGTAGTGCTAAACTGAAATAAACAAGATTCATCACTCTGCCTTACCGGGCCTCGGGACTTTCTTTCTACCCAATGCCTCATACCGACAGTCGCATGAGTCCTCCGATCACGTTTCGAACTTCCACTGGGCTATATCTAACGCTTAATAGCCAATGATTGCACATCCCTTGAAACCTTTTCGTGTTCACCTGGCGCGTACGCAACAAATGGGATTAGGGAATTCAACTTCGATTTTTTTAATTGCCATAGACTAATGGAACATGACGGCAATGACAGTGTGAAACCTATCCTACAAGGAATTCAGCTTCTTGCATCGCGACTTGATACAGTCTCTCTCCTTCTCTCTGCATGTGTTTTTGTGCAAAAAATTAATAATCCTAGACTGAGTACTATATTCGACGCGTAAAATGTTTTCATGATATTGTAAGGTTTGGATCGTGGATAGATAACATGATGCTGTTGCTCCCGAAGTAGAATTTTAATGGTTCGTATCGTGAAAGCATGGGGTGTTCAAGAAAAGTGTGAGTCATTTTCATTATTAAATACAAATTTGCCGGAACGGGCCGTTTTCAGGCTATTGTGGGCGCTACTAAGGGTAAGCCATTGACCCATCCTCATGCCCTTACATCCAATTAATTTTTGATGATGATTCTGGGATTGATTTTATTGGCCAAGCTTTTTTGCATCCTTCTATGAAATCTGACCACATTTGGTTTGGGTATCTATCCCTGTTCATCGTCGTTCACGTAGAGGTCAATCGGCCGGGCGACTGGTATGGTTTACGAACACGACGGGGAGGAGAAGTTAGAGGTGAGAAAGTGTGGGGTACGTCTGGTATACAAGGGAGAGGAGACATATACCTATTGCACCTTTCCTCAAGGTCCCATTCTCCCGGAAAGGTGGAGGCTGGATATAGATAGCGAACGCAGCAGCTATACGGAAGAAGGAGATGGATCACATTCAAGATCAATAGAAATACTTGGGCAAACTTCTTCCCTCTCTAAATCAGATTCAGATTCAGATTCAGGTGGATCAACTGAATTAATACGTCGGCAAACTTGTTCCCCCTCTAACCTTCTTACAAACTTCTTCATGCTGCTGAAGCACATCTGCGGTTTCCGGTAGCAACAAGAATGCTAGACATTTCCCCCCAATCCAAATTCAGTTTTTCCACTGTCAGAATCAGATTCTCTGCTAATGATCAGGTCCAAACCAACTTCTCAGTCAACCGAAATTTTTTAGTTGGTAAAAGGAGGAATGCTTTTTTTATTTTTTATTTCTTTTTAAGTTTAATCATTTCATTTCGATTGACCAAAACATGTATTCATTTTCTCAGATTAGAATGTAGAGTTTGGAGGTGGTTCTGGTTGAAAAGATCTGGAGGGAGCTTTATCCTATATCCTACATCCTGCTTCCTAATTAGAGGTAACTACTCCCTTTATTAAAAAGAATAATAAATATGATAATATCTCTGAGTCTCTATAGAGTATATATATAGATAATATGTAATAATTAAAAAGTACATTTAATGCTATAATTTTGTTGAAAAATGTCAAATATCTTTATCAAAAGAGTTTATAATTCTCTTGTATGGGAGTGGCACATCCCTTAAACCTACGCATCCCATTAGGCAAGGATCACAATTTCCACCTCTGTCCTGCTATATGAGGAGGTTCCTTTCTTCTATCGCATGTTTAGGCATCATGTAAATAAGTTGGGTTTTGACGGCTCAGATCAACTGGTCTTCAAGCTAGCCTAAACTATTGTCTATAGCCCAAACTAAATCTCGTTTTAGCCCTTTTAACCCCCGAAGTATCGTGGAGAAAGAATAAATAAAAGTGAAGAAAATTTATGAAAAATAAAAAATAAGTTTAAACTCAATAAATTAATTTTATATGTTTATTCAAACTTGTTTTATTTGTTTCCCTTTATTATATAAGAACTAAGAGATTTGAAAATATGTAAAATTTTGATGAATTTTGATTATATTTGATTTTCTTTTCTATTTCCACAAGAAACCAAATGCTAAAAAAATCATTTTCCTTAATTTTTCTTTCTAATGCTGTTCAAACAGTCAAGGGGTGTTTGTTTTTTTTAATTAATGTCAATATAAATTTTATTTAGTCGACTCTGATTTATAGTTTAATAAGATATAATGGAGCCGTTTATTTTAAAATCAGATGAGTATTAAGTATTGCTGTTTGTTTTTTATATGCTTAAAATTAACATCTTAATTATACTAAGAAATAATTTTAATAATTTTATTCTTTTGATAAACTAAAAATATTTATATAATATATGTATAACATCTTAACATATTAAAGAAATTAAAATTAAAAAATTATTGTGATAAAATTATTATTATTATTATAAAAATAATTATTATATTTATCTATTTTATATAATTAAAATATAATATGTAAAATTAATAATAAAAAATAGATTGGATATTACAATACCTTTAAAATATCCTGATTGTTCTTTTAAATATTATGTGGATTTTGGAATATTTTTAGAATATTTTTGAGAAGATTTTAAAATATTTTAGAAAATATTGGTTTTTTCTATTCAGGTGAAAATTTTAAAAATTAAAAAAAAAATCATGCCAAAATAAAAAAACAAACGGTCTAAATTCTGACACCAAATTACTTTAAGAAAAAATTCAAAATAACAAACAACCCTCTAAGTATTTAACAAATTATGATTGTGTTTGTAATAAACTTAAATTTAGTTTTAGTATCTTTAAGAAAAAATTCAAAATAACAAACAACCCTCTAAGTATTTAACAAATTATGATTGAACAATAAACTTAAATTTAGTTTGGGTGATTCTTCAATATCATAATTTACTGCCTTACTGGTTTCTTTTGTTCTTCGCCTTCAGAAGGTAGTTGCTCGAAGCTGACAGACAAACCCAACCTAGCTCCAAAGTTATTGGGCTGAGCTTATTGAGGTTAAGTGGACTTAAAGATCATCCCAATCCAATTTTGATTAATTGATCATTTTGCCCATGCCTTGATTGGTTTAGTCTTTGGAATTCAAAGAGAGCCGATTATACTAATGCTCATATTATTCTTTAATATTTTGTAATTATTTTGTTATTTTCTTTTACCCTTCTAGGAAGATGGAATAAATTTGATATCTTGTTATTCTATTTCTATTCTTCTATTTGTATTATTTTTTGTTTTTTTTATTTATTCGTGATATTGTAGAGAAAAACATTACTTTCTAGTTTCTAATAGTGTTAATCCGTTTCAATGAGCCTTTTCTACCTTGTCTCCTTAGCCAAATAAATTGTTATATGCTAAATGTATATTTTTTTCCTTAAATTATATAACTATAGAATAACATAAATGCTAATATAAATTAAAACTATAATGAAATAAGGTTCAAGTTATACTCGAATTATTTGAACATTGGTTTAAAGCTAAATTGAGTTGAAACAAAATAAATAAATAAACGTGATTGGGTTAGCTTCAATTTAATTTGAATCTGTAATACCCCGAAATATATCTTAATTGTTTTATAACAAGTTTATATATATTATATGTTAAATTTTAATTTTTTCCTAATTTATATTGTTAAGTGTGAAAATGATAAATAATCCTGAAATTAAATTCAGTTAATTAAGGGTAAAAGGGTAAATTATAAATAAGGACCCAAATGGAATAAGACAAAGAAGTTTTTAGGCGCCAAAATGTAATTTTACTTATATAATTTGGAAGTGCAATGAAGATAGAAGGGCTTTTTGAAAGCAAAATGAAAACTAACTAAAATGTAAGGTCAAAAGAAAGCCTTAGACCAAAATTAGGATAAGACCAAAACAACTATTGAATGAACATTTGCTCATGTGGAGAAGAGGAGAGATAGAGAGAGACATGGCTGTTGAAGGAGAAGTCATCTTTTATTTGCAAGAAAGAGAGTTTAAGGAAGGAGAGGGAGGAAACAAGTTTGAAGAAAAGATTAAGGTTAGGAACTCATCCTAACTTCTTTGAGTATTTCATTTGGGATTCTTCAAACCCTAACTTGTGTAAGTGTGATTTTATTTGTTTTAGTTCAGTTTATGGTTGTTTTGAAGTTCTTTTAGCGTATTGTGGTCCTCAATCGGTGAAAATGCTCAGATAAATGAATGTCAGAGTTTTAGGAGATGCTAAGCCACAATTTTTTTCCAAAACCCATCGCTAAACAGTAAGAGTATGCGTCTTCTTCTGCTGGTACTCGTGTGCTATAGAACATGACCATCATCATTCAAATTGAGTGATTCAAATTTATGGGTAAAATGGGGATTTCAGAGAACAAATCTCCTTTGAAATAAGTGTATTTAAATTCGACCTATCGATCACGCAGACTCTGTCAGCATTCTTTCGAGCAGCCGACATACGCTGTAGCATTTAGGCCATAAGTCAGCTCTCACTTATCCAAATTGAGTGATTCAAATTTCACGTAAACTATAATTCTAGGAGAACAAATCTTCTTGAAATACGTGTATTCAAATTTGGACCCCATTGAATCCAAAAATTTTGTTAAAGTGAAGCGTTGTTTGTAGGAAATATTTCAGTGTAAAGTATTTGAAGTAAATAAATAAAAGAAGCGTTGACATATGAAATATGAATACAAGAACAATCATACAAACATGTAAATGACTAGTATGATATCTCTAACTCAGATAAAAACCTAATAAGTTTGATTTCCGTGATATATTTCAAAGTTGGATGGACAACAGACATTGCCTACGAGGATTACATAAGTTATAAGTCAGTCTCGCTTCGGTCACAGCAATTTCGCTTCTCGGGTCAATATAGGGCATAGGTCACCTGCCTCGTACATGACGATACTCTTCTCGGTATATATGGCCTCATGAATCATACAAGATAAGATAGCTCACTGCTTTCAGACGTTGATGATACCTTTGAGGTATATACAGTTATCTCCCGTATCCACGTCTTTGCAATATACTGACATAAAGAAAAAATGATATAAGATGATATAAGATATTATGAAAAAGGCATGAAATATGCAAATAATACGAAAGATGCATATGATATGTAAAAGAAGTAAAAGTATATGTTTATAAGCTATTGTATATGTATACTGAAATTAAGGATCATTGCAAGTGGTCATATATGTTATATGTTTCTAATTAAGCTATATTTAGCACGTGCTCATTCAAGTAGAACCAAGAGGACATTTAGGCATTTCGAATTCGTCAGGGCCAACACAACAATAGAAGCCCACCCTATGTAGGTTTTGGATTTGTTTTTGTATATGTAAATGTAGAGTTTTGTAATAGTGAAATTGTATAAGAACAAGTAAATGAGACTCGGATATATGTACATAATATTATGAACATCACTATGGTGGTTGTTTTATATGTATATGTTATAAGTTTTATTTCTTTATGAAAATATATATAAATTGGGCCCACCAATGACAGAAAAACAGGTTAAAAAGTCTCAGTCTCGTGCTGCGTCCCCACTCTTCGCCTAGACGGGGGTAGGGGCGCGACAATTAGGTGGTATCAGAGCCTAGGTTTAGGCAACTCTGACATAGAGTATAGGATAGAAAAGCATGTGTCTATTAATATGTTAGCCTAATGTGGATGTCCTTGTGTCTTGTGTTTTCTATAGATGGATCATCCTTTGAATTTAGTTGAAGAAGCAATGACGAGTGTTAACCCTTGAGATCGGGGGTTATCATCTTTTGAGCCCTCTGAAAGCAATGCCCCCGCCTAGCCAAATGAAGCCTTGCTGAGGACATCTCAGGACATGGCTCGGGTATTGGAAAGATTGACAGCTCTGAAAGCCCTAATAGACATGGTAAGAAGACATAGGGCTAAGGAATTCCATGGGACAAACATGGAAGAGTCCGATAAAGCGGAATTCTGGTTAGAAAAGCTACAAAGATAAATGGAAGTGGATGCACTAGTTAGAGGAAGACATCATGTGCAGTCTCACTATTGCAGAGTGAGGCATATGATTGGTGGAAGCTAGTGTTGAGGAGTTCAAGGATTCCAAATCCTATGCCATGGGAATTCTTTGCTCAAGAGTTCAGGGCTAAATATGTTTATGATATGTACCGGGAAACTAAGTGGAAACAATTCCTAAATTTGAAGCAAAGGAACTTATCAGTGGTTGAATATGAGAAAGAATTTAGCCATCTCAGTAAGTATGCACCGGAGTTAGTTCTCACCGAGGCATTTCGGTGTAGACAGTTAGAAGATGGACTACATGAGTTCATAAAAAGATATCTGGTGCCTGTCATAATATTTTCAGCAAGTAAATTTTTATCAGTTGGTGCAGGCGGCAATGAAAGTAGACAGATCTAAAGTAGTAGTAAAGGTTTCAAAAAAAGTTTTCTAGAAGAGCTTCTTCCTCCTCGGGTAAAAGAGCTAGAGAGTCCTAAGCTGAGTTAGTACAGGGTTCGACTACAAGAGGTAGAAGACAGGGAAGTACAGTGGTACCTAGTTTTGGTAGAGGTGCTTCAACTAGACAAGGAGAAGCCCCAGAGTGCCCTCATTTCCATAGACGGCATTTGGGCGTGTGTAGATTATGGACAAGAGGATGTTTCAGATGTGGAAGCACTAAAAACTTGATAGCGAATTGTCCTCGAGAGTCGGGGGATAAAATGAGTTTGCAAGGTAGTGGCAAAGGGAGATCTGTTACACCACATTTGACTCGGGATCGAGGTAGGGGTCGAGGTGGCTCGATTGATATAGGGACGTGGAGTGCGATGCTCCCGAGACGGTGGATCGTCCCATGCCTGGCAAACACGAGCTTATGCTATGAAGGCTCGTGAGGGATCAGAATTATCTGAGTGATTCTTTGGTATTTTCTCTCTTTATGAACCGTGAATGTCACCAATAGATCCTCATGCTCATTGATGTCTCCATATGAATATATGTTGATAAATGCCAAAGTGATGTTACTACACATGTTATCTTTGTTGCTCAGTCCTGTGTGTCTCGTAGTCATCTCAGAACTATCACCTAATGACTCACGATAGAGAGTTTAAACTAATCTCATGATTTGTTTCATGAGTTTGATTTAATTTGGGAATGGATTAGTTATCTAAACACGAGTATAGTTGATTATGATAAGAAAATAGTAAGGCTTAAATGAATGAACTGTCGGGGTAACAATACATGATATGTCTGGAGCGTATCAAATGTAATTCCCGGCTATACAAGCCGGTGCGAGGAAAGGTTAATGAAGCCTTTTAGTTTGATGCTTAGCTCACAAAGAATTGACGGATATGAAAAGATTCTAGTAGTAAAGATTTCCTGATGTGTTTCCCGAGGAATTATCGGGGAATACCACACGAAGAGAAGTAGATCGCTGTGAAGTTGTACATGGGAACGCCTCCGAATTTCTAAGGCACCTTATGGCTCAAGGCCCAGATTAAAAAGGAGTTGAAGACTCAACTATAGGAAATTTATTAGACTGAGGGTTTCATCCGACCTAGTGTTTCGCCTTGGGATGTGCCAGTTGTATTTGTCAAAAAGAAAATGGCACTCTTTGGATGTGCATTGATTATCGGCAAATAAACAAAGTGACAATGAAGAATAAATATCCGTTGCCGAGAATAAAAGATTTTTTTTATTAGTTGAAATGAGCAAGCGTCTTTTCAAAGATAGACTTACGATTGAGATATTATCAACTTCGGGTGAAAGATGTTGATGTTCCGAAAACAGCCTTTAGAACCCGATATGGTCATTATGAGTTTTTAGTAATGCCATTTGGGTTCACCTAATCTGCACCATTGCATTCATGGACTTGATGAATGAATTATTCCAACATATGCGGACCGAGTTTGTAGTGGTATTCATTGATGGCGTCTAGTGTATTCTAAGTGCATAAGACATAAACAATATTTGAGATGATGTTACAAAATTATGAGGAAAGCGGTTGTTTGCAAAGTTGAGTAAATGTGATTTTTGGCTTAAGGAAGTGCCATTCCTAGGCCATATTGTATCTGCAGAGGGTATTAGAGTTGACCCTACAAATATTGAAGCAGTTGTGAGTTAGAAGCGCCTCGAGAAATGTTTGAGGAGTAGAGGGTTTGTTGGTTTGTGGACACTCTGTGTATCAAGGAAAGGGTTTTGGATCTTGAAACGCGAGGGTTACTACGGAAAGGGGTAAAGTTCGAATGGGATGACAAGTGTCAGTCAAGTTTTAAACAGTTAAAGAAAATACTGGTTGAAGCATCGGTGTTGACTCAGCCTACTTTGGGTGGAGAATATGCCATGTATAGTGATGCGTCAAAAATTGGTTTGGGATGTGTAATGATGCAAGATGGAAAAGTGGGGGCATATGCCTCTAGACAGTTGAAACCACATGAGAAGAATTATCCCACACATGATTTAGAGTTCGCAGCGGTAGTGTTAGCTTTGAAAATATGACGACACTATTTATATGGTGAAAAATGTAGAATCTTTACAGATCATAAGAGTCTTAAGTATCTGTTAACCGAGAAAGAATTGAACTTGAGGCAACGTCGGTGGCTAAAGTTGTTTAAGGAATATGATTACATAATTGGTTACCACTCAGGAAAAGCAAATGTGGTGGCTGATGCTTTAAGTAGAAAAATGATTTCCGCTCTATCCCTGAATATTTGTGATTGGAGATTTGAATATGATGGAGCCTTGTTGGCTCAACTGAGAGTTATTCTTGATTTGAAAATGATGAGATGCTCAGAAGAATAATGTCAAGCTACAAGAAGTAGTACAGTTAGTGAGAAATGGAGACAAGATTGACTATTTTATAAATGAAAATGGAGGTTTGTTTTACAAGAACAGATTATGTGTACCGAATGACATGGAGTTGAAAAAGAAGTTGATGTATGAAAGCCATAATACTGTATTTACCATGCATCCTGGAGGTAACAAGATGTACCAGGATTTGAAATAGTACTATTGGTAGCGAGGGATGAAAAAGGATGTGACAGAGTGTGTCTAAATGTCTGACTTGTCAACAAGTAAAGGCTGAACATCAAGTACCATCCGGTTTGTTAAATCCTCTTCCAATTCCCCAATGGAAGTGGGTCAACGTTACTATGGACTTTTTATCTTGTTTTCCCCTCACCCAAAAGAAACATGATTCTGTTTGGGTAATTGTGGACAGGTTGACAAAGTCTCCTCACTTCTTACCAGTCTATATGTGAATGAAATTGTTAGGTTTCATGGTATTCCAATATCTGTAGTGTCTAACCACGATCCGGTTCGTCAAAGGTTTTGGAAGGTACGATCGACCTTGGGTACTGGGTTGAATTATAGTACAACTTTCATCCCGCAACGGATGGATGGTTAGAGAGTGATTCAAGTGTTAGAAGGCATGCTTCGGGGTTGTGCACGGGTTTTTTGGAAGTTGGGATAAATTATATTAAATAGCATGGAATTTGCTTATCCGCAATGATTCTCGATCTAGTATTTGTATGGCCCCTATGAAGCTTTGTAAGCGAGAGATGTAGAACTCACGTATGTTTGGGCAGAAATTGACGAGCATAGATTATTAGTCTTTGATATAGTGAAAGAAACGAGGAAGAGAAAGTTAGGTTATTTAAGCGAAAGGTTAAAATTTGTTTAGTGATCGACAAAAAATCATATGCCGATTTGAAGGAAAGATATTAAATATGAAGTCTGAGATAAAGTATTTTTAGAAGTATCACTTGAGTGGAGATTCCTACGTTTGGCAAGAAAGGAAAGCTGAGTCCAAGATTCATTGGGCCTTATGAAATCCTAGAAAGAATTGGCCCTATTGCTTATCGGTTGGCACTCCCTCTGGAGTTGGCCAACTTACATGATGTTTTTCACGTGTCCATATTGAGGGAATACAGATCAGACGAATCGCATATCCTGCCTGTGCAAGATGTGCAAGTGCAACAAGATTTCTCCTATGATGAAGAGCCAAAATATATATTAGCTCAAGAAGTGAAACAATTGCGGAATAAGCAAGTACCGTTAGTGAAAGTACTCTGCAAATACCATGGTAGGGAGAAAGCTACGTGGGAGCGAAAGCAAGCTGTGAGAGACACAGTACACCGCAGCCTATTCGAGTTCAAGTAATAATTTTGAGGATGAAATTCTTTTTTTTTTTTTGGGGGGGAGGCGAGTGGAGGGTGTAGTACCTTGAAATATACCCTAATCGTTTTATAACAAGTTTAGGGTATAATATATGTTAAATTTGAAATTTTTCGGAATTTATACTATAAGTGTAGAAAATGATAACAATCGAAATTAAATTCCAGAATCAAGGGTAAAAGGGTAAATTGTAAAATAAGGACCCAAAGAGCATAAGACAAGAAGTTTATATGCCAAAATATAATAATGAGATAATTTGAAGTGCAAATGAAGAGAGATGAAGGGCTTTTGAGAAATAGGAAAACTATACTTGTAGGAGAACAAATATCCTTGAAATAAGTGTATTCAAATTTAGACTCCTTTGGACCTAGAAAATTCATCAAAGTGAAACCTTGTTTTCGAGCAGTTTCTAATACAGTATTTAGGCCATAAGTTGAAAAACACTTATCCAAATTGAGTGATTCAAATTTCTGGGTAAGCTAGACTTCTAGGAGAACAAATCTCCTTGAAATAAGTGTATTTAAATTTGGACCCCATTGGACCTAGAAAATTCGTCAAAGTGAAACCATGTTTTTCGAAGCGGAGTTTAATCTGATTTTGGAGTGTTTGATGTAGTTTTTGGGTATTTAGGCCACCAGTTGAGTTTCACTCATCCAAATTGAGTGATTCAAATTTCTGGATAAACTAGACTTCTAGGATAACAAATATCCTTGAAATAAGTGTATTCAAATTTGGACCCCATTGGACCCAGAAAATTAGTCAAAGTGAAACCCTATTTTCGGGCAATTTCTGATACAGTTTTGACGTTTTGATATAGTTTTGGGTATTTAGGTCATAAGTTGAGTTTCAATCATCCAAATTGAGTGATTCAAATTTTTAGGTAAACTAGACTTCCAGGAGAACAAATCTTCTTAAAATAAATGTATTCAAATTTGGACCCCATTGGATCCAAAAAATTCGTTAAAGTGAAGCGCTATTTGTAGGAAATATTTCGGTGTAAAGTATTTGAAGTAAATAAATAAAAGAAGGGTTGATATATGAAATATGAACACATGAACAGTAATAAAAACATGTAAATGACTAGTATGATATCTCTAACTCAGATAAAAACCTAATAAACCTGATGTCCTGCATATATTCCAAAGTTGATGGACAAGTAGGCATTGCTTATGAGGGATTACAAGTTATAAGTTGGCCCCGTTTGGGTCATTATAGCGGCCATGTTTAGGTCAAATAATACAAGCATAGGTCAGCTGTCTATCTGATGATGATACCTTGGTATATCGGCCCCGTTTGGGTCATCTGATGCAGGCATGGAGTCCTTTGTTCGTGCCGGTGATGATACAACCCAGTACCTCGATTTTTCTCCCATATCACGTCTTTGGAATACGAATAAAAGAAAAAATGATACAAGATGATATAAGATAATATGAAACATGACACATGAAAAAGGCATGAAATATGCAAATGATACGAAAGATGCATATGATATGTAAAAAAAGTAAAAGTATATGTTTATAAGCTATTGTTTATGTATACTGAAATTAAGGATCACTAAAAGTAGTCATATATGTTATATGTTTCTCACTAAGCTATAAGTTTAGCATGGGTGTTTAAATAAGCGTCAAGTCTTAAGATGACATTCGACATTCTGCTCTACTGGGGCAATAGTGACAATAAGGCCCACCACTAAATAGGTTTTGGATTTGTTTTTGTATATGTAAATATAGAGTTTTGTAATAGTAAAATTGTATAAAAACAAGTAAATGAGACTCATATATATGTACAGAATATTATGAACACCACTACGGTGGTTGTTTTATATGTATATGTTATAAGTTTTATTTATGTATGAAAACATATATAAATTGAGCCCAACAATGATAGAAAAACAGGTTAAAGAGTCTTAGTCTCGTGTCACGTCCCTACTCTTCGCCTAGATGGGGGTAGGGGCGCGGCATAACCAATCTATCGAAGTTGGAATCTTGTACCAACATGGTGAAAATAATAATAAAAATAGTAGTGTTTATAATTTATATTTTTTTCATTCTATAGTTTCACTCACTAATTTATCCACATAGCATAGTGTCATATGCATCTTTTTGTATAATTTAAAATGCTTGTTTTATATCTATTTCAATAAAAAGCTAAACCAAGTTTTCAAAAATCTTTCCTTCATATCTAAACTTATTTTTTATGAGGTTAACATACTGTATGTATGGTACCATACGATATTAATTAAAAGTAGGAAAAAAATTATATTTTCTGTAATTTTTAAAATTGTCCTAGTGTTAGGAAAGACTACCAAATATAATTATTCTAAAAATGACATTTTCCTCTTTGTGTGCCAAAATAGGTTCAATAAACAATTAAGCCAACAAAGCAACAATAAATCAACCCTAATGAGACAACAATTTGTACATGAAAAACCCTCAAATGAAAAGGTAAAAACCGCGGGACCCGTAGGTCACTTAAACTTCCACTATTTCAACAATGACAATAATGTGTTATACCAAGTTCTCCTCTAGTAAGCAAATTAGAGGCTTACGACAACCTTACATCAAGAATATCATTCTTGGAATACAAAAACAACAAACATAATCCCAAAGATGGATAACTTAAAAGAGAAAATGTGATGTCCCGAGCACAGGGGTCTAGAATATCGGGTGTCATAGATATTACACCCATCGTCTCATGTGTTGAGACCTCATTCACCTCTCATTTAATTCATAAATATCACAGGGAATTACCTTACTCTGATCCGTAAGAGTCCGAGTACAACACTCTCACATATGGTACAAAAATATGCATCTATTGGAACCAAGTGTGTTCTAATATACAAAACAAGATATGTATTAAAACTACCTAGTCCTCATACATGTACAAAACATCAAGTCAAGGCCACAATCCGGCTCGCTTCAAGATCTCGACCTCTAAGGAAGCGGTATGCCTTTCATTATTATTGTCCTATACGAGGGGAGTCTATGATGGGGTGAGCGATGCGCCAGTGGGAACAATACCACGGGGCTACTCCCCACCTAAGTACTGTGCAATGCCATAAATTTACACACATTCTTACCCATTCATATAAAACATGCATGTGTCTATATGAATGTCTACATGCCATGCCCCATATCTCGAGTCCTCACCGACTCCCTCACACATGCATATGTCATGTATGAAAACTATTTAAAAAAAAAAGCTTTTGGTTTTTGTTTTTGTTTTTTTTGTTTTTTTGGAACTCATTGGACATTCTCCGATTTTATAATAAAGTGGACAACCCTCCGAATTCCGATATTGTAATATCTATTGGACAACCCTCCAATACGATATTGTATTGTACTGGTCATTCTTCGATAGTATATACTGGACAATCCTCCGAAATTAAATATGATGAACAAACCTCCGAAATTTAATTCATTCAAAATTCATGTCATGCACTCACGCCCGATTTACACGATGTCCCCATGCACATGCAATGCTAATGTCACTGCATAAAATCTCATGTTACATGCATAATAAAAACTACATGCAACATATATATCATTCATGCTTTGTCTTAAGCATCATGTTAATCATCAAACATGCACATATCGACATGTATATTCACAAATTTTGCATGTCTTTCATTGAGATGATACCTGAGCGATGTTTTCGCCCGGTCAAAACCAGAGAAAAATTCTGCATGTTAGTCATGCAAGCAATAATACACCAAACTGATTTTCTTTTTCAGTCTAAAAATCCAGAAAAATTCTGCATGACTACTCCAAATTGATTTTTCTTTAGTCTAAAACCCTGAAAATTTCTACATGTTAGTCATGTAAGCAATAATACTCCAAACTGATTTTTCTTCAATCCAAAACCCAAAAAAATTCTGCATGTTAGTCATGCAAACAATAATACTCCAAACTGATTTTTCTTCACAATATCCAAAAAAATAGTGCTCGAACTACGCATTAACAAGATCAATTCCCGGAGAAATTAAAATTACAGAGACGAAAAGCAGTCACGACCTGCAGTTATGTAAGATTACATTCTGTATTGGCCTGGCTAGGGCTGCTTTCATAGCCATTTCACTTGGCTCTTAATGAAACAATGAGTGGAGAAAACCCTACCTGATGAAGTCTGAATCAAACTCACGGCCAGTATGTTAACGGAAGGCGCTAGTTCTCTTCTATTTCCATTTCTTTCTCCTTCCTTTCTTTTCTTTTTCCCTCTCTTCCATTCTCTTCTCTTTTCTTCCTCTCTACTGAATTCTGGGCATAATTTTTTTCTTTTTGAAGCCCTCTCCAGCCGTTTCCTCTTTCTTCTTTTCACCGAATTTATGGTGTCTTGGTGGAGGACACATTCTCTAACCCTTTTGACACCTAGCATTCTCTATGCCAAATGCCAACCAAGCCAATTCACTCCCGCTCATGCATGATCTCCTTTGGACACCTAGCCTCCACTCTAGCCAATTCTCATGCAAATTCAAACCAAGACATTTGGCCTTTGGTTGCCAAGTGTCGTCTCCTCTGGTGCACATAGCATGCACTTTCATGCCATGTGTCGCCACCTCATTTTTCCATTCGCCTAGAAATATGTGAAACTTCGACCGTCTTGGAATTCAATGAAATTCGACTGTGTACCTAGATTTCGCTAGACGAATTCAACGGCGTAATCTGCGTCGTCATCCGAGATCTAAAAAATTTCCAGGTTTGCAACCTGTGTCTATCATTTTACTTTATCCGGGTCTCACAGAAAAGGAAAAATCTCACCAGATGATGGAATATCCAAATGGGTATTATAGAGAGAGCTAACCAACGAACCAAACTGCTAGGATTGAAGAGAACCTTGCAATGAGTCACCATTTCAAATTTGAGCCAAAACGAACATTGTTTGGCCTTCCATCTTGCAGGAAATTCAAAACCCTATCTTTGTTGTTTCTCTCACTCTAAAACCCCTCTTTCCTCTCTTCACCTTCAAGCTACTGCCCGAGCCCTCAAAAAGAACCCTTTTTACTTTTCTTTTTTTATTCAAACTATGGGCTTTGGCCCATTGGTCCAGCCCACTAATAGGCGGACCTAACAAATCCTTGAACCTCGTATTTGGCAGAGGCTCAGCTAAGAAGCCATCTCTTTGCACCTGAAGCTGGCTTCTCCTTAGGCAAACACTTAGTTTACATGTTTGATCCATTCTCACAGGTATGTATTTTATCCAAATACAATTGCTTCGACTCAAGAACATCACAAATCTAGTGATATCTAACATCAATATGCTTCAATCTTGAATGGAACGTCGAGTTCTTGGAAATGTGAATGGCACTCTAGCTATCACTATAAACAACACACTTCTCTTGTTGCAACCCCAATTCTTCTAAGAATTTTCTTATCCACAAAGCTTCTTTACAACCCTCAGTAATAACAATGTACTCAACTTCTGTGGTGGATAATGCAACACATTTTTGCAACTTGAATTGCCCAAGAGACAACTCCCCCTGCAAAAGTAATCAAGAACCTTAAAATGGACTTCCTGGAATCAACATCACCTGCCATGTCTGAATCTGTGTATCCTTCCTGCATAGGCTCACCACTGCCAAAACACAAGCACACCTTAGAAGTGCCTCTTAGATAGCTTAATATTCACTTCATTATTGCCCAATGCTCCTTCCCATGATTAGTAAGAAACCGGCTAACAACTCCAATTAAATGACTGGTGTCTGGCCTGGTACAGACCATTGCATACATCAAACTACCAACAACAAATGCATAAGGAACTTTACTTATCTCTTTCATATCTTTCTCACTTGTAGGACATTGCTTAGAGCTAAGCATTAAGTGGCCTGCAAATAGAGAACAAACTGCCTTAGCCTTACTCATGTTGAATCTTTCAAGAACCTTCTCAATGTAGCTCTCTTGAGATAACTAAAGATTCCTATTCTTCCTATCACGGGAGATCTTCATGCCAAGTATTTGTTTCACCAATCCCAAGCCTTTCAAGGAAAAATACTTTCTAAGCTCTCTCTTTAACCTTTCAATCTTGCTAGAATCATGACCAATTATCAACATGTCATCAACATACAGGAGGAGGATAATAAAATCATCATCAAATAACTTTCTAGTGAATACACAATGAATGTATGTGTCTTGTTGTACCCATGACTCATCATGAAAGAGTCAAACTTTGCAACATCAGTTCTTCGGTGCTTAGCTTAAGTCCATACAAGCTCTTCTCAACTCAGTACACAAGATTTTTTTCCTTGACTTCAAACCCTTTGTATTACTGTGATGGAGGATTTCTTCTTTCAAATCACCATAAAGAAATTTAATTTTCTGGGCACCAGTTGCTCAAACTTCTAAATTCAACGAGTCACAGGGAAAGACTATGAGCAATATGAATAGAGTTTGACATCTTACCAATTAGAGATAAGATTTCTTCAAATTCAATACCTTCTTTAATTGAACCCTCACAAACCAATAAAGCCTTCTACCCAAGTTAGAGCTAATGCTTTCGCTTTCAATCAGAGACAACCCATTTGTTTATGAGAGATTCTTTCCTTGTAATCTCCACCAAGTCATGAGGTGTGTGGCTCCAACAACATGATCTCACTTTTCTGCAATGGCTTTAACCCACTCTTCTTACTCTTGTAATGGCTTCTTGGTAAGTTTCCTTGGCTCTCCTCGTTAGTAAGCATCACATATCTTATTCAGTAGAGGATATCTTATAGAAGGTTGACGCTTAGATCTTCTCTCAATGGTGGTTCATATATGGCTGTAGTGGAAGTTTCAGAATAATCTTGTTCAGTCATCAATGACTTACCTTCAACCGAGGGTCATCTTCATTTTCAAAGGATACTATCACCTTCAGAACTCCCCATGATTAGCATACACAGGAGGAACAACCGGATCAATTCCCACTGTAATGTCGCAGAGGAACTAGCTTTCTCAACCTTATCACAATTATCAATGTTGAATTTTCTAATAAAGACAAAATCTCTACTTCTGACAATCTTCCTGCTCATTGGATCCCTATAAGATGGGACCTAAATTCTTCATGACTCATACTCCCAGAAAATACATGGCTCGCCTCGACATCAAGTTTCAATTTCCCTCACTGAGGATAGGAACAAATGCCTACAACCTCAAACACTCAAATGGTCATATAAACCCTTCATCTCTTTGGGGACAAGAAACAAATGCTTTATAATAAACATTCCCTAAATAACATATAAACATCTTTCATTCATACACTCTCTTTCGGTACATCACCTTCAAAGGAATCGATGGAGCAAAGGTTTATCAAGTCAATTGATGTTCATAGCCTCTCACTAAAGACTTAAGTAGCCTAGAATGAGAGCATACACTTCAATAATTTCCTTCCAATGTTATGTTCATATCTCAACCATACCATTTGTTGCAGGAGTTTCAGGTACCAAGGTTTTTTCAATTCGAATGCCATGAAGTTTCAAATAACTTTCAAATGGACCCCTGTATTCACCACCATTGTTTGCTTTGACAACTTTTAATTTTTTTTCCTGTTTCTCGTTCTATTCTAGCATGATGTTCTTTGAAGGTATCTAGCAAATGATCTTTAGTTTTCAAACCAAAACCCCAAACTTTTCTAGAGTGATCATCAATGAAAGTCACAAAATAAAGTACACCACTGGGCTTAGTTTATAGGTATTAAACATCAAGATGAATTAAATCAATAATATTCAATTCTCCTAAATGGTGGATATGTGTGAAATGCAACTTCATGTTCTTTTCCAACTAAAAAATTATCATGTTTAAAAAGGCATACCTTGCACGCTAAGAACAGCTGAGAGCAAGAGCTCAAGTCCTTCACTATGCACCAAGCCTCCTATGCCAAAGTTCAATGCTTACATCTTGTTGAGCTGCATTGATCTCTCATTTATGTAGCTTAGCTTCCTTAACATAGAGGGTGTTTTGTTTCTTTCCTTTTCCTACTACTAAAGAGCCTTTGGTGAGCTTCCATTTACTTTTACTAAAAGAATTTGTGAATCCCTCATCAAGGCTCATTCGTGGATCTCAAGTTTGCACGAATATCCGGAACCTCTAACATCCTCGGAGCACCATTTGCCCAAAACTAGCTCCCTACAAACATTCTATACTCACAATCTTGATACACCACTCCGTCTCATTCTTAACATTGAAGCAAAATCACCACATAGAAGTGAAAAAAGTGACTTGAGGAAGCAACATGGAATGAGGCACTAGAATAATTACTCCAATTTGCCATCTCTCAAGTTATAAGACTAACACAACCATAATCAATCACAACTCAATATGACTAGTGTTACCTTATTTGTCTCTTTATTTATTTCCTTCACCCATCTCCGTTTATTTTTCCAAATCCTACACTTTTTTTTCATGTGGTCAACTTTGTTGCAGTGATAACATTTGATATATTTTATGGATTTGGATCTTCCTCTAAAACCATGGGGATTTCTACTTTGACTTCTCCCATGCCTTTTGAGCTTTTCTTGCCTTTCTTGTTTTTCATGAACAAGTACTCCATAAGAAGATTCACATTTTTCTTTCCTTCTACTCTCTTCATTTAGCAAGCTATCTTTAACACTCTTCATAGTTAGAATCCCATCTGGAGTGGAATTACTAACTGTTACAACCAATGTCTCCCAACTATCAGGTAAGGAGCTAAGAAGTAATGAAGCTTTCATCTCATCTTAAATGTTCATTTTCATGGAAACCAACTTGTTCTCAATAATTCTAAAAGAATCATATGCTCAACCATGTTGTTCTATCCTTGTAATTTCGGGATTGGAAAAGTCGATAACTCAGTGTTTATTTCCTAATGTTTTCCTGAAAAAAAGATTTTCAAGCTTTTCTAAACATCTTCTTTCGTTTGATTATAAATGTGTTCATATAGAGTTAAATCCATCCACCTTATAAGTAATGACTTTTCCATGTTCAATATCCCAATCATCATCAAGCATGTCAAATGGTTTTTTTTTCAATCGAATGGGCTTGTATAAATAAAGAAAATCTTCCACCATACGCTTCCAAGAGAAATAATTCAACGAATTTAATTTTATCATGCCATCATCCATTTTAGCACAAAAACCTCAAAACAAACTTAAGCTCCGATACCACTTTGTTGAGAAGACTATCGTAAATACAATTATTCTAAATCCAATTTTCCTATTCAGAAAAGCCAAAACTGTTCATCAAATACCAAACAACAACAAAGCCAACAAAGTAACAATAAATCAACTATAATGAGACATCAATTTATGGAAACTCCAAAATGAAAAGGGTAAAATTACGACCTATAAATACTCTAAACCTCCACTATTTCAAATGATGGGATGACGAATAAGATACCAGTTCTTTTCTGTTACAACCAAAGGCCTGGCATGAACTAGATCAAGAATATCATTCTTTAACACCAAAACAATAAACAACATCCAAGGAGTGATAACCTGGTTATATAGCAAAGGAAACAGAATAGTCAAATGGTATTGTGGAGAGATCTAACCGATGATCCAAACCGTTAGGATTGAAGAGCACCTTGCAAGGAGTTACCACGTCAAATTTGATCCTTAACGAACATTGTTTGACCTTCCATCTTGTAGGAAATTTTAAAACCTTAACTTCATTTGCTTTCACTTAAACTCAGAAGACCTTAAGAAATTCCAATTTCTCGAATAAGGGCAAAATCGCACCTTTGATTACAAATTATAATTACGGTTAAAAAGTCCTGCATTAATTTCTTCAGATCTCAGATGACTTAAACGGATTGCACCGTTGGAATCGCCCCCGTGAAATCTAGTTAGCACGCAAAATTTCCTCGCACTTGATCGAGACAATGATTCAAGACGCTTTTCGAGGCATCGCGCCCGTGTCAGAAATGGTTTTCAACGTGACGAAAGCCATAGTATTGTACTACAAAAATTAAGGCAGAGTATGAGGAGAGAATGAATAGCTGGTGGCTGCCTAGATAGGCCATCATCAAATCGGGTATGAGGGACGCAAAGGTCATTATAAATTGATTTTAAGGCACCACTGACAAATTGTCAACAATAGTGCCGCTTCAACCTAATTAAAAGACCAAAACACGAATGGAACGAAAAACCCGCAGGCCATTTTCTTAAGTTTTCTTTAGAGAGAGAAACTTTCTAAAATACTAGCATCCGACCGCTAATGCGACTGGCGAGAAGGAAATCTCATCTACGCTGTGGGACCCTGGGCTTTAGCGAGTTTCTTCAAACTCTTCAAGGTAGGATTTTTCCCCTACTTCTGGGCCTTATTCCCATTTTTAGTGTTTTTCTAATTGTTTGAGCTGCATTGAGGCCATCAAGTTTGTTGGATCGGTCCTGCAAAAACATGGACCTAATTAATACAATTTTTTGAAATTGAAATGATGTCTCAGAAATGCTCATACTCGTGTGGGCAAGGAAATGGTGTAGTGGTTTGAACACAGATTGTTAGATTTGAGGTCGGTAGTGGTCGTGAAATGCGGGTTCAAAAACATGAACCTAGATTAATTGAGGTTTCGAACAAAGAAACCCTGTATGCATCGTTCTAGGGAAGAGCTGGATCAAACATGTATTTCTGAAAATATGTTTGATTAAGCACCGAACTTAACTGTTTGTGTTTTTACACAGTTTCCTGCTTGTTAATTTATTTGCTCGGAGCACTGATGAATTTACCTAAACTGGAGCTGTGATCGAATTTTTGTGCTTAAAAGATATCCATGCCATACATATTCATACATGATTAGACCGCTTCGAATCGGCAGACAGATGTATTCCCGATGGATAGACTTGAGATGATCCCCAGACCATGCGAGTTGGCATGGTATAAGTCTGAGAAATGGTTCCAGGGTAGTCTAAAAGATTAATAATGATCTGAGGGTAGTCCACAAACTAAAATATCAATCGCCTGAGCGGCCCCGAACTTATATTCATCTTTGAGGGTATCCACACAACTAAATAATGTATCAACCATCTGAGCGCCCAAAGGATATACATTCATCGGAGGGTAAATTAATAAAGATAATATATATCAATCGTCTGAGCGCCCAATCTGATATATATTCACTAGTAGAGGTTGCCTTGTTGATAAATTAATATTCTCATACAAGGCTTAGCGCAGTGTAAGAGAGAGTTTGGAGGACTCCTGGATCCGAGTTGGCGTCATGTAGACATTCAAGTAGGATCATGCATTTGTTTGAATGTGTGTTTAATTTGGAACATTGCACTGCACTTAGGTGGTGAGTAGCCCATTTAGGGCGATTCTCCTACTGAGCTTTAGCTCACCCCGTCAGGATCCCCTCATGTGCACAGGAGCGTGCAGAGACGCCTCGCCCAAGAGGTTGAGTCTGGGGTTGAGGTGCTCGTGTGGCTTTTGATGATTGTACATGTATTAGAATTTTCCTAATTTCAGTTTGTATGGGCATAAGAGAAACATTTGAACTTTGTAACTATTGGGTATAGTTGAATTAGTTAAGATGCACATGAGTGATCGCTAGCCCAAGTGGTCAGACATTTATGGGATTTGATCTCTTGGACAGTATTGAATATATTGACCCGTCGGGATGCGCTTCATGCAGATGACTGTAGGAGCTCCTGCACAAAGGAGACTTCACCCTATTTTCAGTGGCGCTTCGCAACCTTGACATCCATCTCGATTCTCAGCGGGCTGGGACGGTACTCAACGGACCCCCGGGTTTTTGGGTGTCACAAAACCTCTCTTTCCTCTTTTCTCCTTCAAGCTATTCCTTGAGCCCTCAAAAAGAACCATTTTGACTTTTTTTTTTTTTAATTCAAATTATGGGCTTTGGCCCATTGATCCAAGCCACCGAACCAACACCTAGTGTACCTATTAAATAAGGCACTTCTTTCATGAAAATACACCCATTTAAGTCATCATTTTTCTTATTTTTAAAATTGGGGAAGATAATGAAACATGCTTAAGTAGGTCAGGCTGAAACTCCCTTGTATTGGAAAGATGATTGGGCGTATTCTTTAATATAAATAGATATCTATTCGAATTTAAGACACTTCAATTTCTATATATCACCTATAAAATTTTCTTTTCTATGCATCGACTTGTAAATTTAATAAGTCAATAGTAAAGAGTAGAACTTTTGTCTAAATGCTTTAATGACAACAACTTAATGTTAATATGATCTCCTATCATTAACTTTTAACTTTTAATTCAATTACTAAGAAATAAGTGAAATTTATGATTTCAAAGAATGTGGTAACAGGATGAAAGCCACAAACAAGAGAATAAAGACACAAATATCAATCTGATAATATTTTTACTATAATTTATGACTATTGAAAATGACAAAAAAACTTAAATAATAAATAAAATAATATTTTAATAAAACTATAAATACAAAAAAACATGATAATTGATAACACACGAACACATATTACAATTGTCCTCGACGAAGTTTTCATATTTTCAGGTGTTATAATAGCGTTTCTGTCAATGATATCAACTATATCTTTTTCTATATACACAAGCAAGTGGTCATTCATCCATTGATCTCCCATCCGATTTCAGCTTCGACTTTTCGTATAAATATTCATAGCGTAAAATGTTCTTCCATAGTTGCAGAGTAACATGTAGGACCAAAGCCATACAATGTAACAAGTAAATAAATGTCGGATACACAATGTGTCTTTTTTGTCTCAACCATCTTTGTGCAAAATCACCAATTCCTCTTTCAACTCGTAAAAATTCACTACTAGAGCGTATATCAATGATATGTCTCAAGTTGACTGGGCCATGATCATCAACCTATCGAGAAAATCTTGTTGATAAAATTGGGCAAGTCGGAGTAACTTTCTTGCTTGTCAAAGGCACAACGAATCAAGGATTTAGACAAGCCACAAAGAAGCAACTCAAGTGTTTAATTTTAGTGAAACGACTATTAAGCTCTTGAAGTTGCATATCTATAATCATATGAAACAACCTACTTGATAATGATGCAATTTGGTACTTCATGAGCTTTACTTTACGCGGTCCTCCTCTTCGAAAGGAAATGTATCATCTGGCTTGGAATATCAATGTTATGTCTTTCATAAAAATAAGAAAACTCATTAAGTAAGAAACTCCAACCATTGTCTCTCATCATTTGAAATTGCTGTTTGCACACTTTTAACCAAAGTCATGGCATTAACAATGTTCTGATCCTTCCGTAATGTTGATAATTCATTTGTGATTCCTAATATGGTTCCTATCAAAATGTAAACTAAAGATTAAAGTCATCGATTGCATCGACGAACAAGTTGGTCAAGGTTTATATCTTTGCTCTGAATTTGAACCATCCTTCATACTATCTCAAGTACTTCTCCAATCATAGATGAGAACAATGTTAATCAATATGAGTAAAGTACCATAATGTGAACCCCAACGTATCATAAGCATCGCTTAAGGGTGTTTCGTTTAATCCCATCCACCAGAAAGCTCACCATAAGTTCGAGATTCACTAACCACTACAAATTTCTTATCATGAAGGATATCACAAAGCTTTGATATTTAGCACCAACAACATTAACCACATTAGTAACACATGTTCTCTAATAGAGAAGTGAATTTGAACATGATTTTTTGCCACAACACAAGAGCTAACTGGTTGATGAGCAAAACAATGGACATGTAAAAGGCACATTCATTCTCTTTCGTAATAAGTGTCTAAGACCATCGACCTCCTCGATATTACTTCCGCCCCATCATAACCCCTGGTCTACACGCAACCTGTGACATACTAGCCTAATCCATGTCTAGAAAATAAAACCATCAATAGTTGCCTATGAAAGAGCAGCAGGCTGTGTTAAATACGCCGAATACCAATAAAATGCCTTAACATGCCCTTTTTCATCCACATATCGTAATACAACAACCATTTGCTCTTTTCCCGAGAGATCACGCAGATTCATCAATTTAAAAAAAGAAATTGCATTTCCAAGATCTTTGACAATAACATTTAAGGTCTCAATTGTAATAATTTAACAATGTCTTTTCGAATTTCAAATGGGCCACTTCAAATTTTCTATGATTTTAAAAATGTAACCGCTTTAATATCCCGACAGGATTCATAAGAAATCTAGAAGCCTAAGAAAGTTTTGATTGTTAGAATTTTCATATTCATCATGACCACAGAATCCAATGCCTTGTCTTAAAAGAACAACACAATTCCAATAGATGCATTCAAACAAATCATTGATACTACTTAAAACTTGATTTGATTGCTTGGATATAATGGTTTCAATGTGTTGCTTTTGATTCAACAAGACTTCACATTTTCTCCAAGCTTGATTATGAGCACTAAAGGGGCCACCAACATGAATATTGAATCATTCTTTTTTCTTCCAATTTGAGAACCCCTCACTAACAAGGAATCACCACCTGCTTGTTCTCCAATATCTGGTTTGAAAAGAAAGCAACACAAGCAAAATGTGTAGATCTATATTATACTTAACCAATTAGTATATTTCAAAACCAGAAAAGGATTGAATTCGTGATAATTTCAAATTTCTATAGAGGGAAAATATTATGCTTTTTAGCCGACATGGACCCTTTATAAATATGTTTCTTCTAACTTGATCTCGAATGTTAGGATGATAATTCAAAATCCTAACTATAACCTATAGTATCTGAAGAAGATCATCTGGTTAGATTTATGTACATTCTTTCAAATCTTTACTAATTCCTTTTGAAGAACACAGAAGACTCAAATTATGATTTTCTTTTAAAGTATTTCTCCATACATGTTTTAGAATTTACTTTACATATTATTAATAATAATGTCAAATTTAAAACAATAGCGATTAAAATATAATCTATATATATATATATATATATATATATATATATATATATATATATATATATATATATATAGATATATATATATATATATATATATATATTCATAACAATTCAATATCTACATAAAAGTTACCAATAGAATTTTAAATAAGAGACGGCACATTCAAAGTTCAAACAATAATATTTAATAAAAATTTTATATAATATTTCTAAATGCAATATTTTTACATATTTATCATTATATTATATAAAATTAAATAAATCAAGTACATGATATATCATATAAGTATAAATAAAAAATAAAGTTAATACAAATTCCTATAAATACATGTTTCATTATACAATAAACTCTATATAGAGTATTAATCCAATAAAAATATAAAATGTCAACTTAATCATAAATTTATATTCCAACTTCCACAAACAAAGTTTCATAATCATTGATTGGGTTTAAAATAATAGGCGCGCAGGCCCATTACCCAAGTCCAAAGGCCATAAAAGATTAATAAGCTTGCGCCCGTGAAAATCGCCTCTGCCCCGACATACCCTTTGAACCCAAGCCCAAAACAGAAGCCCACTCAACCCTTCAAAAGGTCGAGCAACATAAACAACCTAAAGAAACACACAAAGAAAGATCGTAGATCTCTCAAATTAAAACTCCACCGAATTTATGGTGTTGAGGACACCCCAATCGCCCTCTCAATTATCCCTTCTTATCAATTCGTATAGCGATAAGGAAAGAAGATCCTCACTAAACGAGAGAGATGTACTCGTATCACATCCGAACAAGCGGCGCATTATTCTATAGTATCATCATCCAATTAGGAAAGATACTAGTGATCACCCACTATTAAATACCAAACACCATTTCCATGAAAGGTAAGACAAAATCACTCCCTACAAATGATCTTTCCAAGGAAAAGAACTTGTGAATCTGAGAGTTAGTCAGATATCCTCATCCTTTGTTTTGAGCGCCGGAGACCAATGTTCAGCACGCGATTCAAATTTCAAATATTCCCACATCGCCCAACCCAATTTGAAAAGACGACTTGGCTTAGCGCTGCCTCATGAAACGATGCCTCTTCACAAATAAAACTACCTTTAGTAACCGGCTAGATTCATTTGAATACAAGCAGGAGTCACGCGGCTCACGCCAATCCTCCAAGGATGCAAGACCAACAAGACAACGACACCGCTCCGGGAGGGCACCCAGAAACCATACGTGATAACACGCGAACGTAGATGGGAAAGATCGCTCACTAACTAATGCCCACTGAGAATGAGAATCACGACAAATCCAACGCCCGCAGAGGTGCATGTCAAGAAGGCCAAATACCACCTGAATACAAGAGCGTAACACGACTTAATTTCTCGAAGTGACGAGAAGGAGAATCCAATGAGCCAGGGGTACGAGCCCTCCTACCTACCCCAGAGAGGATCGCAATCGATGAATGCCCGAAGGGAACGCTGAATACTGAGCCAAATCCCTCACTGTATGGATGGGGGAGCGACTATGGAGCAGAGTTCGGGGCATCCAAGAAGAGCATAGCTATATGAAGGAAGTTGTATGGGCCTAGCCCAGCCTCTATGGACGCCCGTGCAACAAACTAATCCCCATTCACAAACAAAGCACTCTTCCAGCCAGTTCGATGCCACATTGAAATATTCGACATGGGACAAGAACCCGTGAGACCACCTCAATACTTGGCAAGAAACTCGCATGGACCTACATGGATATCGTGACCTCAAGACGATGCGCAGCCTTCGCCCACGCTTAAAAGGCCCAGCATTACCGGTTTACGACCCGCCATCTTCGATCTCTTCATTCAAGGAGTTACTATGATTTGTCTCCACTTCACTCCGAGCTAGACCCATAGGAAGCCGTTACTCACCTTAAGACCACAGCGTAACCCGCAGAAAGCCTCGAGGTCTACGTCCGGTTAACGCGAGTCACTAGCTGTAGATATCCCATTCGAGAAGTTTGCTATCACCGCTTATCACTGCAAGGCTAGTGCGCCAAAAGACCTACGTTCTATCTCAAAAAACCCACAAGACATTTATTGTGTCATAAAAGGTAGAGATATGATCGGCTAAGAAGCTCATCTGCTGAGGAGCTTCTTCCACCAAAAATATAGTGTAAAGAACTCCAAAAGAAACGGGAACGAAGCCCTTGGTGAGGCAAGGAGATGCAGACAGATCCCTTACCATGGGATAGAGGAAACAGAACGATCCCAAAAAGGCGTAGGGAACGCGAGACACTGACCACCTCACTGAGCCGCAAAGAATGTGATCCACCTCGGCGCCACCCCTCGATACCCTCGTCAGCATGTCCTACGGGCACAACATGAAAATTTTCTGAGGTGGCCTTCCCAGATGAAGTTAGACCCAGCTAAAAGAGACAATACCAGAATGACTTAGAGGTTCCGAGCAGGATCATGGTCATCAACGCATTTACCCATCAAGAGATGAGGAAGGAAATTGAATACTTGATCCGATCGTGGCATTCTACCACCACAGAGTCTCGTGAGTACGTGACCAGCCCAACCACCACCACCTCAGCCAAATCCGCCAACCCCACAAGACCAACAACCTCGAGAACGATGGATCTCAAGAGGATTGATGAAGAGCTTCATCTAACTCAAAGCCTCGCAGCTGCTGAGCTCCTTGCAGCTCATTTTTTAGTTCGATTGCTCAAAGAAGGCCTTCAGAGCTCAGAGACGCTCCAACTCGTGCCTCAGAGCCAAGAAGCCTCAGTAGATTAGTTTTTAAGTGCTCGACTACTCAAAAGAAGGCCTCGAGCCCAAGAGCCAGCCCCAAATTTCAAAGCCTCAGAGCCAAGGAGCCCTCACAGCCCGGGCCAAAGCATTAACTCCTCAAAGAGGCCTTGAGTTCAGAGCTACCAGTCGTGCCTTGCAAACATGGAGCCCAGAGTTTCAGGTATTTTAATACTTGATTGCTCAAAGAAGGCCTTGCAGCCTTAATGCCAGTTTGCTTTGCAGCCAAGAAGCCTCGTATTAGTTTTCGCGTCGACAAGCAATAAGGTTTGTGAGTCTTGAGCCGCCCAACTCAGCCTTAGAGCTGCAGCTCATAGTGAGTTTGGGTTTTTCAATGCTTGGATCAAGCCAAAGAAGGCCTCAGAGCCCAGAGCCGTCCACTGTGCTCAGAGCAAGGAGCCTAGAATGACCAAAGGCTTGATTGCTCAAAGAAGGTCAGAGTTTCCAGACCTACGTAGCTGTGCTTTACAGCCAAGGAGCCCCAGAGCCTGCTTTTAAGTGACGACCGTCAAAGAAGGCCTGCAGCCCACGAGCCGGCCTGAATATGCCTTGTGTAGTTAAGGTATTCTTGCAGATTTCACGGAATGCCGATCACAGTTAAGGCCTCGAGGTTGTGAATCATCAATCCGCAGCTCAGAGCCGGGCGAGCCTCAAGAGTCAATCTTCGTCAACGTCACAAAGAAGGCTCAGCTTCAAAGAACTTGGGCCAAACAAGGCCTTGTGCCAAGGAGCCTTAGTAGTTAGTTTTTCGCCATCGCAAAGAAGTCCTTGTAGCCCAAGAGCCACCCACTCAGCTCAGAGCAGGAGCCCCGTGAGCTCGGCCTTTTCAAGGCTGATCGTCTCAAAGAAGGCTTTAGAGCTAGGAGCGCCTAATCTTAGGCCTTACAGCCAAGGAGCCCGCGAGGCTCGCCTTCAATGCTCGACCGCCTCGAAGGAAGGCCTTGAGGAGCCCGCAGAGCTGGGCCCAAACCAGCTCAGAGCTAAGGAGCCAAGAGTTTAGTTTTCACCCGCCGACTACTTAAAGAAGGCCTTGTAGCCCAGGAGCTAGTCCAGCTCAAGCCTTGTAGTCAAGGAGCCTCTTCAAAGAGCTCGCCGTTAAGTTGATCAAGTAAAGAAGGCTCAGACAGGAGCCGCCCACCAGCTCTACAGAGGCCTAAGGAGCCTCAAAGAGCAGAAGGTTACGCCGCTGGATCAAGCCAAGGAATTCAAATGCCTGGGGAAGCAAGGAGCCTCGAGGTTTGGGCTTCCGCAGCTGATCAAGCCAAAGAAGGCTTTGTGAGCCCAGAGCGGGCCCACCAGCGCCAGAGCCATGGAGCCCCGTGAGTTGCTGTTAAGTTTCGACTACTAAGGAAGGCCTCAGAGCTCTAGAGCTAGTTCGGGCCAAGGTTTGAGCCAAGGAGCCTGGGGCAGAGTTTAGTTTTTCAAAGGCTCGACACTCAAAAAAGAAGGCCTTCAGAGCCCCTGTGCATTCTCACCCAGCCTCAGAGCCGCAGCCCCGCACTAGTTCGCAGCCACCGCTTCAAAAGAGGCCCTATATCCCAGAGCCGTCACCCAGCTCAGAGCTAAGGAGCCGTAGCTTGCCGTGAGTCAACACTCCAAGAGTGCCTGCACCAGAGCTCAATAGCCCAGCTTCTCCAAAGCTCAAAAGAGTTTTATAACCCAAAGGCATATTTAGCTCAGATTGTCAAAAAAAAAAAAAAACACACACACACACAACAACAACAGCAAATAATGCAACCAAGAGGTAGAAAAATGGATATTCGTTGAATGTTCGAAGCCAAAATAGGCATTACATATGTCCCAGGTTCAAAGCCCGAAGTTGACAAAAACAAACAAAAATTGTAAGGCTGAAGCTCGCACGCGATGTCGGGCTACGAACCGAGGCTAAGCCTCAGCCAGAAAGCGGAGCCGACTTCAGGGAGCCCCTGGATTCTCCAGTGGCAATCAACAACAGGGGAATCCAAAAGCACCTGAGGGATCCGCCGCCTCGTAAAATGACCGATTCTTCGGGCCTCCCCATCACTGGGAACCTCAAAGTTGCCTGCCCCGAAGGCTTTGAAGAAATTCTTCGCTGAAAAGCGAGCCATCCGCAGGCCCATTGGGACGCAGCCCGGCCCTCAACCCAGCCACGCTCCATCCCTCTGAACGACCAGAGCTTCCTACCCTCCGGCTGTCCCCACGCAACACACTCCACGATCAAGCCGCTCTATGAGCCTCAAACCCTAAGCCTCGACTGAAGTACCTCAGTCTAGCGCACCGCTTTATCACAGCCTCATCCCCTAACAACTTGCAACTTTCCCTGAATCCACCTGCATGCATCATTCCAATGGCTTCTCAGAGTCTCCCATGACCTCCCGCAAATCACCCTGGGTGAACTCTTGCTCTCTCGTGCCTTCTCCTCTTATCCTCGCCTCGCCATGCCGAGCATGCCCTCAGCCTGACTTGAGCCACTCCCTCCTCCGATTAAGCTCATCCGAGCTCGCAATCGCCTGCTTAGTATGGTTAGGAGGCAACTTTCGGGCTCAGAGGCTTTCGCCGCTTAGCACGACTCCACATCTCACCGGCCCTTCTCGCCAAGCTCTTCAAATGGGTAGCCGCCCTCGCCAGTGTAAGATAGAAATAATGCGCAACAAACATAAAAACCAATGGAGAACAATGAATAAAGGCATGCGAACTTATGGAGATAACCCCCTGGAGAGACAGAGCCAAAGCTTCCTCAGTGGACATCCGACCTCTTAAGATCGACCCCATGATGGATGAAACCGCCCCCAACAAAGAAGTCTCTCTTCTCGACTGGAAAATAAGGAACTCATCTCCCTCGCCCCAAAGTGACCCTCCCTACTATCCTCCCAAGATCGTAGAGGAGGCCCAAGCATTCCCATGTACTCCAAACATAACAGGCATAACCTCCAACTTATGGGGCTCTGTGAGTCTCCCAGAGGAGTCATGTTCCTTTGCAGCAGAGGAGGAGCGAATCCGCGAACCTGGCACTCTCAAAGACCTCAACTTAAGATTTGGCATTGTCATTCTTCACCCGAATCCTACAGAGGGGTGATTTAGAGAAAACGCTTCCCAACTTCTGGCTCCACCCCCGCCGATGGCCTTCCAGGGGAGTCCCAGATTTTGCCTACACTTCACCTTCTAATAAACGGTCTCCGAATCCCAGCCCGGCGCCTTTCCTTTGCGTGGCCTCGACAACCGGGGCCCCGGGGTGAACTCATGATGAGGAGCAGAAAGCCTCAAAGGTGGAGGTGGGAGATTTTTAATGCATCTGCCCCGGAATATCCGACCGGCTGAGGTCAGGCCAGCGCGGCACTCCAATCGCTTCCGTTTCACCTCCTCATCTTCGAATACTTGAAGACCACATAACCAAGGCAAAGTTAGGAATATCCTATAACCTGTGAAGACTAGACCAAACTAAAACAAAGAAGAGCTCACGTAGGTTCTCAGGAGTGGTCCAGACGGTCGGAACACCAAGTGTATCTTCCTGGTCAGAGGGATTATACTCCCAATGGTGCCCACGACAAAAAGCAGCGCCCTTCCTGCACTGTGGGTCGACTGAAGGTCCGAGATAATCAACTTGGAGCTTGAACGCTGAGATACGAAGAAACCTCATGCTTCCTTACGCCTAAAGAAGCTCCAAGAAAGAGAGCGACATCGGAACACCCAAGCCCTCGGGTCTCTAAAACAACTAGCAAACAAATCCGCACAACCTTGTTAGGAGAAAAATGAGAAGTATGGCATGATTTAGCTATGGAAAACCCTTTATGAAGGGATTTAGAGAGCAAGAGGCTATTCTCGAAGGCTACCTCAAAAAGCACACCATCTTCGGCACTGACAACATAGGTGGTCAACACGCCTGACACCCGAAAACATTTAACGCCAAACGGCCTTCCAAATGAGCCGCAAAGACTCCCAAACAAAGATTCAATCCTGGGCCAGTGGCCCATGGTCAAGACAGGTAATAACCACCCTTAGATATTCTGGAGCTCCCAGATATCTGATTTTACTTTACTCCTTGCTCTTTACCTAAGGGGAAAGGGGGTTCCCAGAGAGTCTCATGACATCACTCCAAATCCATTGGGATTCACCACCGCCCGTCTGAAAGCCAAACGCCCAGAGGAATCATTTCTATATCGCAGAAACAGAGGAGCAACCAGACCCATGGAACATGTGCATCAAAACTGAAAAATAAATCAAAGGAGCACCAAACCCCAACTTAGACAAGGCCTAACACCTCATGAAACCTCCCAAAAAG
This sequence comes from Tetrastigma voinierianum, assembly GCA_016808115.1. Taxonomy (NCBI): domain Eukaryota; kingdom Viridiplantae; phylum Streptophyta; class Magnoliopsida; order Vitales; family Vitaceae; genus Tetrastigma; species Tetrastigma voinierianum. The sequence goes on from JAEQBH010002521.1 coordinate 270,253, forward strand.
ACAAGGAAAAGGAAAACGCACGATCCCAGACAGTCTTAAAGGGACGACCTCAAGCGAGGCATCTAAACCACTAAAAGTGTACTCTAAACAAATGATCAGAAAAATTTCAAGAAAAAAGAAACCTGAACTGGAAGAAGGGAAAAGTTTCAAGAACAGAGGAGCACAACGCCAGCGGTCAAAGGATGTTTTCAAAGAAATCAGCACAAATGGAAGGCACGACTGTCGAGAAGTCAATAAGATCACAAGACATTTGACTTGACAAAGCCTGAATCAAAAAACTATCCTCGAGCCCACGGAAATCACATCTGATCCAAGAAACTGATTGGAAATCACATCAAACCATGCTCGCTATAGCCAAGGGCTGGGGGGCAACTGATTGGGTTTAAAATAATAGGTGCGTAGGCCCATTACCCAAGTCCGGTGATGGTTGTCTAAGAGCTTAAAAAGAAGATTAGCGCTGCAGGCTCGAGCGGGAAAAACTCCGTCGATTCCGACGGACACTCAACCTGTGCCCAAACAAGCCCACTTCCAACCCTTCAAAAGGTCGACAACACAAACATCCCAAAGAGTTCGTAGATAAAGGAAAGTATCCACTTCCTAAATTAAACTTTCCAATTAATGATGGCAGACAATTCTAATAATCGCCTTCTAATTATCCCTTATCAATCTAAGAATATAAGGAAAGAAGATCCCTCAAACGAATTAGAGATACTCAGATCACCATCTAACAAGGAAGGGTATCATTCTCAGATCATCATCCACCAGGGAAAGATACCGATCACCCACTATAAATGTGCACTTACTCAAGAAAGGTATTGACAAAATCCACTCCCAAGTAGCTGATCTTTTTCACATGAAAGAACCGACTTAGTATCGAGAGTAAATTCAAGTGATCCTCGCCGATCCTTTTGTTTCTATTTTTTGCAGGAGCCTAATCTAAAGATTTACTGACCAAATACCATTCCCAGCCACGCCTCCAACCCAGTTCTAGTTGAAAAAGCATCATCAATCATATTATCAACTTAATAAAAATATAAAATATAAATCATCAACAAAAATATATTTCATCCCAATTTCTACATAAATTCATGATATTAATTTTATATGAACAAAAAACAAGTACCACATAAAATTTTAATAAAAAACAATTTAAAATATTCATCAATCATCATCATAGCATATTCACATGAATATTAATACATTATATATTAACATCATATAACATGAATGTTTAACAACACAACATAGATTCATAGACCCATTATATAAAATATTATTGATCAACATTATTATTGATCTTAAAAGATGAACAGTAAATCAAATCAAACACATTCATAATCAAATATTTCAATAAAAGTCATATAATATAGAAAAATAAAACTAAATGAATTCTTTCTTCTTTCTTCTTCTTCTTTTCTTCTTTCTCTTCTTTCTTTTTTCTTGGTTTTTCTCTTCATTCCTATTCTACTCCCCCTAAAAACTCGATTTTAAATATGATTTGACATTACATGATTTCAAAGTGCTAAGAATTTTGAAAAAATTGAGTTAAGCATTTAATAGATTTATATTATATTTTTGTCTTAATTTTTAATCAAAAGAGATCTCACCTTAATTTGTTAGTTTCTAAATCAAGAAAGTTCAAATTGTACATGTGGTCCATGGTTCAACACCTGTTGAACAGGGCAAGCTGTCATTTCAAAAAGAAAATAAAGTCAAAATACAGCTTGCCCCACTCGAGCCTCCACGCCAACCGCCAAGAATAAACTCCTATTTCTAAGTAGAATTTTGATTCATCATAACTAAGTACTATTTTGATTCCTCTTCTAAAGTGATAATGTAAAATAACTTTAATCTACTATTTTGGTTTCAGATTTTACATATTCATCATAATTTTCTTGAAGCTTATGAGAAAATTTTATTTCGCTCTTTATTTATCTAGCTCAGGGATTAAGAAATGACATTTATTTAAAAAAGAAATATATCTTAGTTATTTAAAAACTATTGTTCAATGTAGCTCTTTCTTATGCAATCTAAGAGAGATGCTTAATTTTTTTTAAAAATTTAATATAAGTTTTTTTAATATATTTTTTAATATAAGTTAGAAGCCGCAATTGATAATTGTGGTTTCATTTTTAAACTAAATCCGCACTCAATAATTGTAGTTTCCTATTTTAATTAAAGTTCAATTTTTTAATTTGGTTAAAAATAGTGGCATCAGATTTAATTTTTTTCTAAAATCTAAGCATCTATCATACTAGCTTCTAAATTAAATTTTAAAAATAAATTTTTTTAAGCATCTCTCCTTCTCATGTATAGGGGTATTGAATAACACCGCAAATTTTTTTAAACGCAGATGTCCTAAGGGTGAAGACCCGAAATTCCACCGAAAAAGGGCAAAATCGCACTGCCACAAAATTGTAATTAGCCAAAATACAGAATTTATTCTGTATCCTAATGCAAACAGATTCAATCATATGAATCGCTCTCAAAACTAGCTACATCGTACTTCACAAATCCGAGACAACAATAATTTCACACGCTTTCAAGGCATCATGCTCGGGTGTCGTAGTAGAATGATTTTCGTCGACGCAGTCGCACGATAACACGATTCATGTGCCATGAGTGGTGTTGAGTAGAGAACGACTTAAACTGGACGATCAGATAATGTAATAAATGTCAAAACTGGGAAAGAGAAAGATAATAGATATTAATTGTTGTCAGAAGAAGACAGGAGCATTTGAGGGACTCTATTCTTCGGTTAAACCAAGAAAACGCGACCGAAAAGGAGACAGAGCCATTAAATATAGACTTAGAGAGAACGCCCACTTTCTTCTGTATCTAAGTATCCGACTGTTTAGCAATCTTCGGACAAGAATGAAGTCACTATGACATGAGCCACTACTGCGTAGTAACGATTTGAAAGAGTTTCACAAACTCCTCGAGGTGTGGGGTTTCCTTCCATACTGGGTTTTATTCTTCTTAAGTACCTAGTCGAGGTTTGAGAGTCGAATGAGGCCGTGAGGGGTTGCGTTGATCGTCCTAAAACTTCCGACCAATTCGATATACTTTCGGGAACAATTGTTTTGAGTGTACCTGGACGCCACAAATGATTCGCTGTTAAAATCTTGAAATTTGCATAAAATCATGTATTGGGCTTCGGGATGAGGCTGAATGGCTGTGGAATGTGTTCACAAAGTGAACTGGCGAATTGATGAGTGATTTAAACCGTGAACCCTGTGGTTTTATCGTTTCATAGAATAAGGACACGAAAATATATTGTGTGAAAAGGCGTGTTTGATCGAAAGAGATTCAAGTTAATGTTCGTGTTTGATTTCATTAGCCTGGCGAAAGCACTTTTGATGTATGAAATGAGAATTTCATATGACATGATTATGAATTGAATGTTTTAAGATATGCATAATATATATTTAAATGGGATTGATCAGATTTAATCCAAGATACATGCATTCCATATAATTAGAACACCCAGACTAAGGAGTGAGTGCATGAGATGAGTTCCAAAGAAAAATGGTTCTGAGGGTTGTCTAAATGTTAATTATCCGAGGATACCAAACTAAAAATATCAACTGCTGAGACGCCCAATTGATATACACCTAGGGTAGTCCACAACACATCAATCGTCTGAGACTACTGAATTGATATATGCACATTCGAGGGTTGGTCTGAACAAACAAAATAACAATTCTCCTGAAGAGCCGAGGCTTAGGCGAGTGTGAGGAGCCTGAGGACTCCTGCAAGAGATGATGAGTTAGACATTCAAGCAGATCATCATGGGCTTCTTCTGAATGTGTGTTTATTTTAACATTGCACGTATTTAGGTAGAGAGCAGCCTACTTGCATGATTCCACTATCGAGCATTAGCTCACCTCGCGAGGATATTTCACATGTGTTGTGGAGCGCATTTTAGGACGCCGCCCTGAGACTGAGAGTCATGGAAGAAAGCTTCTGTCAGGCTTTATGATTTTATACATGTATTAGAATTTCAATATTGAGATATGAAAGCTGTATAAGAATAAATTATTAACTCTTAGAACTATTGGACATAGTTGGTATGTTTTACAGATATTGTTATGAGTACTGTTTATGGGCCCAAGTGGCCGTTTTACTCATGTTGTGATCATATTGGATATATGTCATGGAGGATGATCCAAGGCCCAAGTGGCCACATATTTACTCGCTTAGTTGTATATGAGACTTTCGTGGTCATTGACCTGCAGGCAGCAGATTATGGGTAGAGCCCGCATGCTGACTCCGCTCCGTCGTGGAAATGCCCGTTACCCGACATTCACGAGTATTCCGCGGCCGACGAGCAGTCAACTGACCTGGATTCAAAGTCACACTGTTTGACCAAAGGCACAATGTGGTAAAGGCGAAGGTCTTTAAGTCATACCACACCCGAACTAATCTCCATATAATTGCAAGGGACCAGATAGAGATTAAACTTTATCATGGGTGTCAAACCAGATGCGTTTCATATGAGGCCTACAATGAATTTTATTTATTTTTTACAAAAGGCTCATTTCTGAACCTGCATTAGATTTGGTTTCATCTAAATTCATGAACTACCTTACAAGCCCCAAATAAGCTACCGTCTTTCTTTAAAGCCTTCTTCCTCCAAGTTTGCAATGGCTTTTCTTTTTTCTCCTGAAGATTATGGAAGTATGAGTCTCCTTAGCTCTGTGAGGTGAAGATATCTACCCAAAGCCTTCACGCCCATCTCCACGCAAATTCTTTTCACAAAGGAGAAAAAATATCTCAGCATTCCTACAAACCAATCATGATCGACGAGGCTCCTCCGTCACATTTTCTAAAAAAATTGTGTTTCTTCGAAATGTGTTCGATGAACTCAAAGATTGTACTCCTTCCATTTTGGGACCTAATTTCGAGAAGTCGTTGTCTAAGTCAAAGTCAGATTCGCACATTTAGGAACATGTCAAGAATCTGGTGAGAAAGTTCTCAAAATCATATCAATGCACTCCGGGAGAAAACAGGATGAACCAGAGAATCAAATGAATCCAGCAATTAGATAAGATGGTTTATATGACAAATAGAGCAGATTTTCTATTTCGATTCCAAGGATTCCAAGAAAGACAAAAAAAAAAAAAAAAAACATGAAATTTAAATCTAAGTTCTAGATTATTGACTTATCGATTGACTATATTTGAATTTTCTTAATAAGATGCCACCCTTCAATGATCATAGGTAAATTTGGCCAATTATTACTTCTTAACCCGTAATGTGTATTTCAATGCTATAGGTTTAGATCTCAGTTTTCTTTACGCTCTTGTTAGATATTCACGTAACTAATCAGATTCTTTTTTTTCTTTTAAAACTTTATGAAATGATAAATCGTAGCCGCAGACCCATCAATGGAAGGCTTAATGATAATCACTTTAGGCGGTTGTCTTCTTCCATTTCTCCACGGCTTCTTCTTCTTCTGACAACACAGAAGTATGATGTCTTCATTAGTTTCAGAGGAGAGGACACCCATAAAAGCTTCATTGATCATCTTTACACGACGCTTTATCAAAACGGAATCAACACTTTCATGGATGACAAACTTAGGAGAGGAGAACAAATATCTCCAGTGCTCTTAAACACCATTGAAGAATTGAGGTTTTCCATAATCATATTCTCCTTAAACAACCATGCCTTTTCCTGTACAGGTCTAGGATGAGCTAGCCAAGATTATTGAGCGCGCCAAAGCTATAGGGACATAAAGCCCTACTGTTTTCATAACATGGATCCCTTCAGTAAGAGATCAAACAGGAGTTTGGCGCAGGTGATTGCAAACCATAAGAGTACCTGTACAGAATAGATGGGAAAGTGGCTGGCCGGAGAGAGGCTTTAATTGAATTAGCCACAATTAAGTGGATGATTTTCTCCGCTTAATCATGTGATATATGTGTCAGAGTTATGCACTAATAGAGAGGCTTTATTGTCAGAATTATCAAAAAATGAACTCTTTTTTATATGCATTTGCAGAAATGGATATACAGTTATGTTATAATGTACTTCAAGTTGATCGCTAGGTTTCTTTTTTGTCATTCTTCCTTTGAGAGGAAACTGAAAAACATAAATGTGAAATCCAAAAGCTTTGTCTCTTCTTTCCCTGCTGATCCTAATTAAACAAAAGCTAAAGATTCTAAAGGAAGTGAAAATAGCCAACTGGTGGTGGCTCAGCTTGGTTCATTTCTTCGTCAAGCCCCAATGGTCACTAGTTTGAGTTCCCTAGTATCCCGCAACTGCCTGGACACCCACGCTATAAAAACAAGGAAAATAACCAAAAAATGGGCCAGAGTTGAATAGATCTGAAGGAGACTATATGTAGGAGGGTGAAAGAAGAGATGGATGAACAACCCAGAACTCTCCTCGGCATTCACTCAAGGTCGAGAAGATACGCTCAATGCTGGTAGAAAACACAGGAAAAAAAAGGAGGGCGCAGGAGCTGATGAACAAATGAACTTCTTTCACTTACTGTAAAACTTTTCGTCTCAAGTCATGAATGGACTATGATACACGAACCATTATGTTGTCACAACACAAGTACCTTAACCTCATTTATGTAAGAGAAGAAATTGAAAACAATTCAAGAGATAAGAATTCTTTTCCAAAAATTTGAGGACTCCGAAGAAGTCATATTCCTCCTTTTTCTCAAACACAGAGGAAGCGTAAGAGAACTTTCTTCTCACATGTCAGGATAGTGGCAGTTTTCTGTGCAATTTCCCTCGAAACCCTATAACCACTCCCTTTGATTCTCCCGGGATGTTAGCCTGGATTGGTCACCCTACTAAGCTACCCAACAAAAACTCTAACCAGAGAAAATAAATGGACAGAAATTAGGAGAGGAAATTATATTTCAGAGCTAGAAAATGAGAATGGAAAAGAAATAGTGAATTCGATATCTAGATAGGCAATTCTTCCAACTACTGTGTTTTTGCTTCTTAAGCCGACGGCTCATCATGCTAGGTATATGTATCCAACAGTTCCATTTCCATTTTGTATCTCAAGAATCAACTCCCTCAAGATCATCACCATTAAGTTTTCGCAGACACCGCATTATGTGGCTCAAGCTTAATTATGGTATCTCCGCATTTAATAAAGATCTTATGTCATTAGTTTCAGCCAAGTTACCGTAGTAGCAATGAAAGTAGGACAGTAATTTGGGGAACTTTAGCTTCACCTTAAGCTTTGATTTAATACACATTATATTTTCCAATTGTGGAAGAATCAATCCAATATCTTTTATTAAATATTTTTTCCTTTTCTGTTTATGGATTCTTATTATTTTTTGTTCCTAAATTTGACAAGCATGAATCCAAACTTATTGAGGAAATTGTTAGACATATTTTGAATAAATGGGTTGGCATATCTTGTGCTAAGGTCATATATGAAGGGCCTAGTTGGATGGAGCCTTACATAGAGACAATGGATTTTTATTCATGTCTTGGATCATTTGATGTTCGAATGATAGAATTTGGGCATGACTAGCATGTGTAAGACAATCCATTGCTAAAGTTACTACGAGCTTATCATACACTCACTTGAAGGTTATATGTTTCTTCAATGTTAGAGAACAATGCTACAAAATATGGTCTGATCTTATTTACAAATGGAACCTTTCTCACAAAATTTTAACAGAAAGGAATCCAAGTTCAAAGACTTTTGAATAAAGGAATCAACTTGAGTAAAAAGATGTCCTCCATTTTGTGAAGGTTCTTATTATTCTCACGCATGTGGATCAATCAGATAAATAAATGGAGGACTTAGCAGAGTTCATACTGGTTTGTTTAAAGAATTATCATAACAACTAGAGATCAACATCTACTAACTTGTCAAGAAGTGGGAGTGTAAATATATGAAGTTAAGAAATTAGACAACGATGAAGCTCTCAAGTTTACTTGGCTCACATGCCTTTAGACACAAGCTGGTATAGAGAAGATTTTCTAATATACATGCAATTTTTAATTATACTAAAGGCATCCCCTTAGCCCTTAAAGCTCAATTTTCATATTAAAAGCAAAATGAATTGCAAAACTCAAACAATTTCCTATTACAAAGTTAGCTAATAAATGTGCTCAAAACAAGTTTTGAAGTGGAGTTAGATGACAAGGAATATAATATATTCAGATTACGTTTTAGTAATATTAAGGATGAAGATTTTGTTAGAAATTTCTAGATAGTTGCGCATGCCAAGACGGTGATAAGAAATCAGAAGACAAGTCTCATAACTATATCGCAGAATGTTGTGCATGTGGTTGATTTGTTACTAAATGGGCCAGGAAATTGTTAAAGTAAAATATGAAGTAATCGCGTTGTTACAGTTAAGGGCTCATGAGAACATCAATCATTTACTAACAACAAATACTCTATCACTCAAACCCACTCAGGCATGACCGGCCAATTATTAATTCGCTTTCAAAGACGGTTTCCGAAGGTGAAACCACACTAACCTTCCTTGTTATCGATTTTCGTCTTAATTTACCAAATTCTCGCTCAAAACCAACAATGCACTTTTAAATCGCCATCAATTCGCAACCCCAAGATTGTGGCTAACAAAAATTTTCTTCATATCAATATTCAAGTATCAATTAACTAAATCCGAAAATCATCAATTCGAATAGAGCATAAACTCATTAACTAAACAAAGTCCAAACGATTTAAAATCGACCCAGTAAAGATTATAAATCTTCATCCTAGAAATAATGACTCTTAATGAATTCAAGGGCATTGGAAAAATTAACTAATGGATCATTTTACCACTTCAAAGAAGAAATACCAGTTATACTTTCAGCGGTCAAAAGATTTCAATCACAAACAAATAGTAGATGTTTTTCATCAAACTTTTGATTCAAAATGAAGTTGGAACATTAACAAAATTTACTAAAACATTCACATCTATTTAAATCAGCTTTCATATCAAATGTGATCCAACAATTTCATATCAAAATTCGATTCAAATACTTTCATATCAAGTCCAAAATCAAATACATTTCAAAATATATTTTTCTTCGGTCATTTAATATCAAATGGTGTCAAACATGTAGACTTTCAACAGGTAATAGTCGCAAATTGTTCCTTTAGGTGACCTTAATATATCCCCAGAAAAGCCACCATATAATTTTATGGCTCGATATAGTCCCTAGTAGCTGAAAGGTCGTATGTCCGCTACAGTCATAACACCAAAAACTGCCATCCGCATAAAGGCGTACGGATTTTAATAAAAAAATGATCATTATGATGCATCATCCAAAAGTATATATATAAACAAATGAAATTTGTTTTTGAAAATGATCATTTGATGTCATCCGCACGACTCCGCCACACACACGGGCTTAGAGTCAAAGCGAGGCGCCGAGGACTCGAGCCATTGGTATATGGCAGAGTCTCATCTCATTCATGGTTAGTGACATATATAGATTCACAGAACTGACACAAGTTCTATCGGAAATGTGAGTGTGAAACAAATGAGTGAACACCCATTGTCTCTAAAGGGAGCAGCCCCATAGAGGTATTTTACCGCGAGCTCTCCCCGGTACGACAACCCTTAGGTAATGTGTTCTATTACCTGTGACAGCCAAAACGAGGCCAGATTATAAAGATGCAGACATGGCCTGATAGATTTTCTTTTACAAAGCATTGGGGATAATTAGTCTTAGCAATATTTTGTATAAAAAAGAATTGTAATTAAATTTTCGAATTATCGATAATATAGTCAAGTATGTAATGATTGCAAGAGGGTCGTGATCACTCTACTTTAACGTAGTATTTAAGTTTTCATTATATTCCTATTTCAACTTCAATATGAAATGAATGGATCCCGGCAAGGGACGTGGACAAGGTGAAGTGAGCACCCCATGTCCAGCAAATGGCACACGGCTAAGGCTTATGCGCACGACCTATGGTAGGATTCGAGGTTGGATAGGTGGTTGTCAACTGACCCCTGCTTTGGGGGTATCACACTTTAATGTAAAGAGAATCTTTATGGAGATATAATCGGGTCGAGGATCGCCTCTTCAAATTTCCACTTAAAAGAGCGCCAAGATCAAGATTTACAAAAAACGGTTAGAGATTTTTGAAGATAATCAGGATGTGACTGAGGCCCTGATAGTATAAAGCCCCGATAGCCCTTAGAAAGATGGGATCTATTATATTAAGATCAAATGAGGGAGAATAGGATGGAGTTTGTTGGGGATTATCTAAAGATGAAAGATTACTGATCAAATCAATATATATAATTAAATTCAACCGGTCTCTCAGATCGCTTTAGAATGTCATTCGAAACCAAAATCCTCCCAAGATTAAAGGCTTCATTTGCTTTTTTGCTTGTCTACCACGAGAGAATTTTGAAAAAAAAAAAAAAGGAAGAGGACTAACGGACAATCAACACCCGCGATGCATAGTTGATGGGCTTGGATCATCTATTCGAACCTTGTGGAAACTGCCTTTTGAGGAATATGATGCTCTGATTAGGAAAGAGGAAAGAACTTGCCATTCCAGGATTGGATTTGTTGGAATCTGAAGTTGAAAATCCTTAATGAGGAGAAGCCTTGGAAGGAAACATTTTCCCTTTGCCTTTGGTGGCTTTGGAGATGGAGGAATTATGAAGTCTTTAATGCACATAAGGTGAGTCTAGAGAGGAAGTGGGAGACAGTGCATGCTTAAAGCCTAGATGTTACAATGATGGGAGTACTCCAAAGAACAGGTACTTGCGCTTGGAAAATCTCTAGGTTAGAATGGATAGGATGGAGGAAACCTCCCCCCGGGTGTCTAAAACTGAATATCGATGGAAGTATGTCGGAAAACCATGGTACATAAGGGGCGGGAGGTCTAATCAGGGATGAGCAGGGAGCATGGAAGGGAGGTTTTGCAATCAACTTGTGTTGTAGATCTATCGAAGAAGCAGAGGCTTGGGCCCTCCTCTTTAGTCTTTGGATGGCATGGGATCTGGTCTTCAAGAAGATCATTGTTGAAGTGGACTCTCTCTTGGTGTTCATTTGGGTGAAAGTCTTAAGGAAATTGAGAATTCTCTCTCAAACGTAATACATGAGTGTAAAACATGGTTCAATAAGAATTGGATGATAAGTATTATGCTTGTGTATAGAGGGAATCATCACGCGAGACCATCTAGCCAGATGAAAACAAACTTGACCATGATTATCTCACAAGATGGAGACAACCCCTAGTGGCGTTGCGCATCTTCTTCAAAGGGACATTCTTGGCCTCATGAGCCTAAGAAGTGTTTTGAGTTGTAACTAGCGTCTCTGGGATAATCCCCCTCCTTTGGATCCAAAAAAAAAAAAAAACAATTGAAACGTGCGATTTAAAATGGACAATCTGTATTTTCTACTTCTTTTTTTTTTTTGCACATAACACATTTTTCTTTGTTCATTACATTATAACAAAATCTCATAAGTCGAATAATTATTATTCAAGTAATTTATAAAATGAATATGTACAAGGTTAAAAAAATTTTAAAGATAAGTGTGAGGATCAAGCAATATTTATAAAGAATGTCTCTCATTCTTGGGTTAAGGAAATAATCATTTATGTCTTTAAAAATCAATTAAAATCCTTGAAAAATAATAGGCATGTACACCTCTTGTACACTTAATTCATCTACCTTGTACAATTAGTATAAATACCTTGTACATTGTAATAAATCTCATAGGTCTCGATACAATTAGAAAAAAAGGAAAATTAATTGAAATCTATCTTTTTTCAAAAATTATAATTAAAGTAATTTATAAAATAAACATGTACAAAATTAAGAAAATGCATAGTATGAGTGTGAGATCAAACAATATTTATAATGAATGAACTTCATTCTTAAGTTAAAGAAATAATCATTATTTGAGTTTTTAAAAATCAATTGAAATCCTTGAAGAATAGTTTTAAAAAAAATTTAATAATCATTATTAGTAGGCTTGTACACGACTTATACTTCTATAATTTAACAAATCTAGTAAGCCCCATAAATGTGAGCATATATGCATGTGTTTCATTGTTATGGTTTATAAACAAATAAATAAAATAATGACCTCAAATATATTTTCTATCCATTATATGTGTGTTTCTATTATTTTATTATATATTTATATATTTTTTGTTTATTCTAATTTTACTTTTGTAATTTGCTTGGTTTTTTACCTTTAATATTTAGGATTTGTTTTCAAAAGTTTTTGTTTAAAAATAAGTTTATACTTTTAAAATAAATTTTAAAAAAAATTTAGTTGAATTTCAAATTCGAAATTCATTAATATGTTTTATAGTAATTTGTTAATTAATGAAAATATTATGATTTTGATCTTAATTAATAAAAATATTATATATGATAATTGATCTTAATTTATTCTTATTTTTTAACTATTGTTATGTTATAAAAATATCGTTTTAAAACTAAATACTTAATTGGTTATTATCAATTTTTTTATGAAATAAAATTGAAAAAATAAATAATTTTATATTAATTTTATTTTAAATAATTGTTTCAAAACCCATGTGCATAATAAATAAATAAATATATATATATATATATATATATATATATATATATATATATATATATATATATATATATATATATATATATATATATATATATATATATACGTATTATTATTGTATTAAGCGCGTGTGTGTGTTAAAATTTTAGTTTGCCAAAAATGAGTGCAAAATATAAAAACTAGATCATAATATGAACATTATAAATATTGTAAATAAAATTATTATAAATAGGAACCAAAATATAATATTTTATATCATCATTATTATTTTAAATATTAGTACTTATTTACATATTTTCTAAATTATTAATTGTTACTTGCGAATGTGTTTATATTTAATACGTTAACTACACAAAATAAAAATACAATTAAAATGTAAAAATATTGAATAAATGAAAATTTTAAAAACAAAGGCATTTTTATTAAGTAGATTTTCAAAATTAGAATTTATTTATGTGATGCCCCAAATCGTGGGGTCCGTTAATAAGCGTCGACTTGCGAAGACACTGTGTGTCTCGTATAAGTGAGACTCAAATGCAAGTAAAATAATGTCAGACCCATACATCCATACTCATCAAAATATAACCAACTTTATTACATTAATTTCATACATATTTTACAAAAACATATAATAAAAGCCACATGTAGAAACTTCTTCTGTAGTCTCTAGTGGGCGCGAGTCTTCTGAACCTCCTGTGCTGGAAAAAAAAAAAAGGGATCCACGACGAGGTGAAAGCGATACCCGATGGTTGAATTCCCTACATGGGTTACTCCCCACCTAAGTGCACATGTAATGGCAACCAAACACATTCAAGCAATTTCATGATCCTACTCGAATGTCTACATGCCCCGTCAATGCCCCGAGTCCTTACCGACTCCCTCACACACGCAACTCACCATTATGAAAGTTTGTTTTCAAAACAAAAATGTTTGTTTTGTTACCCAAGTCTTTAGGACATCTCAGAAACCACAGGACATACTCCTACTGCTTAAAATCGAATCTAGACATCCTCCGATCAGTGGACATCCTCCGAACATTGGACGTCATCCGAACACTAGACGTCCTCCGGGCACTAGACATCCTCTGAGCAGTGGACAATTCCCAATGAAACTTTTATTTTAACACTGGACATTCTCCGATTTCTTTAAAACCATGCGCTCGGTTTGAACGAAGTCCCATGCCACTAAGCCCGCCATCGACACCAACCACAATGTCGATCTTACCATGTCCCCATGACAATTTATTGAACACCAAACACGATGTTGATTTACCAAAGTCGACATTAAACATAGAATCGACCCAAACCATGCACTCACACCCAATGTAATGCGATGTTCTTGTGCATACAAATGCATGATGCCAATGCATTTATTTTATGTCACATGAATATTTATACACTACATGCAACATAATCAATTCATGGATGGTTATGCCTCCACACACAATTGCATGTTATTCCATCAGCAATAACACAAATATAGCACACAAGGACCATTTCGGTTCGAAATGGTAGGAATTGTCAAAATGGGTTAGAAATTTCAGCTTTTAGTCCCGAGTTTTGGGACTAACCAAGCGACTATTCATTCTCACACATCAAACCATTCAAATGGCTCTTAAGCTGAAAATAAACCAAGTAGGAGGAAAGCCTATCAGGAGTTTGTGAAACTCCGGCTAAACACCCCACGTGCGTGCTGCAGTCAGGGATCGCTTTACTCTTGTTTAGAGTTTGTGGTCCGATCACTAAAAAATTTAGAGAGAAGGTGGAGCCTCTCTCTCTAAAATCCCTTCCTCTCTCTCTTTCCTTCACTCTTTTCTCTCTTTCCTCCTCTCTCGCCAGGTTGGAGTCAAAATGCGGTCAAGTGGGAAGTACTCCTGTACCACATGTCGGCCTATTGTGGCCACCATGGATTACCACGTCCATATCCATATCTTTGGATTTCCATCCGTAGGAATCTGCACATGTCATAGGCCCCATAGCTCTACTCAGCATTTGACTCCTTACTCCGCCCGACACGTGTCTCGTCTTGGCTTGGCTCAAAATCGTAAGTGCCCCGCACGCTCAGTCTTATAAAACGTAAAATTCCATTATCTCGGAGATTCGGCCCAGAGTCAACGTGGTAGAGTATTTAGATTTCACGAGACGATTCAACGGTGAAATAAGTTCGTCATCCGAATCTAAGAAAAATTCGTGACTTTGACCTGATGCCGTTTTACCTTTATCGAAAATTTGGATTTTCGAGGTTTCTAAATAATAAAGTAAATGTTAAAAATTTTTAGAATTACTTAAAAACTAATAAAAATAAAATGAATGAATAAATACTTTTATTGGATAAATAAATTTTTTAAGGTAAATCTATAATTAAAATTTTAAAAATAAAAGAATTTAAGTATATTTTCAAAATAAGTGAAAATAAGATATTATGTAATAACATTAATTAAAAATTTTAAATTTTAATTTATTTAAAATATGGAAAATGGAGGTGATTACTCTGAAAAAGTACAACAAAAAAGGAAAAGAACCTTGAAGACTAATTGTAAATAATAAATATAAAAATAAAACAAAAACCAAAACAAAAAAAAAAAACAAAAAAGGTTGGGTTTGTGCGTGAGCATAGGTGTTGGTTGGGGTTGGAGAGAGGGAAGGGGTTGGTTGGATCGCTTGGAGTGGGGGTAGGGTGGGCAAGGGTAGTTTTGGTATTTTCAATTTTTTGTATCTTGATCTTAATTTTACTAGATGTCTTGGGTTTTGGGCTTAATTTGGATGTTTTGTGGGCCTAATTTTACTAATTTGAATAATTTGAGTAACTAATTTCTTTCTTCTATTTTTTTTTTCTACAAGTTTCTAAAATGAACTTAATAATGGAAAAATCAAGGGCCTCTTTAGTTTCTATTTTTGAAAATTGTTTTTCGTTCTTAGAAACAAGGAGGACACAGTTATTTCCTAGTTTTCTTAATTTTATTCTAAAAAGCACAAAAAATACTAAATTAAGAAAATAAGAACAATTTTGAGGGAATACCAAATTAGTGTTCTCCGTGTTTTCAAAAATCGTTCTCAAGAATAGTATTCAAAAACATAAACCAAACAAATCATAAGATTCTATATGTTAATTGTACTTTTTTTACAGTTAAACACTTTAGTTACAATGCAGTAAACTGTTTCCACTATGACTCGAATCTAAGACTCTTCCCTTCCCTATACTCAGCCTTTTTGAAACATTTAGCGCTCAATTTCAAACTTTTTGAAAAGTGAGGATCTAATAATATTATTTCATGCCCAGTCAATCATGTGGATCAAATATTTGATAAATAAGTCCAAATACTTGATAATGAGTGTGTAAGTGAGTGAGTCTTATTTAGTACCTATGGTATAGATTGGTTGTATCCAGATTACATCATGGTTGTACTTGTACCCAATGGTTACATGACTACTTGTACATAAGGCCATATTTGATCATGTAGTGGATTAGAAATAAAATTTAAGATTAAATATATATTTAATGTGTGAATTAAACATATATTTATATTTTGTATTGTTACAATCTTAAGGTCTAAAAGGGTAAACTAAACAATCTTAGTACTAAGATGAAGTTACAACCATGCGAGACAAGAAAGGGATTGGTATGTACAAATCATCTACGCATACAAGTTACGAAATGGATGATGCATATGGCTTGACATTTTTTTTATGAAGGAAAACTACACAACTTTAAGCTTATAAAGACGATTGGACAAAAAACTACAATAATCTTCAAAGCTAATATTTGTGACATCTTTAGGGAAGTTTGACATCCAAATTCTTGAATTTATAATACTAATACCTTTCTTTGGGTTACAATCCGCAATTTTATTAGCTTCTCTATTGACATTGTGACAACTATAAATATTTAAATCCTCGAATAACTTCCAAATATCTTCCATTAATATCATAATAGAATAAGGGACATTGATCCTCTTATTAAAACATTCTATTACTATTTTTGAGTCATCTTCAATCTCTAAGCTTAAAAAATCATTGTTCTTGGCAGCTAAAATATCATCTCTAAGAGCTATACATTTGCAATAATTATTGAGGTAACCTAAATGTTTACAAGAAACCATTTTTAAAATACCATTCGAGTCTCTAATGGCTCATCCTGAAGCACACTTGCTCACTACCTTAGAACCATCAAAATTCAATTTGAACCTATTATTAATAGGGGGAATCCAACGGATCCATTTTTCAACCACTTGGAAGACATTTCGTCCTCTATTATGAAGATAAGGGTCATACAAGTACTCTTGAAGATTTTGAAACATTAAGGTGGTTTTCTCAATAACGAGAAAGGGGTTTAGTTGAACCTTTTTGAAAACAACTTGGTTTCTATGTGTCCACACATTCCACGTAATTATGTCAATCTTTTCCATATGGTAATTAAACAATTTGCAATTAGTTTTATAATTTTTATAAACCATTTCTAACCAAGAAAGGAACTTACCCTCATAGAGTAGAGGTGTGGGACAATTATATTTAATGCGATCTCAAATTCTTAAACTAAAAGGACACTTCCTAAAAACATGATCGATATTTTCAATGTTTTTACTACACAAATGACATTTATTAGGAATATCTATCCTTCTAGTAGATAGAAAATCACAAGTAGGAAGGACATCTCTAGTAACCAACCAAAGAAAAAAATTTATTTTTCGGAAGAAGTAATTTAATTTCCAAATCCAATTAAAGACCTTAGATCTAGGATGAGCTAATGGTTTTCTCATTGCCCCAAGTTGTTGATTTCAGGGTAAATACCACTTCCTTAGAGAACCCCCGAAAAACCATATCCTCTATTTGGGAGGATGGAATTGGAATTGCTTTAATGTCTACTACAACATTAGATGGAAGGAGAGAAGTAATAGAGTTGAGATTTCACTCCTTGTTATCCTGGTCTATAAAATCATACACCTTGGCATCCCAGTTAGTATGACATAAATAATTTTCGTTCACAAAAGAAATTAGGGGAGTCATATTGACCCAATGGTCTGTCCAGAAGCAGACCATTTCCAATGCACTATTTTAAACTAACTCCTATATATTTTATATGATTTGTAAATTCTTTCCAAACAATGGAATCTCCTACTTAGATTCTAAAGAAGTTGTAGTCCTTAACATATTTATCCCTCATAATTCTCGCCCATAAGCTATCCTTGTCTGTAAGGATTCTCCATCCTAGCTTGGTGATTGAAACTTTGTTAACATCTTCGTTTCTCCTAATTCATAGTCTTCCTTCAAACTTAGGCTTACAAACCTCATCCCAAGCTATTAAAGGAAACCCTTTGACTTCCGTCGACCCTATATTTGGGGCACATGAGAATTTCTTGATAATTTTATCAAGATCTTCATTATTACTTTTTGTAAGTTTAAAACAATTCATAGCATGGATGGAGGAACTCGCCAAATTAGCTTTTATCAAAACTATTTTACCAGCTCTTGAGAGGAACCCATACTTTCCAAGAAGCCAACTTCTTTTAAGACTTAAGAACCACTTTAGAAAAGGAGCTTCTTTTAACTTACTTTGAACTAACGGGCAACCAAGATATTTACTAATGCCATAGGAAATATGATGCTAAGAGGTTCTCTTAACTTCCTTTTTGTAATCCATTACATATTGTTAGAAATTTGAATAGCGGATTTGTGTAAATTCACAAGTTGACCAAATAATGCATAAAACTTATGTAAAATTCTATTAATGTGGTTATAAGAATTTCGGGATGTTTTTGCAAAGATGATACAATCATCTACAAACATAAGAAAAAGTATTATAGGTCCATTCCGATGTCTATTTCACTAATTCCCTACCAAGGTACTCAATGCAAAGAATAAAGTTATACAGTGATAAAGGGTCTCCTTACCTAATACCTTTGGAAGGAATAATTTTCCCTTATGGACTATTGTTTATTATAATAAAGTAAACAAATACATTCCATAACCCGGCTATAGCCAGCCCAATTTCGAGTCGTTGACAACCCATCAACTTCGAGAATTTCTATCTTCAAGTCATCTTATACGGATATTAATGTGGGGAGTATGAATGAAGTATATCGATGAGATTAATATTAAGTATTCTGGACAATAGTGTAACCAGATCAATATAGATCATTCAGCAAATGAATGAAAAAATCAGGATGATATCATTGTGAATAATGATCAGAGATCAGTTAATTATCAATGTGAAGAAATCAGATATGAAAAGTATTAGTGATCAATGTTTAAATAGATGGGATGGATGTTAAATAACAGAAAGATGTAGTAAGATGAATCAATCAACAAAATAATAAGATCAATAATGAGATGATGTAATACTTTAAACCATTATGAATCTGTTAATTAGTTCTAATGGATAGTAAGATGAATATGATCAGTTGACGATAACCTCAATGGTATGCTGATGATCGAGATGGACGAAGGTGTGACATCACCACCTTTTTGGCATACGTGAAATGAATTTACGATGTCCTACGTGCGCTCCGAACGGATATATCGATCTTCAACGAGATCATCGTTTCTTGTGATGTCAGTCAAACATTCAGTTACATGACTCGATGGTTGAGACGACGATCGTGGGCATTGGATCAGGGAGATATCTTTACCATGTACACGACATACCATCGGACACCAAACACGGTGTAGTCTGCATACCCATGTCATCTGATGTTATAGTGCATATGCAATGCAATTATGTCATTGCCTAATCATACCATGCTACATATATAATGAGAGCTATATGTGCATGCCTACTCATGCATAATTATCCATGGATCATTTGGACATTTATATAAAAAAGAATACAAATTCCAAATAAACCATGAAGTTAAAATACCAACATATCCATTCGTGTATACGTGACATAATGAAGTCACTACCACTTGAGTAGCGAGAATCCATTAACCTCACAAAGGTACAGATTGTGACAAGACGTAACTCCACATGACTGGCACCTGATAAGCCATGCAGTGGCGTATTCTATCTAAACCTGACAGCACATCACTCTGATTTATCAAGCAATGACCACCCAAGCAATTTATACCAATCAATATGTATGGGCTACATATTGTCATTCAACTATGTCATCCATAGCAGGATAACACTTCAATTAATCACATAATAGGCCTCCGAAGCAAGCCTCAAACATCCGCAACTAGGCCATGAGATAGACCCTAGACAGTTACACAACCCAAGCTTTGAACCAGCCTCGAAATAGTTCTCGAAGGACACTGTTCATTGAACCGGTCGACCATTTGGGATTTGTCCCAAATGGTGGAGCCGTTCAATTTATTAATAGCTAGCTGACTCTTTGCATCTGACGGGATGACCATCAGAGTGAGCCGAGTCGATGTCGATGCGACCGCTTTTACGCTAAATGCGATGGTGGCAGGCTCATCCGCGGAGGCCAGGCTAACAGGTTGACCGATTCTTCGTTTTTTAAGTTTGGATACTGCGCATCAGCCAGTTGACTCTTGGTTGCCAGGTTCATCCAAAACCCAAAAAATGCATTATTGCGTTTGGAAAAACGAAAAACCGCAGAATAATAAGGTTAAAACTGGCCCTTATACTGAAAATAAGCCAAGTAGGAAGTTTCCCTACTCTTGAGTGAGCCACGACCAGGAGTTTCGCGAACACTTCCCGGACTCAGTTTTTCGGCTTCCGAGACCTCCCACGCAAAGGCCGGCTTGGAGTTTCGATATCATGTGGCCTACGTCGTGCACTCCGACTTTAAACCTTGTCTCGTCGGAAGATGATCAACCGATCTCCGTAGATCGTAGAAAGAAGGTAGAGCTTCTCTCTCCTTTCTCTCTCTTCTTTCCTCTCTACCGGTTCCCTCTTCTTCCACTTTCTTTTCTTTTTTTGTTTTCCTTTTACCTTAACTCAAGTTAAGTGTGTGGCCCTCATGGCGTCACGTGTCACGTGTCACACGATCATTGCTCGGATCTGTTTCTGAAACCGTTTATTTTAGTCAGGTTCAAGTTCCAATTTAGGTTTAAGAGCTTAACACGAGTTATTTCTAAGTCAGATATTCTCTTGAAAATCTGTCTCAGGTCTTTCAAAGAACTATCAACTCAAATAAATCACGAAATTCTGACTGTCTTGGAATTCGACGAAATATTTCTGGGTAACTAGATTTCGCAAGACGAATCTAAAGGCGAAGCCCATTTCATCATCCGAGATCTAGAGAATTTTCCAGACTTCCCTGAACCCTTATGGCAATTTTATTAATTTTGCCATTTTTCAGAAAAATTAAATTTTTCCCAGGTTTTGCACAACTAATCCATTTGGGATGAAATTCTAATTTAGAAATAATTACTTTAATAAAGTCTCACTCAAATCTATCTAGGGGTGAGCATGGTTCGGTTAACCTAACCATACCACAAAAAATAAATCGACCGTCGATTTTTAGTTTTTTATTTATATAAAACCAAAACCTAACCATCAACATGGTTAACCAAAATTTTAAGTTAACAATTTCTTTGGTTAACCATGCATCGGTTTTGGTTAACCAGAATAAAAATAAAATAAAATTTCAATTTCATTTAAAATATTTACTATATTATTATTTTTGCTATTCTTTGAATTATAAATTTATTTTTCAATCATCTTTTTCATGCAAAAATGTATAGAAATAATAAGCTTATACGAGATAGCGTAATGCTCGATCATTATATATTAGTTATATTTTCCAAAATGAATATGCGATTTTGTATATATTAGGTTGTATTTTTTCAAAAAAGTAAGTTTGACAATCACTTCCAAAATATTCACAGCAAAATAATTTATTTGTAAATTTCTCTAAAATATTCACAACCAAACATAATTTCTTCCAAATAACCACCCAATAAAGCTAAACACGTTAAAGAATTCTCTTTAGAACTATAATAATCACTTTGAAATGTGATGTACAATTGAATACATTCATTATGTCTTTTGAATGTGTATCGTTTTCACGACTCATTATGAATAATTCTTATCTGTAATATATTTTTATTCTATTGGAACTGCAGGAATAGTATAATTAATTTAATATTAGTATTTTTTATTTTTCAATTAGTTAATTGAAACCATGGTTTTTATATTTTATAAACTTAAAGCTAAATCGAAACTGAGAATTATATAAAATAAAAACCAAAACCGAACCGATAAGCTTGATTAACCTATTTTTCGATTCAGTTTCAGTTTGATTTCTCGATCGGTTTGGTTTCTTAGGTTTTTTTGCCCACCCCTAAGTCTATCATACGCCTTTTCCATATCAAGCTTGATTGCCATGTACCCAGGCTTGCCTTTTTTTCTTTTTAAAAGAGTGCATAATTTCATGAGCTAAAAGAATATTATCGTTAATAAGACTACCTTAAGCAAATGCTCCTTGGAGAGAAGATACAATTTTGTTCAAAAGCGGTTTTACTCCATTCACTAGGATTTTGGCTATTATTTTATAACACACATTGCATAAGCTAATAGGCTTATAGTGATAGGAGGCTTCTGAGTTATCAAATTTAGGAATCAGGTGATAAGGTCTTATTTATCTCTTTTTAAGTAAATGTCCTAAGTTCTCACCGTTTTAATATATGGCTTGATATTTGGCAACAGATATATGAACCCATGGGTTCAACAATAACCCATGAACGTTTGGCATAGGCCAAGCCTAAGTATGACGTTGTTCAAGGGCTAATGCTAGTGGGCTCAAATAGTCTTACTAGGCAGAAGCCCAGCATAGTTCTTGAACAAATGGATAAGTGATAAGTGGAAGGGGATAAGCCATATCCTACATGGCCATCACGTAAACGACCCGAAAATAACTGGACACCCGAACACAACCCAAGTAGAATCCAACTTGATAGATATAGGCACATGCTAGGTGTGCGACTCATGAAAGTCGAACATCTTCCATCTCGATCACAACGGACATTGACTGGAACAGGATAAAGACACTTGGACCAAGTCACCTTGGGCACTAGAGAAGTGGTCATAACTGAATGCGTGATTGGGACACGTGGGCAATCGTGAAGTCCCTTGACACGATCGCCCACGATGCATTATTCCACCATGATGAGCACCACGTCATGAATTATGGAGTAGTGGTGGTTGGCTACGTAGCGCTCCCAAGATTAGTATATAAGGTGTAGGCTTGTAACAAGGAAAGGTAGAGAATTTTAATCTTTCAACATTGGCAATAAGAGAAGAAATCACAAACTCTTTGGCAAGTATTTGCCATAGAGCCTAGACTCTTCCAGAAAGCAGATGTGCAACCAAGTCCTTTAAGATTATGGCATGGAAAAAGTGGGTTGTTGAGACATATGGCACAAATTAATCAAAAGACTAGCATTACATACAATAAATAGACTTGCAAGATCACATGCAAGCTTTGGACATGTAATAAATATGGTGTTAAAGCTTAGGATAAGTTGAAGCATTTGAAATAAGCTTTGAGTTTGAATTTGAATTCAAATGAGTTGGTTCCTAGATAAGTGAAAATTGATCAATTGATGTAACCTATCTATAATGTCTTCTAGTCGGTCATTAATGTGCTTTTTAGTTCATTCCAACTCACTAAGAGAGTTGGTTGAATTACTCTTGTAAATATCTATTAGGTTCTATTGGGTAATACTCATGGGTTATTGTTTGTCTTGTGTGGGTTGAATATAGGTTGGCTAATAGGATTCTGAGTGTCATACAAACTGTGAAGACCCGGGTAAAGTAAAACGATAGATTATCATTACAGTACAACCGCAAGCCCTGAGATTTCAGTCTCGGATGACTACAATGCACCACACCGTTGAGTCTGGGCTCCCCATGAAATCTAGTCGCACGCCGAACTACGCTGAATTCTCGGGGATGTCAGAATTCACGTGATTTCTAGGCTTAAGGATAAAAACTATTATGGCTATATTATATGATTTGTTCCATGTGGCACCAAACAGGTGGACATTTGTCACATAGAAATCCAAGTGTCACATTCTTCTTATGCATGAAATGAGTGGAGGGAAATAGGTGGTGATGTGAAACATGGCTCCGTGGTTGCCATGTGTCGTCGATCAAGAGAGTGAAGCCATACACTTAGACCAAAACCAGTTCGGTGGAGGAAGAAAGATAAAAGAAAGAGAAAAGATAGAAAGAAGAAAAAAAAACTAGAGGAAAGGAGTTCCAAGATTCATCGGTCTCTAAAGGCTCGAACGCGCAGGTTCGACGGTCGTGAAGCGGTACGATTGCACTCCAAGAGGTAGGGGTTCTCTCCTACTATGGTTATTCTTTGTCTAAGGGCCATTCAATGGCCATGAGTTATGTCCTAACGATAGGGCTAGTGTAAGAATAGTTGTGATCAAACTGTCGATGGTTTACGGACCAGTTTCTGGGTCCTTCTTATTCTTAGAACTGTAGTCCTGAAACAAGTTGTGTTTGATGGAAAGCATGGGATCTGAGTGTGACTATTTCATGGTGTGTCGTTGCTGGGTATGGACTGACATGCTGAACTGTATATGTTGTTTCTAGATCTGAATATGAAGATCTAGTTTGCGTGTTGTTGCTTGATTGAATGGCATGTTGTTTGTGTAAAAATCATGTTGATATATGCTTACTTAATGTATTAACATGGGTTATATGATGGATGTGAATTATATGCATGGGATATAATTATCCATGATTTGTAAAATTTGCAAGTAGCTCGTAGCATGCATGTAACCTAAAATAACATGCAGTGGCGTCTCTGCATTGCATATGCACGGGGACATCTCGTGAAACGGGTGTGAGTGCATGACATGGCTTTTGAACAAAGCGGGGGTTTTATCGGAGGGTTGTCCAATAAACTATATCGGAGGTTGCCTAATAAACTATATCGGAGTGTTGCCCAGTAAACTATATCGGAGGGTTGTCCAACGCACTTATATCGAAGGGTTGTCCAATGAGTTTTATGAGAGGCTTGTCCAACGGAATTATATCGGAGGTTGTCCAATGGGTTTTTCTATTAGAGGTTCGCCTAATGAGTTTCAAAAACAAAAATCTTTTGTTTTGAAAACAGTTTTCGTACATGGAAAATGCATGTGTGAGGGAGTCGGTGAAAACTCGAGACATGGGGCATTGCATGCAAACATTCATGTAGAAATGTGCATGTTTTTACTTGAATGGGTGTAAATGTGTGAATCATGAGCACAGATGCACTAGGCTAGGAGTAGCCTCAGGAGAATTTCACTCGGGCATTGCTCACCTCATCGTGGGAAAACATTTCAGGTACTAGAGGTACACCAGGTGATGGAACTCATCTGAGACTTTAGGGGCGAAGAAAAAGGCCAGACTATGGTTTTATCCACTTATATTATCTACAAAAAGAGTTAAAAGAAAAAGGTAGAGAACGTACCGGATTTGCAATGCAATTGCAAATTACCACTAGCTCTCTCTGGATCGACTAGAGTGCTCGCCACTCCCCGACAATGGAGCCAAAAATGCTTCATTTCATTTCTGCAGTCAAATTATTCCCAAGCCGTATGAACCATGTCGTTACATTATAATACCGTGGGAGTCCATGTGTCATTTCATAGGAGTGGTTTCGATGATCCTGTATTCAAGTATCCAATGAACGCGGCAACAAAGTAAAATCTAGGGGGTTTTGGTTGATTAATTTGTTAACCAATTAATTTAAACTATTTTAAAACGAGAAGGGCGAATGATAGGATCCTAAGGTTTCCACTCTTCTTCAACTAGGTAACACTCACCACTCACTTACATTCTCATCTAGGGGCCATTGATGAATGGTCTTTGATGGGGGATATACCTTTAAACGCTTTTGTAAGACTAAGAATAGATGAAAGATATCAAACGCTTACTTAGACGATTTGATTAGACTCTTAGAT
The DNA here is from genome assembly GCA_016808115.1 of Tetrastigma voinierianum. Lineage (NCBI taxonomy): Eukaryota > Viridiplantae > Streptophyta > Magnoliopsida > Vitales > Vitaceae > Tetrastigma > Tetrastigma voinierianum. Next base: position 295,648 of record JAEQBH010002521.1, read on the forward strand.
TGTATTTGAAATCAAGCACAATGTGTACCAAGAATCTCTCGTTCACACATTGTCAAGAAGTTGCCAAACTAAGGTTTTATAAGAATTTAAGCAAGTTGCCATCATACCAATCCTATCAAGCATAAGAGAGGGACTGAAAGTGTTGTTACTTTAAAGGGGATGAGTTTCCACCATTAGAACCTCTATCATGGAGATTTAGAACCCATTAAAATGAGAATTGATTCATAAATGTTGAACAATATTAAATGTGAATTCGAGAAATATCACTTCAATCAGTGTTGAAATATAAAAACACGTAGCCTACTCAACGAGTACCAAGTTATAAAACAGAACTGAAAGATTACAAAATGTTCAAAACCAAGAATGAAAAGAAACCAGCTACTATACTCTAGAAAAACATAGAAGATATCAGAAAAACTCCAAAAGTGAGAGCAAACCCTATAACACAAAAAGAACTCCCTCCATTCTACCTTAAAGTGGGCTTAAATACAATCCACATTAGTGATGTCAGAGTGGGAACCAAAAGACGAGCGTGCCCTTTCACCAAGATCGAAATTCCTCTTAAATTTTGCAAAGATCACATTTCGGTACCGGTACCAGTTAGTGTGGTACCGGTACCAAAACCTCACTGGTTCTCAAACCCGCACTGGGTACCTGCACTACTCCACCGATCTCAACTGTATGTGGGTACTCTACACCTCGAGCTGGGTACAAGTACCAATATCTCCACAATTACCTAACTTCACTCCATAACTGCCTGGGGCCTCCCGACAGCACTTGGAATCAACGGCGATGAGCTGTAGTTGTCCTCTAGAAACTAAACCTCTACGGTAAAATGCAATTTACGAACAACCCGGCACACGCATAAAAACAAAGAGGAAAAGGTCAAAAGCACCTATTCTACACAAAATGAAAGCAAAACACGGGCTGAGAGATGGTATCATATAATGTCGATGAGGTATCCAACACACTTCTAATCACATCTTGCTGGGCCCCTAGCAAGATTTGAACTAGTAACGCCTATCGACTATGAGGCTTAACAAAGTACACTAAAGAGCAGTCAAGCATTGCAAGATTCCCAAAAAGAGCAAACATGAACATAGTACTATAACTTAACAGAGTATGCAACCACCTGAACTTTAATGGGCACCAACAGTCTCAAGTGCAGTGGTCCAAATAACAAAATTTTACAAAATAGAGATTCTCATATAAGGGATCACGGATACTGAAATCGGAATGCAATGAAGTCACCAAACTGGAATGAACATCATTAAAAATATAAACATTTCACCATAACCAAGCAAGCTAACATGCATAAAATTCAATGAGGAACACCCTACATAACTAAAATAAAAAAGGTCTTTTAGGCTTGTAATGACCATGCGGTTACATAAATAGGTTTATAGAAAAACAAAATGCGTTGCCAAGGTGAAATGGCTGAGGTCTCTACCCAATTTCCAACACCACCCTATTCTACCCCAAGATACTCCTACTCTTCTTCTGTGAGACCCCGGAAAATCCATGTTTTCTAGGGAATGATAAAATGGTAATTTCGGTTGAAAATCCGGAATTTTTCTAGATTTTGTATGACGAAACGGACTTCACCGTTGGAATCGTCTTGCGAAATCTACTACTATCAATTTCGCTTAATTCCAAGACTGAATTTCACATTTTTCGAGGCACGAGTGAGTCATGACACTTGGCATCACTTTACGAGCGGCCCAAGAGGTGCCACGTGTCAAGCTATGGGAAGTCAAACATCAGCCTGGGCGGGCTCACACGCGACATGGTACAATGCCATCGAGTGACCCAAGCTGGGACATAAGCTGACAGAATCTAAGGTGTCCAATGAGAAATGGACACGTACATGAGAGAGACAAGTCCTCTCGACCAAGTCTTCCAACCGGCCTGGGGGAGAGGAAAAAGGAGAGCAGACGGGAGAGAGAGAAAGAGAGGGTTTTGTGAGAGAGGCTCCACCTTCTCTAAAATTTCCTGGGCGATCGGACCGGTCGTTTCCATGGCAGCGTTCTGCCGCTCCCACGATGTGCGACTACGCGGCATCAGCGATTCTCGACAAACTCCGGTGAAAAGGTATGGTTTTTCCTACCATGGCATTTTCGCTACTACATGAATGATGTGGATTTGCTGGTGCTCCTGATGGTTATGATTTCGTTCCAAAGATTTGGACCGAAAGGAATAAATCGAATGGCTCGACAAATTCCACGCATCGCTTGCGTGATTTGCAGGATGTTGTGTTATTGCCATGAGTAAATATGTCGACAGATTTTTCAAGGTTCCAAGATGAACCGGATTGCGTTTCCAAATTTCATGAGCTAATCTTATGTTATTGTTGTAAACTGAATAGCATGATTTATGGAATTAATTTTGTTAATATATGCATGAGTGATATATTAGCATGTGTTGAATGTTTGTTGTGTCATTGCATCGCACTTAGGTGGGGAGTAACCTAAGTAGGGAAATTCCACTACTGGGCATCGCTTCAATTGTTTAGGAATATATTTTCGTGCAATCGAAGACGACTGAATGGACGCATTTTGGGGCCTCTTAGGAAGCGGTTGAATGGCTAAACTGGCCTTATCTTGTATTTTGTAAAAATTCTGGGCAAGAGAACCATTTTTGTATAAATTTTAATTAAATACAATTGTAATTAAATCATTTTTGTATAAAATATACATTTTATGAGTATGATGTGTAGGCCAAAGGGCCATTTTTTAAGACATGTAATGGGTCTCATGACATGAGACATGGTGATTCCGGTTGACGTAGTAGTCAACCTGACACCCTACTTTGGGCATTACATCTTCCACCTCCTCTCATCCGAGGAGAATGATCTTCGTCTCACACTAAGCCATCCAACTCTGCTAGAATCCCCTTCCAAGTCAAGATAAATATCTGAGAACAACAGCCTCCTCGTAGAATGTGACTCTCGAGCTTGGAGAGCCTGTGGTCTAACTGCCTTTGCTTCCCCAGGATGCATTTAAACCATCCTTTTATTCTACACTCCATTCTCTTTAAAGGAGATGTATTCATCAGACCAGGAGCCGAGGATGATGATGGCTAAGAAGTAGCCAGGGGAGGATGTGTTGACTGAGGCCTTGTGGAAGCGGCTCGGCTCTTTGCTTTTGTGATGCTTGTGATGGGCCCCAACCTAGGAAGAACTCTTTTTTCTCTACTAATACCCCTTATCCCAAAGAGCTTCCACTAAGTTGTAAACTAAGGTCTGAAGGGATGTGCCCTTATCGGGCCGGGAACCTCAAAAATCCCTCATTACACACCATATCACCAAAGCATAATCAATAACCTTCCCATTCATTACCTCATACAAGAACTGAATTTCCTCCTTGCTTGGTAGCTTCTCCTTTCCTTTTGGCCCGATCATATTGTGAATGACCTTATTCATTAATGCATATTCAGTTAATTTTCTAAACTTACAAAACCCCATAGGTACTCAAGCCACGACACGGTGTCATGAACAATTCTTCATCAAACTTGTAATAAATTTCGAGTGGGTAAGGCCCGTCATGTGTGCCATGTAAGTGTTGTGCACGCAAAGAATGTAGCGATCAAGTCAGGGCTGACCAGTAGTTGCTTCCCCGAGATTGTAGTCTCCAAAAGGGCATCCACATTCATATTCTCCCTCAAGTTGGAGTAAAACTCCCTGACGATGGACGGTAGATAGCCTTTCACTTCCTCACCAATAAACTGTAAATTCTGATCATGAATAATTGCATGAATCGGATGAGTAAGGAGAAATGTTTCAATTTTCATTCCCCGCTCACAGTGGAAACTTCGTCTTTCAACTGACTAAACCCAATTTTCTCCCTCGGATTCTAGGGATTCAACAAACATAGCCTCAATCTCTTCATCTTCGCTTTCCGACGAATGGCCTTTTCGCTTCCCTTTACCCTTTTTCACAAGCAGGACATATCGCCTTTTCTTTAACAATTCGCTTCCATAGAAGAGTCAGGCCTTTCCTTTCCCTGTGTTCATTGTTCTCGCCATAGATATGGCTAAGATAGAAGATACTGCAAGAACGGCCCACACACACACAAGAATCTCCCGCAAACCCATCTCCAAAATTATTGGACTCACCCTCTCCACGCCATTCATAACTTTCCTTCCCAAACCTTTCATGGCAAACGAACCAACCAACCAAGAACATAAAGCCATAACCCAAAGCCAACCAAAATAATCCATACCACCCACAGTGTAAAAAAAAATCAGATTGCTCAAGCTTTGGGTACGAGAATCACTTACCCACAAGGTTCCAACACCTTCAAACTCCGCGTGCGAAGAACTATTGATGCCCTGGGTAGGATTGATGGTGAAGCTCAAGGAACCCGTTGAGTTAGGGTTTGATGGTGAGAGAAGAGAACTAGGGTGTTGAGTTCATTGAGAAGGGAGGTTAGGGTTTTCCTTCTATAGGGGTTGAGGGGGAATCTAAATGGGTTCAAAAAAATGAGGTGGAGGCTATGGCCCAAAATACGGGCAAGCACGGCATTCGCTAGTATGGCACCGTACCACTTCGCCACTCGTTGTTTTTATCATTATGGCACCTGCATCATTAGTATGGTACCCGCATTCACTATGGTACTACATCAATTTTTCAAATTTCTGCACCAGCACCAATTAAGTATGTTAACGTACCACTTCGCACGCCATTTTTTATCTCCTTCAGGACTGGTACCAATTAGTGTGGTACTGGTACCATTGCTGCAAAAAATTCCAAAATTCACTACTTTTTGGATTTCAATGTACACTAACTTCTTGCACTGCTTCAAAACTTTCCCCCCAAACTAACTTGTGCTTGCTCAATTGTATACTAAACTCCCTGGTACCTTCACACTTGCTTTGGAGCCATCCTTACTCAAAGTGATCAAGGACCCTAAGGTTTGAATAGAATTGGAAACTCAAGGCTCAACAAGGGTTCAAATGATGACTCAGCATGATTTAGAAGTTTAAAAGAGAAAATATGGCCTAAAATCATCTTTCAACTACGTATGGATGTTTCACAAAGAATTGGATGGATGCATTTGACATGGGAATGCTAAAATGCACAAGCTGAAGCAATAATCAAGCAAAATTGAGCTTGGGACAAGAAATCGGTGACTTGTGTAAATTATGAATGAGAATGATACAAGTCAAGATTGACTCTGGAAAATAGAAAAGAATTGAGTGAATATGGTCCCAAATATGAAAAAAAAAAAATTGTGCATGCTTGTTATTGTTGTATGTGCAATGAAACCATATAGAGTTCATACATAAGGTCATGCAGCCGCATACTTCAAAGGTCAAGTACCATTCTCAAGAAAGCCCAAAATTGAAAAAATTTGCATGCACTTAACCCCCTAAGAACACTAAATTAAACCCAATAGCATGCACTTAAATGGCTCTAAACACTAGTGTATGCCCACCCCCACCACGGAAATAAGCATTGCCCTCAATGCCTTGAAAGATACACACCACATACTATAAGAGAGGGCCAAAAATACTAGTTGCCATTGGGAGAAAAGAGGTAATGTTACATAAGGGTCAGACTCTCCTTTATGAAAAATGAAACAAAAAAAAAAAAAAAAAACTAAATGAATAAAGAGTGAAGAAATGCATGAAAAATAAAAGAAAAACTATATACAAAGGGTACGATGCAGATTGGTGCCGAGGAGACATCCCGCAGACCGACCTACCAAATCCTCAATACTCGCTACGAACTCCGTAAATGGCTTTAAGCGCTGACCATTGACTTTAAAGCGTTTCCCATTCTCCGGATTCTCAATCTCCACTCCGCCATATGGGTGAACTATCTTGACTATGAAAAGCCCAGTCCATCTAGAACAGAGTTTACTTGGAAAGATGTGCAATCTAGAGCTGTATAGTAGTACCTTTTGGTGAGGTTCAAAGGTCTTCCTTATGATGTTCTTGTCATGGAAGAGCTTGACCTTCTCCTTGTAAATTCTTGAGCTCTCATACGACTCACGCCTCAATTCATCGGTAGCATCCGTTGTTTACCTGCCTTAGCCAAATCAAAATTAAGAGTTTTAATGGCCCAATATGCTCTGTGCTCCATTTCCATTGGGAGGTGACATGCCTTGCCATAAACTAAACTATAGGGAGATATACCAAGAATAGTTTTAAAAGCGGTACGGTAAGCCAAAAGAGCATCGGTTAGTCGAAGAGACCAATCCTTGCGATTAGAGTTAACAATCTTTACCAAAATGTGTTTGATCTCCCTATCAAGGCCTCGGGGCTTGGACTATTGGTCCGTGGGTGGTGTCGTGAAACTTTCTTATGTGACTCACTTTTTAACAAATTTTCTGCGGTCGTTACAAAATGGAGCCCAATTATCAATGATTGCACGAGGCATTTCAAAGCTGAGAAAAAATATGCTGTTTTCAAAATTTTCAAACAACTCGTGGCCTATTGTTTCGTCTGAATGGCCTCCACCCACTTAGAAACATAATCAACTCCGCCAATAAAATGCAGCGGTACCCACATGAGGGGGAAAGGACCCATGAAGTCTAAAACCCTGGTTGACCTAGTACCCCCACAATTAAAATAGGTAAGAGGCATCATAAATTCCTTTTGTGATCCTCTCCTGTTGTCGCACCGAAAGCACGTGTTTTACAAAAGTCAAAGAAATCTTTAAAAAGAGTGGGCCAATAAAAACCAGCTTGTAGAATTTTATCAGCCGTTTTTCTTGTAGAGAAATGCCCTCCACATGCTTCAGAGTGACAGAAGGTGAGTACCCCAATTTGATCGTCATTGGGTACACACCTTCTCATCAATTGATCAGGACAACATTTAAATAAGTATGGGTCATCAAAATAGTTTTTTTTTACATCCACCAAAAATTTCCTCTTTTTCTAAGAGGTCCATTGGGAAGGAATTTGTCCTGTCACTAGATAATTTACTATGACCGCGTACCATAGGAAGTTGACAATAGCAAAAAGTTGCTCATTAGGAAAAGTGTTGCCTATGGGCAAACCTTCAGAAGTTGTCTCCGAAACTAACCGAGAAAGGTGGTCAGCTACCATATTCTCAACTCCCTTCTTATCCTTAATGGTCATATTAAATTCTTGACATAGTAGGATCCACCTAGTCAGACGAGGCTTAGTATCCTGCCTAAAAAGCAAGTACTTCAGCGCTGCATGATAAGTGAAAATGGTTACGGGAGACCCTACAATATAAGATCTGAACTTTTCTAGGGCAAAGACTACAACCAAGAACTCATTTTCCATAGTTGTATAATTGGACTGAGCGGAGTCCAGAGTCTTACTAGCATAATATATCACAAACGCCTTTTTTTCTTCCCTTTGCCCTAAGACAGCCCCTATCGCATAATCACTAGCGTCACACATTATCTTAAAGGGGAGGTCCCAATTAGTGGATCACATGATAGGAGGTGACACTAACATAGTTTTTAGTTTATCAAAGGCCACCTCACATCCTGTGACCATTTAAAAGAGACATCCTTGGCAAGCAAATTGCACAAAGGACGTGCTATGGCACTAAAATCTCTTATGAACCTCCTATAAAATCCTGTATGACCTAGGAATGACCGTATATCCTTGACACACTTAGGAGTGGGTAAATTGGAGATCAACTCAACTTTCACTTTATCTACCTCTATCCTTCTCTCAACACTATGTGTCCTAGCACGATCCCGTGTGTCACCATGAAGTGACACTTCTCCCAGTTCAGCACTAAATTATTCTCCTTACATCTTTCCAATACTATCCTTAAATTTTCCAAACATCCCTCGTATGAATCTCCAAAAAGAGAGAAATTGTCCATGAAAATCTCCAAGATATGCTCTGTCATATCACTAAAAATCCTCATCATGCATCGTTGGAAGGTCCCTGGTGCATTACATAATCCGAAGGGCATTTTCCTAAAGGAAAAAATACCAAAAGGGCAAGTGAACGTGGTTTTCTCTTGATCTTCTAGGGCTATCTCAATTTGATTATACCCTGAGTACCCATCTAGAAAATAATAGAATTCATGCCCTGCAACTCTCTCCAACATTTGGTCCACAAAAGGTAGAGGGAAATGATCTTTCCTAGTGCCAGCATTAAGTTTCCTATAGTCTATGCATACCCTCCAACCAGTGGTGACTCTAGTGGGAATGAGCTCATTGTGTTCATTTGCTACCACAAAGGACTCCTCGCACTTCTAGTATTACTTCGTTGACCGACTCCACTTGCTATCTACAATAAGGTAAATAACGCCTACATCCAACAGTTTTAAAACCTCTTTCTTGACAACTTCTTTCATGACTGGGTTCAGTCTTCGCTGTGGTTGTCTAGAAGGTTTGACATCCTCTTCCAAGTGAATCCTGTGTGTGCAAATCAAGGGGCTAATTCCCTTAATATCTGCAATGGTCCATCCTATGGCAGTTTTGTGTGTTCTCAACATCTCCAGAAGTTTATTCTCTTGATCTGGCTCTAAAGATGAGGATATGATTAATGTGGGAAAAGTATCTTTCCTAGAAATGGCATACTGAGATGCATGGTAAGGGTTTCAATTCAAGCCAGTGGCTTTAAAGATAATACTCTGTCCTCAATTGGTGGCAATTTTTCAAATCTAGATGCCCACCCATTTGCCTCCATTACCTCACTGTGCTCAATTATGGAGTGCAGAAACTCTAATTCGGATGTGGTCACCTCCTCAACACAAGTTAGGCTTACTAGACAAGACTTGAGAGGGTCATCATATGAAACATGACCTACATAGTTCTCGCACTGGCGTATTCTATCATATTTACCTCACGTACATCCCTCATCATCCCCTTACCTCCTGATAACATTGAAGATGTTTAGATTAATAGTCATGCAGCTACCAAAAGATAACGTCATTAATCCTCCTCACTTATGTATAATGGCATCGCGTTGGCCAAGAAGGGCCTTCCAAGAATCATTGAAAACTGAGTCCCTTGATTCACCTAGTTGAGTGTCGAGAACAACAAAATCCACAGGAAAGTAGAACTTGTCTATTTGCACCAATACGTCTTTCACTATACCTCTAGGAACTTTCACACTACGGTCAGCTAGCTGAAGGGTGATATTAGTAGGCTTTAACTCTCCTAACCCTAACTCAACATATACCGAGTATGGCAACAAATTAACACTTGCTCCCAAGTCCACTAAAGCATGTCCCAATTTCGAGTTTCCCACCACTATGGAAATAACGGGCTTCCGGTCTTTTTTTGTATTTTCGAGGGCAAGTTGTTCCTAATCAGAGAGGTGATTGTTTAGTCATAAATACATCCTGTTGACACTCTAACTTTCTTTTCACAAGACACAAGTCTTTCGAACTCGCATATGACTCCGAATCTGCTTTATGACATCCAACAAGGGAATGTTTACCTTAACCTGTTTGAACAACTCATAGATTTCAGCATGATTGGTCAATTTCTTAGGGGCTCTCAACCTATGAGGTATGGAGTAGGAGGGGCACAGGTAGCTTTTTCTTTTTCTTTCTCAACATCACCCACATCTATCCTAGGAACATGAGGCTTGTCAGACACATCATCATCTCTTGGTGGTTCACTTTGAAAATCTTTTGTTGTTTCCTTGGAAAACTCTTTGGGTTGAATGGTTTTATCAATAGTTTTTCCACTTCGAAGAGTGGTGACAGCCTTGCACTGTTCAAAAGTTGCATTAGTTGGACTTGAGATTCCAACACTATTTTGACCTTGAGGGTTTTTGATGGTCTGAGAAGGGATTTTCCCTTTTTCTTGTTGAGAGTCACATAAGAGGTCAAATCTGAAGGATTTGGGACCTCAAACATCACGTATGTCGCTCGAAATTCAAAGGTTGGTGGATTGTTGAGCCTAGACAAAGTGTGTCACAATGTCCTCCAAACTTCTATTATGTGGAGATTGATAGAGTCATTTGATTTTGATTCCCTGAGAAGAGGGTGAAAACCTTAGTTAGATCTGGCAGAAGTCCTTATGACCTTGGATTTTGGAATTGAGGGACTTAATTAGAAAAGCCTTGGTTTTGGAAGTTCTGGCCTTGGTTATGTGGAAATTGGTTTTGGCCTCCCTCATTCCTCCAACTAAAATTTGGGTGCTTACTCCACCCTGACAGGTGCTCAGTACGGGAGAATCAAGTGGCTCTGTACTAAGAGCATTAGTCATTTATTCGATTGCTCCCTTGACTTGAGGAAGGTTAGGGTGCGCACGGTTGAATGAGTGGGCTCACTATAAATTATGCATGACTCAACCACCTGCATCCCATAGGCACCGAAGGTCCAAGTACAATAAATACCCCATTCACTTTTTCAATTCAACGGCCCTAACTTTCTAGCTTAAATCGCTATTTTCGCCTAGACATCATTCTCTCTTACTTGATGTATCCTCCTCCGTAGGTACCATGTCCCTTAGCAAAGAATCAGGGAGGCATTAGTCCTGGCTCGAGCATTTTCCGCCATTTTATCGCAATCGTACGCCCCTCGCGCTTTTCTCATGAACTCCCCGCGCGACGCATCACTGGATGTATTGTTTGTTATTTAGGAAAGTCCTCGTGAAAGTATGCAAACCACGGTCCAACATCCAAACCATGATGAGGGAGAGCGTGAGGAGGTCCTTATATCTTTCCCATACAATAGCAAAAGGTTCACCCTTAAGCCAAAAGTTTTGATTATGCCCGCATGAGTGCATTAAGGCCCCTGAGGGTTAATTTGTTCAAAAATTCGTTTTGCATGTCTTCCCAAGTGAAAATTGAATTGGGAGCAAGAGAGTGAAACCATATTTTGGCCTTTTCCTTTAGAGATAATGGGAATAGAACCGCATTGTGACATATATGGAGGGGCAACTCAGAGAAAGGAAAGCACTAAAAACATCCTTAAATCTCTCATGACGAGTACGGTTCTCGTAATCGACCCTCGATATACGGAGAAGTCGACCATCTCCGACTTCATAAGGAATTGGTTAGCCTCTTTAGATAGGCGAATAATGAGTTTGTTGTGGTTCTTTGAGGTTGCAAAATCTCTCGAAGGGGTTTTTTCCACATTAGGCCGGCTGTGAAGGGAGTTCGATATTGATTCATGAAAATAATATTTCCCCTCCTCCCGTCGTGTCGTTTACGATGCAACACCATCTCCTTGCTGTGTAGGCTCATAGGGTCTTTGCGGGTTACCAGGTAACCCTTGATCATTTGGATTAAAATGCGTTTGTTGATTTCCGGGATGTTCCATTTGAGGATTAGGGTTCTCTTGAAACAAACGTCTTACTGTGGAATCTTCACGATGTCTTTGAGGTATAACTCTTACAAGTCGGCGTTCCTCGTCACGAGCCCCCAAATGGACATACACCAATATTACCCCAACTGGACAGGTATCCACTTATATTATCTACAAAAAGAGTTAAAAGAAAAAGGTAGAGAACGTACCGGATTTGCAATGCAATTTCAAATTACCACTAGCTTTCTCTAGATCGACTAGAGTGCTCGCCACTCCCCAGCAGCGGTGCCAAAAACGCTTCATCTATTTAGTGTGCTGAAATTATTCCCAAGTGTATGAACTGATGTCGTCAAGCATTATAATATTATGGGAGTCCACAGGTCATTTCCACAGGGAATGGTTTCCTAGATAATCCTTAGGGATTGCTATCCAATGAACGTGCAAATAAAGTAAAATCTGGGGGTTTTGGTTGATTGATTTGTTAACCGATTGATTTAAACTATTTTAAAACGAGAAGGCCGAATGATAGGATCCTAAGGTTTTCACTCTTCTCCAACTAGATAACACTCACCTCTCACTTACATTCTCATCTAGGAGCCATTGATGAATGGTCTTTGATGGGGGATATACCTTTAAACGCTTTTGTAAGACTAAGAATAGATGAAAGATATCAAACGCTTACTTAGACGATTTGATTAGACTCTTAGATTGCATTTGAAATCAAGCACAACGTGTACCAAGAATCTCTCGTTCACACATTGTCAAGAAGATGCCAAACTAAGGTTTTATAAGAATTTAAGCAAGTGTTTCATATCATACAAATCCCATTGAAGCATAAGAGAGGGACTGAGTGTTGTTACCTTGGAGGGGATGAGTTTCCATCGTTAGAACCCTATCATGGAGGTTTAGAACTCCATTAAAAGTAAGAATTGATTCATAAATACTGGAACAATAATATTAAATGTGAATTGAGAAATATCACTCCAATTGAAAAGTTGAAACATAAAAAACACAGAGCTCACTCAACGAATACCAAGTTATAAAACCAAACTGAAAGATTACAAAATGTTCAAAACCAGGAATGAAAAGAAACTAGCTACTATACTCTAGAAAAACCTAGAAGATATCAGAAAAACTCTAAAAGTGAGAGCAAACCCTAGAACACAAAATAACTCCCTCCATTCTGCCCTAAAGTGGGCTTAAATACAATCTACATTAGTGATTTCGAAGTGGGAACCAAAAGACGAGCATGCCCTTTCACCAAGATCGAAATTCCTCTTAAATTTTGCAAAGATTGCATTGATATCGCACGAAGTAGCGTGGTACCTGCATTTCAAAACCCCACTGGCCCTCAACCACACTCTGTACCGGTACCACCTGATTTGGTACCGGTACCAATACTCCATTGGATCTCAATTGTATGTGGGTACAGGTACCACCTAATTTGGTACCGATACCAATATCTCCACAATTACCCAACTTCACTCCATAACTGCCTGGGGCCTCCCGACAGCACCTAGAATCGATGGCGATGAACTGTAGTTGTCCCTTGGAAACCAAACCACTACGAAAATGTGCATGGAACATCATACAACCTGCACACATATAAAAACAGTAGAAAAGGTCAAAAGGACCTACTCTACACAAAATGAAAGCAAAACATGGGCTGAGGGGCTTAAAAACCTATATAAATGTCGCACTTTTATGTATCCAACAAAATACGACATAGTATTTTATATCGCGACAGAGTTGGCCAAGGTGAAGAGATTTTATGTCGTGACAGAGAATTCAATGTCATGACAGAGTTGCCTGAAATTGTGTCGCGACAGAGTATATCTCACGTTGCACAAAGAGTTCCAAGACATGAGGTCTTCCATGTCGTGACATAGTGTCATGTGTCATGACAATGGGCACGGCATTGCGTCTCAACAAGGCGAGACATGCGCACGACAGACACTGTCGCACAAAGACGCTGCACGATAGGATGCGCGACAGAGGCAATCCCACGCGATAGAGATTGCAGATAGACTTTGTATAGTGGTAAAAAAAAAAAAAAAAAAAAAAGGACCCTTGGGATTTGGGGCGTCACACAAACAACAAAAAAGAAAGAAAAAAAAAATTTGGCGTTTGTGACAAATACTAACCACAATTGTTGGAGATACTAGATGGTATTATGGAGTAATAACCCTAACAAATAGAACTTAGGCTCGCTTGGAACCTGAAAAGTACTAGGCAAAGGAAAAAAATGATAAGGAAAATTATATTCTCATGTTTGGTTATAAAAGAAAATCAAATGTAATCAAAATTTTACATCTTTCAAAATTTCTTAGTTCTTAGTTCTTATGTAATAGAGAAACAAATAAAATGAATCTGAATAAAACATATAGAATTAATTTATTAAGTTTAAACTTATTTTATATTTTCCTTCAAAAAAAAAAAATTTCCCACTTTTCCTCATTATTTTCTTTCTTAGTACTTTCCAAGTTCCAAACGGAGCCTTAAGCACTCTAGAGGAGAACAAAAAGACTCCAGAAAAGCAACCAGAGGGAAGAAGATTTTACTAGTCCGTTAAGGAACAATGCATGCCTTGACGATTGAGAAATCCTTCTAAATGAAATACATCATCTAGTGGATGGTAAAGTCTATGGAAAAAACTAGTTAGAAACCATTTGAAGTGTAAGACAAGATCAAGAACAAATACAATTTTCCAGATAGAGGGATATAGATGAACTAGGTAGAGATCTATCTTGTCTATTTCTGATTTTATATAGATTTATCATCAAGGTATTCTCCCTGGTCATTCTCAAGGGGTTTTGTAAAGGTATTTGGTTCAACTTTGCGTTGATTGAAGGAGCTTGAAGCCAACTTTTTAGGTGTTTTACAAGTGCTGGGCCACTTAATTAAACTATGAGTGATGTAATCGAAAAGCTTTCTTTCTCAAATCCCACAACAAACATGCACCAGCTTACACTTAGGTAGCTATATATAAATCGGATGTTACATTACCAATTCCAACAGTCTCATAAAGTTATGAAATGTCTTATATAGATAAATGTTTCCTTATGATATTACACTTTGGCTTCAAGCATTCTCTGTAGTACAATAATGACTCGTTGCCAAATGAAACAAGGATTTCTAGAATTTTATTTTGTATCAATGACATTTAGGTCAATTAATTAAGTCATTTATTGTAAAACCCGTGAAAATTTTAAATTTAAATTTTTCATATAAAAAGGGGGCAAAACGGTAATTTATCGAAATAGTCCAGAGAAAAGTTGGGATTTTTATAGATCTCGGATGATGAAACGGATTGCACCGTTGGAATCGTCTCGCGAAATCTAGCTACCCAGTCGAATTTCGTTGAATTCTGAGATAGTCGAAATTTCACGTATTTCGAGGAAACGCGTGTCGGGCGACACATGGCGAGCCATGTGGATGACACATGGCGAACCATGTGGTGACACATGGCACGCCATGTGAGTGACACATGGCAAGCCATGTGAGTGACACATGGCAATCCATGTGTCATAATGCATGGCAAAGGCATGCCATGTGTCAACATGCATGGCACCCTTAGACACTATATAAGGGCCTTCATACATGGGGTCTCATACATGGGGTCTCAAGATCAGTCCGTGGGAGCAGCAAGGAGAAGAGAAAGAGAGGGAAGGAGTAAGGGAGGAGGAAAGGAGAAGAGAAAAGGGAGGAAAGGAAAGGGAGAAAGGAAAGAAGAAAAGAGAAGAAGAAAGTGGGAGGAAGAGGGAAGGAGGTTGCACAAAGGAGCGCACCCTGACTAAGAAGAACCCGAAATCGCTACAAGAGGTAGGTTTCCTCCTACTCTGATTATTTTACGCCTAGGGGCCGTGTAATGGCCTACGGGTTTCGTCCGATTTTCTAGGAGAATTTGTATGTTGTGTGGTTTGTTTATGATTGTGTGATGGTCAAAGGCCAGTTTTACGGGGTTTCGGGACTATCTGAGACCGAACACTGTGTTATGGGACCACAAAATCCCGAGCGTATCGGCAACGGGGTGTGCCCAAATTTCCGCACACACCCTTAGAATCGACCGCAACTTTGACGGCCATAACTTTCGTCCGAACTGACTACGCTCGACTCTACGGAAAGCTCGTTGAGTCTAGAATTTAATAAAATAAAGTTCTCAACCAAAATGTAGGCTGAACATTGGGATGGGTCACAGACAATTGAGGAATAGTTTGTTCCAGCTCTTAACTTCGATTTCTGGAACCGGTTTGTAATTCAAAATGCGTTTCGACTCCGCATATGGCCTTCGAAAGGTGGAATTGCGTGTTGATGGTTTGTGTGGTATTTACTGTGGTCTGACTTTCCGACTAAGTCCGTATTATTTAAAGCTGAAGCATGGCCGGAATGGCTAATGTGTGTCATTGCCATAAATTCAATGACATGCTAAATATGTAAAATGATGTGATAAAGATGGAAATAATTATATGCATTGGGTTATATGACTGACACACTATGTCTCGGCCCAAGAATATAAATTATGGCATTACTTGCCTAAGTAATGGTTGGAATTATTTTAACACATGCTTGAATGATGTGTTGACATGAATGAACTGAATGATAGAAAAGATGAGTGCATGCTTACGGATGTAATGATTTGAATATGTGGAATATTAATACATTGCATGTATACAATATATGAAATGTGTGCATTAGACATATGAGTGTTCATAGCACACATAGTGTATGGTAAGTACGTCCATGTAGAGGTATTCTACATCGTCATGGGCCTGGTGCAAGTGGGCACAAATTGCATCAGATTGCAAAGTGTAACACCACATTACATGAAAGTGTGTTCATGGTAATCGATTTATAATCGTTGGTGTTGAATCTGTGGGCTTGGGAATGGACTAAGTCCAATTGAGTTCAATAAAGGTTAAACGAAAAATGGAAAATGAAATGTGCATAGTAGGGGATAGATACCCCTCAAGTGAAAGCCTAAAACTCCGGTTACAGAGTATCCACCGTGAAAGCTCGAAAATGTCGAAGGGTGTAAGAGACCCACGGTGAGACCCTCGAAAGTTCTATTACCCAAAAAGACACGAAACGACAATACAAATATCACATAGACTACGTGGTTGCAAATGAGCTCTGACCGAATTCTAATATTGATTTCCTATTAGCACTTGCATCGGGTGGTGGGTCGGAGGTTAACTCGCATTCGGGGGCATGTAGAGTGTCAGTCTCATACATGCTGTAGATTTTTTTCCATGATAGGACAACATGTGGTGCAACGGGATTGTTGTTGGTTTGAATGAAATGATCATTGCATGCGCACCTAAAGCAGGAACAGCCCTTGTAGATTTATCTCATCGGGCGTTAGCTCACCCTTCGCCGTGGGATCCTCTTTTCAAGCATGCACGTACAAAGTGCATCGACGCCCTTAAAGGCCGGGATTATAAAGCGGGCCGGACTGTGGCCTTGATTCTTGTTTTATGTATATATTAGAACGAACTAGTTTTAATATATGTTTTTTATTAAGAGTAATGTAATAACTCTTGGATCTATAGAAATGTATGGTCTTATAACCGCATGGATTTAGTATAAGTATGACCCATCGGGTCATTTTACTACGATGGGTCTCTGCGATATGAGACACACAAGCCGCAGTTGAAGGTGGTCAACGGACCCCCGGCTTTGGGGTGTCTCGCCTGATATCGAGCTAGTACGAATACCTAGTGGCCTATGGGGTACGGGTCTGTGACATGATGTTAATGTGTAAAGATCATGTACCGGGTATAGCTTGTTGGAGCTTGAGTTAGAGTTACCTAGTGCCTGAAATCGACATCCGCATCATAGTTCGCATCGTCTAGGTAGGAGGTTACCTAGAGTCCATGAAAACAGATTAGATCACATCATGCATTGTGTGCCTCGTGTACGCGAATTGTATGTTCGTGATCAGGTGTTACAAATTGCGTGAATTATATATCGTGGTAGGATGTATATAGGAAATAATGCAACACTAGGTTGAGAAACATAACCTTAGGAGTTCGGGAAACGTATGGATGGTTCGATATTAGGTCTATTAACATCGTTGACTACGACATCGTTTGTAATAGATTGCGGACTATATGAGAGCTACCGCCTACACGCCGCACGTACTTTCGTTGTGTTTCAGGGAATAGGCACGATGCTTCACCCCATACTGCGTATGATTCACGATGGCACGCTTGACCGTCAAGAAGCTAACCTTACCCCGGAGGACGGCGAGACAGATATGGTTCGCTACCGTGGTTTGGCGAAAAGGCGATGTTTTTCCCACGAAGTTACCATGATTACCTCCACCGAGGGACGTGAGACTTTCTCAGATGAGTTACATCTGGTATCGCCACTCCATCTTTGAAGTGACTTCAAGATATGACAAGGCCACAGCTGCAGTTGTTCTCAAGGTCCGCATACGTGAGTTATCGGGCAAGGGTTTCATGATCACTGCACTTGGCCATGGGGCGCTCCTGCCTATTCGCGAAGAAGAAGCGATAAGACCTTCGACTACGCGATCGACATGCATCATGAATGTGGTTACAATCAAGAATCGGTATCCACACGCAGGATTACGAGTTGTTTGATCACTGAGGGAGCGGAGTCTAGTCCAAGATGTACCTTCGTGACCGGTTACCATCGCTTGAGAGTTGGGTGAGGCATATCTCTAAGACGTCAGACGCGCAGACGCATTTTGAAGCCATTTGCGATACCGATTGACGACGCACGCAAGAAGATTCATAGACTTCATGAAGTGTTCCAACCCTATTTAGATCAGTTTGTTGTGGTCTTCGATGACATCCTAACCCATCCCATTCGGAGGTGGGAGCATGAGGATCATCAGAATCGTACACAACTTTTCGAGGATCACCGCCATGCCAAGTTCGCAAGCTGAAGCCGGCTTGTTGAGGTGGGCTCGGGGACAAGTGGTGTCGACTTCAGGCGTGTCAATGGACTCAGGGAAGGTTGAGGCTATGATGAGTCGAGAGACCGGTCGCCGATACGCTAGCTGATTGGCGGGTATTACAAGAGGTTTATGTGAGATTTTCCCAGGCTAGCAATGGCCATGACGTGGATTTGACTCGAAGGAGGTCAAGTTTGTGGGATGACTCATGTGAGTGAGCTGCTCCAGAATTGAAAAGAAGGCTTATCATTCTATTCCGATAGTCCCTAAGAAGGGATGCAGGTAACACGTTGTAATTCATGATGCTTCTCGGGCGACGAATCGATGTGCTGTAATGCAGCTAGAAAGCCGCGGGTTTATGGTTCTCGAAAGTTGAAGAATCATGAGCAGAATTACCCTACACACGATATAGAGTTGGTGACCATTGTCTTTGCCTTGAAGGTTTGGTGTCATTATCTGTATGGTGAGCAGTTCGAGGTGTCTTCAGACCACAAAAGTCTTAAATACATCTTCACGCAAACGGCACTTCAATACGAGGCAGTCAGTAGTGGATGAAGCTGGAGGATTACAACTTCACTTTGCATTACCATCCCGGTAAGGCAAATGTGGTGGCTGATGCACTCAATTGAAAGTCACAGGGAGTATTGGCTAGTATAGCTTCCCGTGAGGGTGGATGCTCGAAAGGACAAGGAGCCGGCCCCACTATAGTACGATGAGTGTGCCCTGGGTACCAAGGAGTCCGATGGCTACGCCGTCTCTACCGAGCAGAGGATAGAAACAAAAACACTGTGGTCCAAATCCACACCAGTGACCAGCACGGGCCGTGGACTGGGAGTACGCTAGGTACACAACCCGGACGGTTGCCAGGCCATCCACACGCATGGTAGTCTTCGCAGATAGACGGGTCATGGGTCCCCAACAACGGATTTGATGTGAGAGATCCTCGTGGAGGTTCCATTGCCCCGATTCAAGTAGCATCCAGTGGCACGAAGATGTATCATGACCTTCGTCGCCAGTATTACTAGAGCGGGATGAAGAGGCATGTCAGGGATTTTGTCCGAAGGTGTCTCATGTGCCAACAGGTCAAGGCTGAGCACCAGAGGCCAATAGGGCTACTTCAACCATTGGAGATAGCGGAGTGGAAGTAGGAACACATCACAATGGACTTTGTGACTCACTTGCCATAGACATCGTGCGGAAGCATGATGCGATGTGGGTTATAGTGGACCAACTCACCAAGTCGGCACATTTTCACTGCATGGACGACCTTCACACCGGAGGAATTCGCAAGTTATGCCATACTGAGATAACACGATTTCATGGAGGCTGGGCCTCCATAGTATCGAATCGATCCCGCCTACGACTACCTGAAGAGTTTCTAAAAGGCCATGGGGACACAGTTGTAGATGAGTACCGCTTTTCATCCTCAGACGGATGGTCAATCTGAGCAAACTATTCAGATTTTAGAGGACATGCTGCGAGCATGCGTCCTGGATCTCAAGGGTAGATGGGATGAGCACTCACCCTTGGTAGAGTTCGCTTTACACAACGCTTATCGCAAAGTATTCGTGATGGCGCCTCATGAGGCTCCTCGGGGAGGCCATGTCATTCATCGATATGCTGGATGTGAGACGGGAGAGAGCTCCATCACTCATTCGCATTGACAGAGACACCTCGAGAAAGTGGGTATGATCCAAAAGCATCTCCTTACTGCTCTGAGCCAGCTGAAGAGTTACGTCGATATATGACAATGACCTCTAGAGTTCGAGGCGGGTGATCATTTCTTCTTGAAGGTGATTCCTAAGAGAAGAGTGACTGATTCTAAAACGAGGGAAGTTATCGCCGAGGGTATAATATTGCACTTTCGAGCTACTCGAGAGGGTGGCGCTGACATAAGACGCTTAGTTGCCGCTGAGTTTGTCGAGCATTCATGAGGTGTTTCACGTCTCTATGCTCCAAAAGTAGACTCCATATCCAACTCATATAGTGGATTGGGGTGAGCTTGTTGTTGATGCAGATGGGACCTTCGAGGAGTGACCAATGCGTATCATGGATAGCCGAGAGCAGGTTTTGCGTGGCAAGACTGTGTGGCTTGTAAAGGTGTTGTGGCAGCACCGAGGAGTCGAGGAGGCGACAGGGAGCGGTAGGACACCGTGCACGCCAACTATCT
Organism: Tetrastigma voinierianum; assembly: GCA_016808115.1. Taxonomy (NCBI): domain Eukaryota; kingdom Viridiplantae; phylum Streptophyta; class Magnoliopsida; order Vitales; family Vitaceae; genus Tetrastigma; species Tetrastigma voinierianum. The sequence continues at coordinate 315,942 of JAEQBH010002521.1, forward strand.
CTTCTTGTTCGACGGGGAAGATGCGCTGTCTAGTCATTAATGATTTAAATGACTGTCGATATGTAATGTGGTTCGATTACAGGGACACAGGTGAATTTTTGACAAAATTCTTTTAAGGGGGGGAGGTAAAACCCGTGAAAATTTTAAATTTAAATTTTTCAGATAAAAAGGGGGCAAAACGGTAATTTATCGAAATAGTCCAGAGAAAAGTTGGGATTTTTCTAGATCTCGGATGATGAAATGGATTACACCGTTGGAATCGTCTCACGAAATCTAGCTACCCAGTCGAATTTTGTTGAATTCTGAGATAGTCGGAATTTCACGCGAAATCTAGCTACCCAAATAATTTTAAGAATTCTTGAGATAAAGTCGGAATTTCACGATTTCGAGGAAACGCTGGTGGTCGGTGACACATGCATGAGCCATGTGGATGACACATGGCGAACCATGTGGTGACACATGGCAAGCCATGTGAATGACACATGGCAATCCATGTGTCACAATGCATGGCAAAGGCATGCATGTGTGTGACACATGGCATGCCATGTGTCAACATGCATGGCACCCTTAGACACTATATAAGGGCCTTCATACATGGGGTCTCAAGATCATCCATGGAGCAAAGAAGGAGAAAGAGAGTGGAGGGAAGGAGAAGGAGGAGGAAAGGAGAAGAGAAATGGAGGAAAGGAAAGGAGAAAGTGAGGAAGAAAAGAGAAGAAGAAAGGGGAGGAAGAGAGGAAAAAGAAAGAGGAAGAGGAAGGAGTGTTGTGTAGGAGGCAAACTCGAACAAAGAACCCTAACTCAAGTACAAGAGGTGTATGTTTCCTCCTACTCAAGATTTTACGCCAAAATGTGGTAAATGGCCTACGTGGTTTCTCGGTCCGATTTTCTAGGAGAATTTGTATGTTGTGTGGTTTGTTTGTGATTGTGTGATGGTAAAAGACCAGTTTTACGGGGTTTCGACCGTCTCGAGACCGGGATCGTGTTATGAGACCGCAAAATCCCGGGCGTAATAGCAAACTGGTGTGCCGCCCAAATTTCCTGACCCGTGAATCACCACAACTTTGACAACCATAACTTTCTCATCCGAACTCCGATTCGATCGTTCTTGGACTCTACGGAAAGCTCGTTGAGTTTAGAATTTAATAAAATAAATTTCTCAGCCAAAATGTAGGCTTGACATTAGGATGGGTCACGGACAATTGAGGAATAGTTCGCTCGACTGAACTTCATTTTCTAACCTATTTGTAATCGAATGTTTCGGATCGTGATACTGGCTCGAGCAGGAATTACGTGTTGATGTTTTGTGTGGTATTTACAAAATCGGAATTTCGACTAAGTCCATATTATTTCTTAGGCCAAGCATGACCGGATTTATGGCCGGGAATGGCTAATGTGTGTTATTGCCATAAATTCAATGACATGCTAAATATGTAAAATGATGTGATAAAGATGGAAATAATTATATGCATTAGGTCAGATGGATCGATACACTGGGCGCGTCTCGCCCAAGAATATAAATTATGGCATTACTTGCCTAAGTAATGGTTGGAATTATTTTAACACATGCTTGAATGATGTGTTGACATGAATGAACTGAATGATAGAAAAGATGTAGTGCATGCTTATGTGATGTATTGATTTGAATATGTGGAATATTAACATGACTGCATGTATGTTAAATATATGAAATGTTGTGTGCATTAGACATAAGTGTTCATAGCACACACATAGTGTATGGTGTAGAATGTCCATGTAGAGGTCTTCATACATTGTCAAGTGGTTTGAGTGAGTGGCACAAATTGCATTGCATTGGTGCGTAATACCACATTACATGAAAGTGTGTTCATGGTACTGATTTGGCACTGCATTGGGTGTTGAATCGTGTGGGCTTGGGAATGGGACAAAGTCCAATTGAGTTCCACAGTGTTAAACGAAAACGGTAAATGAAATGTGTTGGGCATAGCAAGTAGGGGATAGATAACCCCCTCAGGTGAAAAGCCTGAAAACCTGGTTAGACAACGTATCCACCTGAGTTTCCCGAAAGTTTCCGAGGATGTAAGAGACTACGGTGAGACCCCGAAAGTTCTCGCTGCTCCAAAAGACACGAAACGATTAAATAAATATCACATAGACTACGGGTTGTGAAATGGGAGCTCGACTGACTTTCGCATTGATTTCTATTGGCACTTGCATTGGGTGGTGGGTCGGAGGTTGACCAGATTGGGCATGTAGAGTGTCGTCTCATACATGCATGTAGATTTTTTCCATGATAGACAAATATGTATGCACGGATCGTTGTCAGTTTGATCGTGAAATGATCATTTGTATGTGCACTCAAAAGGAATAGCCCTTGTAGGATTTGGTCTCTATTTGGCGTTAGCCTGCTCCCCGTCGTGGGACCCTTCGCACATACCGTGGCAGTGCAGACGGGCGCCCTTAGAGGCCGGGATTATAAAGCGGGCCGGACTGTGGCCTTGATTCTTGTTTTATGTATATTAGGAATGAACTAGTTTAATATATGTTTTTCATTATGTAATGTAATAACTCTTGATCTATAGAAATAAATGGTCCAACCGCATGGATCTAGCATGGATTTATGGGCCCTATTTGGTCATTTTACTCAAATATGGGTCTCATGATATGAGACACATAGGTTTCCGCAGGTTGACGGTGGTCAACAGGACCCCCGGGTTTTGGGGTGTCACATTTATATTGAGTATATTTCAACATGGTTTAAGGTTTTCAAAATGTTGAAACTTTGAGAAGCTGGCATGATGCAAAAGCTGAGGATGCAGAAAAATGAAGAGCTTGGTCAAAGATGGGGTGCCAAGCCCAATCAAGAAAATGATTGACCTCATCCTCATGTAATGCTTTCATATGCATGTATTACCATTACCATACCTTTTAATGATTATGGTAAAATACAATTCCATTTCATGGCAAATTTGCAATTCAGGCAAAATAATTTACTTTTACTCGCATAATGTGGGAGGATTCATTCATTCTACAGGCAACTTCACCCTTCTATATAAAAAGAAATGATCATATTCTCTCTACTCTTAGGAGCGGCAGAGCCCCCAAATATGTAGAGAGGCCCATTCCAAAGAAGGGAGAGTAGAAGAAAAAGAAATGACAGAAAGTGTTTTTCCTCATTATAAATTAGAGATGACACTCCTATACAGACAAGCCCCATCTCATCTCCCCCATTTCCTATACAAGAAAGAAATTAAAATTCAAAAATCAAAGAAAATCCCTTTTTTTTGCTATTTCACTCTGAATCACTTTCCATACTTCCCTCCCATGGCCTTCAATCCTCTTGGTCTCTGCAACACAAATCCAATCACCAAAAAAATCACACAAATACCCACTAACCCAAAGATTTGATAAAACCACATTAAACACGAGAAAAAGAAGATGAAGACTGGGAGAAAGGAGGAGAAAATCACCTTCTTAGTAGTCTTCTTCTCCCGCACTTTCATACCTCTCTTGTGCACATATCAGACAACCATACCCTTGGACTCACCAACTGCCATGTAGAAACCAAATCTCATAAGTCATGTCAAACCCCCCTCCTTCAAAAACCCCAAATTCCCAGACTGAAAATTGAAAAAAAAATGAATTGGATTATGTGTCATCATATGTGTTATGTGTCAAGTGGACGGATCAATTAAGGCGTTGTTTTATGAGGCTGGTCCATTATGTGATGAAGAAGCTATTGATTTCTTTAATTGGCATGCCTTTAAACAAAATGTTCCTAAAGAAGACTACATGAACCTAGCAAAGCATATGGAAAATTATGCCAAAGGCCATCCTTTAGCCCTTAAAGTTTTGGGTTCTTCTCTTTATAGAAGGACAATAGATCGATAAATGGAAAAGTAAATTGGATAAATTGAAGAAATGCCCTAAGAAGGAAGTTAATGACCTCTTAAGAGTAAGCTTTGATGGGCTTGACAATTTTGAAAAAGATGTGTTTCTTGACATTGCTTGTTTTTTTACAGGATCGACAAAGATTTTGTGTAAAAAATATTAGATAGTTGTAATTTATATGCAACAATTGTCATACCAGTTCTTCATGATAGATGTTTAATAACTATTGTGCACAATGGGATACAAATGCATGACTTGATACAACAAATGGGTTGGACTATGTAAGGTTTATAGATAACAATGCAAATCTGCTAACCAAATAGTTAAATAGAAAGTTAGTTGAAAGACATCCTCATGAAAGAATAAGGCGATATGGTTGATACCGTACCTAGTTGACTAGAGATCACAAGATTTATGTAAAATAAGGATAACTAAACTCTAAAGACTTGGTAATATCACCATGGGGATCTTCCCTTGTCCATTCCTATGATACAATAGTGATGCTCATAAAAATGAAGGTTAAGTTGTGCTTTTAATCATCCTTAAGCAATGGAGAGTGCAACAAAAGTGATATTAGTTGCTCTTAAATTAGGAGATCACTTATGTAAGAGCGAAATGGGGCTGCTTCAAAAAGAATTGAATATGGCACAATTCCTATTAAACTCTTGTTGAACCAAGCGCATGTAATGGCTATAATGGACATAAAAGTGAAAACTAAAATGTGTTAGGAAGATTCATGTATGAAATATGCAATGATCAAAATATCGGTAAACTTGGATATATCGGTACTTGGATTTTATAGATATATTGAAAATATCGGTGAATATTTTTACATAAATATCAGTAAAGAAAAAATATAAAAAATATTTTGAAATTTATAAAAAAAGTACTTTTAAAAAGTATAAAAATGACATAAATAAATAAAATATACTGTTAAACATTATTCATAATAATTTATATAGAGATTACATTGCAATAGTATTTAAATAAAAATTTCGGTTTCTAATTTTTTACATTATGGTTTCTATTTTTATATCTACTTAAAATGATGTTTTTTAACTAAATATAATAGGTATTTAATTTTTCTTTCTAACTAAAAATAATTTATTGATATCAACCATTACAAAGGTAATATTATTAAGTTAGACCAAAACGATAAATACCCATATAAAATTAAAATTTAATTCAAATAGGGCTTAATAATAGTTTTTTTTATTGTAATATTCTCATATTTTAAATTAACAAGAACTCAGATTTTTTATAATATTAAGAAAAGTTATGGTTTTCAATTTATTTTTAAACAAGTAAAACATGAATGGATAATCTGAAAATAATAAAAATAAATAACCTAATTTCTTTGTTTTATTTTAAATCTTTAGGCCTTTTTTTTCAGCCCATAATCTTCCTTTTAGAAGATTAGATCTTAACCATTCATTTTTCATAAACACTATCTCCACCATTCATTTCTCTTAAACCCTAGAAGTCTCTTTGGAACCTCATTTCACATAAAGTTGCGCTGTCTCATCCTCTTTTCATTGGATTTTTTTTCTTATTTCCTCTGTTCTTTTTCTCTTCTCTCATAGCTTCTCCTCTTCCATTTTCTTCTTCTTTTCTTTCCTCTACCATCTTCTTTCTCCTTTTTTTTCTCTTTTCTTTTCCAATTTTTTCATTAGATTTCTATTATTTTCCGGATTTTTCCTCCGATCTCATTTAAAAAAACAGTCAACAGCACAATCGATTTTTTTAAATAAAATCGGCAAAAATCGTTGATTTTTCACCGATATTTTACCAATTTTTTCAACAGCATTCTTCTTCATGAGTGCGTGTTGAGAAAGCTCGATATTTCGACAATATATCGATATTTTCCGATATATCGTCGAAATATCAACGATATTGTCGATATTTCCTCGATTTTTTCTTCAACCGACTTTCGGTTCCCTATATCGTATCGGTAACCTTCGATATCCTATATATCGGTTGATATGTAGGATATTTTCATCCATAGAGATATGTCATCATCTACACAAATAGCAGAACAATTCAAGGACATCATATTTACTGTTTAGTCAGTAGAGTAAACATATTTTTACAAGGGAATGTTCAAAGGGTAACACCTACCTCTCTAATGCAGGTTTTAACCATTGGCTCTGTCACCAAATTTGTCATGTCTTTGGTCATTAATTTCATTCATGTGGGGAATTGTCGGAGTCTTTTGAAATATAAAACTCAAGTTTATCGAGTCTGATATTTTTTATTCGTCCTTCTCCTTTTGTTAGTAATAGAGAGAACACATTTTCAGTTCGCCAGAATAGCAAAAGAGTGCTTTTGCTGACCATTCGACAACCATTTTATCCTGGGAGACAAATGTCTTAGAAATCTCAAAGCACCAATGAAGAAGACGACTCTGTTTTAAGGAAATTGTGGATTTCACAAGACTCGATTGTTTTCTCTTTGGTTTTATTCCTCCTTCATTATATTATTTTGGTTTTTGTTATTTTGGTTATTGGTTTTATTCAACCTAACCATCTTGATGCAGAAGAAGTGTAGATTCGCTTACAAGGGTAGGACCCAAAAATAAAAACAAAAAAGGCTAAAAGCTAAACCATAACTTGTCTAGGTCATTTAGCCCTCATACTTTTTTCTAGTAACACGACTACAACTCTAGTGGTGGAACATCAAGATACTTCACTCCATGATCATGATGAAGTGCTACTCAAGCAAGCAAGTCCGTTGCTCTATTATATTCCTGTAGACATGAACAATATGAACTTCCCAATACTTCTCTAATTCATGCTTTCCTTCTTGTATGCTTTGTTGTGCAAACACACCCAAATAATGCAATAGGTAGAATAACTAAAGGTAGAAAAGAAAGAGAAGACGAAGAATTTAACGAGGTTCTGTATAAATACCTACGTCCTTGAGCGCTAGCGAACAACTTCCACTAATCAAAGAGAATTACAAACTTAGGATCATAAATCAATTTCCAAAGAAATTGAACCAAAAAGTAAATACCCAAGCAATTAGGCAAATACAACAAATACCCTATAGAAGATGGGGAAGAGGTGCAATATTACAAAGTATCAAATTCCCTTTTATAGGCTAGGGGGTGGAAGCAAATCCCATTTTTAACCGATATAGGATTGCAAAATGAGAGAAAATATAACAAATCTCCACCTTGACGAATATGTCAATCCATCCCGAAATGCCTCCAAATGCACTCAACGGCGCCATCAAACCTTCGCAATGTTGATCAAGTCCAAACATGATTAAACTTGATCGTTGTGATCACCACCTTAGTCAACAAATCTACGGGATTCTCGGTAGTCTCAATCTTCTGAAATAAGATTCACCCTTCACTAATAATCTCTCGCACAACTTGATAGCGAACATCAGTATGCTTCGTAGACTTCCAACTTACTGGTGCTCCTGAAAGAGTAAACACATAACCGATTGTAGACTGTCGTTTATTCAAGTCACCAGCACAATCCAAATCAACAAAGCCAATAGCATACTAATCATATGCATCATCTCGCTCAAAGACTAAGCCAACATCTACGATTTTTAATAAGTACCGTAGAATCCATTTCACTATCTTCGAATGTCCTTTACCAGGATCATGTCTATACCTGCTCACTACTATAACTGCTGGCCCCAAACGTCTATGCCACAAACTAGTAATATCTAAATCTTCATCACTACCAGAAACCATGGCCACTACTCCAATCACTATACTACCATTATAGTAATACAAATTATTTTTTATTGTGCCTTTCATAACCAAAAGAGCACCTGACATCTAGAACTCCATCTCGAATAATCCAAACAAAGCCTTTAGATTCTAGGGCCCCCAAAGAGATGAGATTCTTTTTCAACTTCAGTACATACCAAACATGTATCAAAACTCTAATTGATCCATCATGATTACTCAACCGGATTGAACCCATCCTAGTGATATAGCTAACATCACCACTACCCAATTAAACAACTCCATCATCAACTTCTTCAAACTTGAAGAACCACTCCCTATGTGGACACATATGATAGGTACAACCCGTATCCAAAATCCATTCATCAAAACCAACAATAGTTTGATAACCAACTAGATAGAACTCGGAATAATTAGAATCACCGCCATGCTCAATAACACAAGCATCAGGCATAGAATTGCCCTTATCTTTCTTTTTCAACTTAGACAATCTTTCTTCCAATGCCCTTCCTCATGACAAAAGGCACACTCATCTTTTCCCAGTCTACTCTTTAATGTCACCTTTCCCTTTTTTTCCCATTTCTTATTTTGACTACACCCTCTCACTGTCAATGCTTCTACTGACTCATCCTGATGTTCTCTTTGATCTTTCTTTAGAATTCCATAATTCAATAATGCAAAACAAACTTCTTCAAAAGACAGTTTTTCCTTCTCATGAATAAGGGTAATACAAAGATGATCCAACTCATCAGGAAGATAACCAATCAATAACATAGTCTTACGTTCATCTTTGAAGGTCTCATCTAGGTTTAATAAATCAATAATTAATTTATTAAACTCATGGGAACTAATGTTCATACCTAATTTTAACTGGAGACGGAATAATCTCTTCAACAGGCACAATCGATTCTCATTGCTTTTCTTCATATATTTATTTTTCAGCGCCTTCCACAAACTATAGGCAGAGTCTCTTGTAGAAACGTATACCCCTGCTTTTTAGCCAGACAAGAACGGATCAACTCACAAGTTTTTATGTTGAGCCTTTCCCAATCACTCTCACGGGTACCATCTGGTCTTGTTTCTTTTAAAACCAGACCCAAATCTAGCATATACAATGCATCCTTCATATCACTCTACCATAAGCCAAAATTATTCCAGCCATCAAATTTTTCAACATTTACTTTTGCATTTGTGATCATTGTTTTTAACCCAAATTCTGCAATCTTTCCACACAACTGGGTTTTCAAATACTAGGACAGTTCCTAGGAAAGATTGAATTGATCACCACAGTTCCACTTAGACCAGTCTCCTTAGACAAAACAAAAGTTCTCATGAAAGGCTGGATTGGTCCAAATGGTGTCAAAATATCAATCTCCTTAGACAGAACTTCCACATATATTCCAAACAATAGAGCTTCTCTTCAACGGATTTCAATTGTCAATAGTTCAAGAACAAATTTCTAATGTGGAAGATCGAGCTACGCCACAACCACAAAGCATACTTATTACTTCACTTGAACATATGTCTCCTATCAATAGTTCATGGACAAATTTATGATGTGGAAGATCGGACTAAGCTGCAACCATAGAGCATACTTATAAAAGAATCTAAAGCTCTGATACCACTTGTTGGGCAAATGCACCCAAATAATGCAACAAGTAGAATAACTAAAGCCAAAGAAGAAAGAGAACACAAAGAATTTAACGAGGTTCGGTATAAATACCTACGTCCTCGGGGCGCTAGCGAACAACTTCCACTAATAAAAAAGAATTACAAACATAGGGCCACAAATCAATTTGTAAAGAAATTGAGTCAAAAAGTAAATACCCAAGTAATTGGATAATACTACAAATACCCTAAAAAAGATAGGGAAGATATGCAATATTACAAAGTATCAAATGCCCTTTTATAGGCTAGGGGGTGGAAGCAAATCCCATTTTTAACCGATGTGGGATTACAAAATGAGACAAAATATAACATGCTTGAATTAAATTCATTAGCAATAGCCTAGGCTCATTGTTAGCTAGTAATCGCCCCACCATAGGTTTCAAATCCACCTCCAACATAAAACATCTAAATCCTCGAGCCTCAACAAGCCTCAAACCATGAAGAACCACCCATAATTCAGCTTCGATAGCACTACATATACCTATATTTTAGGTGGAACCAGTTAACTTCCTTTTTCTATTTTTAATATTTAAATGATTTTATATGTGAGATCACATAAATACAAAAGTAGGATGGATAAATTGTGAGGTTAAATATGTCTTCTTACCTATTCAATGTCGTAGAGAATCTCTAGCCATTCTCTATTTTTTACTCCATCTTCATATTTGGAGATTTGGACCAAAAATATGTACTCCAACCATCCTCCATTTTCATCTCCATATTTGGAGATGTGACTAGTAACTACTATTCCCCTATTATTTTAATATTATACTACTATTATCTCATTATTTTATTCTTATAATAATAAAATAATTATTTTAATATTATAACATATTTTATTTTTAAGATATATTTATTTTTATTATTTATGATTTTATCAATTTTGAATTATTAAAATTATTTTTCAATAATGATATAATACATTTTTATTTATATTGTAAATATAAGGCATTAAGATTTTAATTAACTAATTCAATGATTTCTTAGAAATAAAAATACAACTTCAAATTGAAAATAAAAAAGAACATAGAGATTACATCACATGATGTTTTGAACATCATTTACTTAAACTAATGAATTTGAGTTACAAGAAGCATTGTTGCTATACCTTTCTCATAAATGCTCAATTAATGCATTTCGAAGTACACAATGAGCTTCTTTATCTTTAATTTGTTTATGGCGAGCAAAGAACTATTGAAATTGTTCTATTTTATCTATTATCAAATCAACTTCCAGAATAGACATCACATTAAAATCAACAATGCTCCCACAAGTTTCAACTTCGTCTTCTATAATCATATTATGCATTATCATGCATGCTGACATAATATCATGAAGTACTTGTTTCTCCCAATAATATCATGAAGTATATGATTTCATATCTGATCAATTCAAGCATGGGTAGTTCAAGGTGAAAAATGGAGATTATTGAAAAAATGACTCGCAAATTCTAAGCAAGTGGATCAAGTGGTCATAATGATGGTAATTTTAGTAATTTTAATTAATATGACAGTGGAAGTTATTGTAACTCCCCCGTCCCGAGAGAGTGTACAGTACATGTAACTGTAAGGGCGTACCCAAGCACCAAGTGTCACACTGTGATATTTTGGAGAGGAATTATGAAACGATAAATTTATGGAACCCAGAATTGTGGTACTAAAACAAGGGTAAAAGTGTGATTTCCATAAAGGATATGAAAATCATTAAATGAGTAGAGATGGGCCATAATAGAAATAACAAGAGTTGTCTTGCAATATTAAAGTGATCAAGGACCCCTTTTGCAATTAAGGTATAAAAAATGATATGGAAGTCATAATGTGAGAAGATAGGATAAAAATTTGAAATAAAATAAGTTGATTTGCAAAAATTAAAAGGATGAAGGACTTGTATAATAAGGTATAAATGGATTACAAAATGTGATGAGACACAAACAATTTGTCTCACAAAAGCTAGGGCTCACGTTTTGGAGAGGAGAGAAAAGAGCAAGGAGAGGAAGAGGAGGAAGAAGAGGAAGAAGAAGGAGAAGGAGAAGAAGGCCAAACCAAGGCTAAAAGCAAAGGCGGGAAAGTAGTGGAGTTGTGCTCAAGTTTCAGGAAACAAAGAGGTGAGTGAAAAACTGATTTTTGAAAATTGAGTTTTAAAAGTGAAAGATTTTTTTTTAATGTTAAAATGAATAGTTTAATGTAAATGTATATATATGTATATTAAATATGTATGCATATGTTAAGGCATTATGAAAGTTTAAAAATGTGTAAAGAATGCATATGTGTTTTAATGATAAAGTAAAAGTGATTTAAACTGATTTATAAACGTATTTTGAAGAAATGTTTTACCGATGGTTACCCTAACCCATATGATCAAGCATGCATCGATATCACCGAGGTAATTTTAAGCGCAAGGATTTAGAGGGTAAAGTTATAGGTTACTAACTGAGGGAGGAAATAGGTGTTTAGAGTAATATCCTCTTACACGTGATAAGGTGCTATGGACTGAACCTGCGCAAAGCGTGAGTTTCTCCTACAGCCAGAGTGGTTATGACCGAATGAGACTGCCCTCACCGTCGCGACCCTAAACTGCTGGGTGTGTTTATCCCCTAAGTTCCATCAGAAATAAAGAAATAAAGAAAGAAAGAAAGTTTAAGGCATAAATTGGATTTTTAATTGTATAAGTATTTATTACTACTATATACTAAAAATGCTATCTAAATAAAATGTACACTCACCGAGACAGGCGCCGGTAGGGCATCCTCTAATGCTAGAGTCGAGCCATCGAGGAGACGACGCACAGGATCGCATTGTATTTATATTTTTGCATATTGTATATGTAGAATATTTTGTCATGTATAAATGTATATATGTATATATTTTGGAAAAAGGAACTACGCTGGCTTTGATCCTTCGGACGACGTAGGCGGCTCTGGCTTAAGTCCTACTCAAAGCCCAATCTTTTGATAAAATATGCATGGAATAGAAGAAGGTTTGAATGTTTTGATGATTTGAAGTAAATAAATGTATATGTATGTCTATTATGTTTAATCGGGTTGTATCGAGGAGTCCGACATGGAAATTTTGAAAATTTTGAAGTTTAGGAAGTGTTTAAATGCTTTAATGTGTTTTAAAATTTGGGAAAGTCCGAAAAACAGAGGAAACTCTGGCCAATTTTCTGAAAAATCTAAGTGTAAAAAAAAATAAATAAATAAATAAATTTACCACTTCACTTCCGCATTATTTTCTAAGGATATGTTAAGGATTGTAAAGGGGTTCGTTCCATGGATTTTATTTTGACTGTTTTTGAGAAAGTTTTATATCCGTTGAGTGCCGGAGGCCCCTGTGTTCATGAGGTTAATCCGGGTCGGGATCCTTCAACGTGGTATCAGAGCCATGGTTTTGAAAATGTTATAAAGATTTGAAAATTTTATTTTCATATGATTGTTTTAATGTTTTATTTTAAAATTGCATAAATTATTTATGTGATTTAAAATCATATATGCATTACATGACATATTAAATTTTTGAATTCACATAAAATGCGTCGTCGAGGCCGACCCGCCACTACGAGCTCCCGATAAGATTAGTACCACCACCCGAGGAACATGTTGATGAGTTCGCTGCATGTTCCTCCACCCACGCATAGTGACCCCATGCCTCGTGAGCCACTCACGCACGTAGCCGCCACCGCCTCCCGAGGTCGTGGAGGTAGATACCTTTTAGAGCATGGCTCCGCCTTTAGCCACCGTATACGACAACCTCAAGAGCCTGTATTTCCACTGTAGAGGGGGCGAAGTTGTGGGCACTTAACTATGATGGATTGGGAGACCCTGGCAAGGCTTCGCCATGGTTGTGAGGGAATGAGCTGTCTACCAGTGATGAAGTGTATTGATGAGCAGATGGTCACTTTTTCGCTCTCCTACTGATAGAGCATTAGAGATTTCTGGAGGCGTTTCGCAGGAGATGCCTAGAGGGAGTGTCCTGGGCACAATTCAAGGAAGAGTTTACAGATAAGTTTGTTCCAAACTGGGCCATCGAGATGCGGCACGAGGAGTTCTTAGGTCAGGAGTGTGTGGGATACTCTCCAGATATATTATGAGCCGGAGTTTTTCCGAACTCCTGTCGACATGTTCCATTTATCGTGATGACTTAAGTTTCAAGACCAAGAGGCTCACGAGGTCTTAAATTAAATGATTGTGATCCACAAGAAGGCCGATAACCCACACGCATCTACGTAGTAGAGGTCGCAATTAGGGTTAAGAGAGCATGGGGTTGAAACCCAGCCGCTTCGGGGCCAAGGACAGTAAACGGAGTAGTCGACGCGGTTCGTGTGGAGGTTCCAAAGAAGCGCTCAAGAGGTAGATGGGGACAAGGACCGGTGGCGCAGTTCACCAAGTACGCCCCAACCAGGTCTGAGGCTACGTACGTAGCTCCAAGGGTCCACTGCTAGAGGTGCTCGCAAGGAAGAACCATTGCGTGAGTGCAGATCGGGTACGACGCTGCTTTAGCGCTGACAAATTGGACACTTCGCCAAAGAGTCGCCCACAGAGAGAAGCCTCTCGGGCAAGGGATCAAGAGCAGGGACAGATAGAGACACAAAGGCTCAAGCACGTAGAGGCTCGGTCGAGTCGAGGGGCCTGTAAGGCAGGCCCCACTACATTTACTGGGGACTGGAGGACCGGGTGAGGTGTAGGGTCAAACATCTAGAGTGACGTATTTGACAACCTCGCATGTGAGGCTGTGGTGTTTATAAATACCCGCCAGGAGGCATATGTAGCACCAAAGGTCATGACAAGTACATCCAAGTTTTTGATAGGATGCTTATGTCTTGATAGATCCAAAAGGTTTACCTATTTATTTCTCGCTAAATTTATCAGACAAGTGAACATAGAGATACGTTCTTACAGATCGTAGTATGGTAGTTTCCCTTCCTACAGGAGATTCACTTATAGCAGATAGAGTATACATGGGTTGTAGAGTGATTATTGAGGGCCATGAGTTTAGTGCCAATTTGGTATTATTGACATCCGTGACTCATGTGATCTTAGGGATGGATCGTCGTCTCGACATCACGCGCCATGGATTGCTTCAGAAAGAAGTTAAGTTCGTAGACCGGGAACCGTAGATTACTTTTTGTGGGGTAAGGAAGATATTGTCCTTGAGCATGATGTCCGGTAATGATGGTCGGGAAGATTCAAAGTCATATTCTAGGGTATCTAGCCTATGAAGTTGAGGTGAGAGGATGATGTGAGATCAAAGACATTCCTAAGAGTCGATAATTTCCGAATGTGTTTCGCATGATCTTCCGTGGATTACCCCTAGATAGAGAGATTGATTTTGCATCGAGTTAGCCCCCAGGACAACCGATTTCAAGAGCGCCTACAGATGGCCCTGCATGGCACCTCCAAAAAACAAATTGGTCGTTGAAAGAACTTAAGGTGCGCATAAGAAATGGTCAACAAGTGTCTGTCACTAAGCACGCTCCTCGGGAGCACCGTTTTATTTGTGAAGAAAAGGACGGAAGTATTTATTGGCGTATTGATTACGTAGAGTTGAATAAGGTGGGTCAACACGTAATCGCGATCCGGGCCTCGGTGATTGATGATCTCTCGATCGGCTACAGGAGCTAAGGTATCTCCAAGATCGACGGCGTCGCATCGCCGAGAGTCGCGATGATGATGTTTCCAAGACAAAGATTCAACACTGCACGTGCATTTGGAGTTTCCTAGTCATGCCATTTGGATTCTCTATGAATGCCCCACCGCTTACGATCTCATGAACAGGATTTTCAGCGCATTTAGATCATTTGTTAATGTGTTTATCGACGTATATATTGATATATTCGGGCAAAGGAGAAGAACATGCAGAAAGTACTTCGAGGATAGTTCCGCAAACATTAAGTGGAACATCGGTTATATGCCAAACTCAAGAAGTGTCAATTTTGGCCGACAATGTCGCCTGGAACACATAGTTTCGCAAAGGGGGGGTCTCAGCCGATCCGCAGTAAGGTCGGTTATACCGAATTGGAAACCTCCTACGAGTGTTACGTAGATAAGGAGTTTGGTTTAAGTGTGGTATTATCGTAAGTTCGTTGAGGGATTTTGGAAGATAGCCACACCTTTGACTAGATTGACAAGGAAAGAGGAACCCTTTTTATGGTCGTGGTAGCTCATCAAGAGAGTTTCGATGAACTCGAAAAGGAGATTAACCTCAGCTCCAAGATTTACACTTCCATCAAGGTGATGGCTTTGCAAAGAACAGGATGCCTCTAGGCAATGGTTGTGTGTTAATGCACGACAAGGTGATTGCATATGCTTCTATGCAATTGAAGAAGCATGAACACTCATCCTACACACGACTTTCGAGCTAGCAAACAGAGTATCATTTCATGATATGGAGGCATTACTTATAATGAGTGCCCCAGGATTTTTACTGATCATAAGAGCTTGCGCATCTCTGCTACGCATGAACCTAACATGAGACGTAGGAGATAGATTTGAACTCGATCATGATTATGAATGTACCATTGAATATCATCCTGGAAAGGCGAACGTGGTAGCATATGCTCTTAGTAGGAGACCCATGAGTTCCATATCGCACTTGAGGGCCGTGCATCTTCCCTCGAATTAAGGTGAATTGAGGTCCTTAGGTGTGGACTGAACTGAACGATTCAGAGTACCGTTAGCCACATTTCATGTAATGCCTTGTATTGATAGACGTGGGATTAAAGAGTCTGTTATTCGTGGATCCATAGATAAGTGAAGTCGAGGTAAGCAGAGTCTCAAGCAACGAGGATTTGTCATTGAGAGAGGATGGTACCGTGGTCATACGAGGTTGTGTGTACCAGATGTAGGTGATGTGAGAAGAGAGATTATGGAGGAAGCCCATTCCTCCGCTTATGCTATGCATCCGAGAAGCACAAAGATGTATCATAAATCCCAAAGGAACACTACCGGTGGAAGGCGGTAATAAGAGATACTGCGCAGCTCGCCTGCATGTCTCACATGTCAGCAGGTGAAAGCCGAACATCAGAAGCCTGCAGGACTATTACAGTCACTCCCGATTCCTCAATGGAAATGGGAGAGAATCACTATGGATTTTCAGGGTGTGACTTCCACTGCCACGAGTGGCCATGATACGATACGGGTGATCAGAGACGATCGAATTCAAATCACCAATTTCCTACCCATCAAGAATAGTGATTCACAAGTGTTGGCCCACCATACGTTAGAGAGATTATCGACCCGCATGGTACGCCGCCCATTGTTTCGCACAAAGATCCCGTGTTTGACCCCACGGCCTGGGCCTGGGTTTACGTAACGCCCCGCACTGCACTACATCAAGACGGGTCATCCACAAACGTATTTGGGCCAATTTGAGAGGACTATACAGACTTTATAGAAGATATGCTTAGGGCATGTGTTATGAGTCAGAGGGAGCCGACAATCGATCTCACCCCCTGATGAGCCACACAATAACAGCGATCGACCAAGATTGGTAATGGGCCCTTATGAGGCTCTTTATGGATTTAAATGTCGAACTCCGCCATTGGGACGAGGTAGCGAAAGGAAATTAGTAGGTCCTGAATTGTCCAAGGACTTGTGATAAGATCTCAAAAGTTATAAGGGATAGACTGAAAATTGCACAAGATCCGACATAAAAGTTGTTAATAATCGCCGTAGTGGGACCTAGAGTCTCGAGGTGATATGGTATTTTTTGAGGATTTCCCATGAAGGGCGTACTAAGATTTGGGAAACGTGGAAAGTCGAGTCCACGGTATATTGACCAGGCTGTGATTGTTGAGAGATCGGGGAGGTGGCATCGACAGAGCTGCCATCCGACCGGGACATCTACGATGTTTTCCATACTTCTATGTTCGGGCACATACTACAAACCCTTCACATGTATCGACAGAGCAAATCCGGCTGGAAATACAAGAGAACTTGACATATGAAGAGGAACCAGATCCTCGACCTGTCGAGAGCAAGTTCCCGCCTCAACAAGACTATTCCGTCGGTGAAGGTATTTCGCGGGAGGAGTCATACAAGAGAGGAGCTACTGGGGAGCCAAAGGCTCGGGAGTGCGCCTCACGCACTCTCAATTATTTTTCGAATGAGGTTTTCCTTCCCTTTATTTTGGAGTTTAGTTTATTCATTTCAAGGACGAAATGTTCTAAAGGAGGGAGGATTTTGTAACGCTTCATCCCGAGAGTGTACGCGACATGTAACTCGTAGGGCGTACTGAAGCACCAAGTGTCACACTGTGATATTTTGGAGAGGAATTATGAAATGATAAATTTATGGAACCCGGAATTGTGGTACTAAAACAAGGGTAAAAGTGTAATTTCCATAAAGGATATGAAAATCATTAAATGAGTAGAGATGTGCCATAATAGAAATAACAAGAGTTTGCTCAGCACACAAAGCGGATCAAGGACCCCTTTGCAATTAAGGTATAAAAAAATGATATGAAGCCAACGTGAGAAGATAGGATGCCAAAATTTGAAATGTTGTTGATTTGCAAAAATTAAAAGGATGAAGGACTTAATGGAAATTAAGGTATAAATGGGATTACAAATGTGATGAGACAAACAATTTGTCTCACAAAAGCTAGGGCTCACGTTTTGGAGAGGAGAGAAAAGAGCAAGGAGAGGAAGAGGAGGAAGAAGAGGAAGAAGAAGGAGAAGGAGAAGAAGGCCAAACCAAGGCTAAAAAGCAGCATGGAAAGTAGTGGAGTCAGGCTCAAGTTTCTCGGAAACAAAGAGGTGAGTGAAAACCGATTTTTGAAAATCAGTTTTAAAAGGAAAGATTTTTTTAATGTTAAATGAATAGTTTAATGTAAATGTATATATATGTATATTAAATATGTATGCATATGTTAAGGCATTATGAAAGTTTAAAAAATGTAAAGAATGCATATGTGTTTTAATGATAAAGTAAAGGATTTAAATGGATTTATAAATGTATTTTGAAGAAATGTTTTACTGATGGTTAACCTAACCCCATATGACTGCATGATCGATATCACCGAGGTACCTAAGCGTAAGGATTTAGAGGTAAAAGTTATAGGTTACTAACCGAGGGAGGGAAATAGGTGTTTAGAGTAATATCCTACACGTGATAAGGTGCTAAGTGACTGAACCCTATGCAATGCGTGAGTTTCTCCGCAGCAGCAGGTTGGTTATGACCGGAATGAGACTGTCTCTCATCGCCGCACTCAAAACTCGTTTCTGTGGTTATCCTCGGTTCCATCAGAAAGAAAGAAATAAAGAAAGAAAGAAAGTTTAAGGCATAAATTGATTTTTAATTGTATAAGTATTTATTACTTTGCTATATACTGAAAATGTTATCTAAATAAAAATGTACACTCACTGAGCTCCTTTAGCTCATTCTTTTCAGATGTTTCAAACCATTTTCAAGAACCGTGATGTGCACGGTGAGGGCATCCTCGCAAGCAGTTGAGTCAGTTTAATGAGGAGACGACGCGACGCATCAAGACAGATATATATTTTGCATATTGTATATGTTGAATATTTTGTCATGTATATATGTATATATGTATATATTTTGAAAAGCGAATCCACGCGCTGATCCACCTGACGGCGACGAGGCGATCGGCTTAAGTCCCGGGCCAAAACCCAATCTTTTGATAAAATATGCATGGAATTGAAGAAGGTTTGAATGTTGATGATTTGAAGTAAATAAATGTATATGTATGTCTATTATGTTTGATCGTCAGGACGAGGAGTCCTAATATGGAAATTGAAATTTAAAGTTTAGAAGTGTTTTTAAATGGGTATTTTCATCAAAGTTTTGTAAATTTGGAAAGTCCAAACAGAGGAAACTCCTCGCGATTTTCCGAAAAATCTAAGTGTAAAAAATAATAATAATAATTTTACCACTTCACTTCCGTATTATTTTAAGGATATGTTAAGGAACAGAGCAGTTTCACCTACGATTTTATTCGGATCAGTTTTGGAGGAAAGTTTCTATA
The DNA here is from genome assembly GCA_016808115.1 of Tetrastigma voinierianum. Taxonomy (NCBI): domain Eukaryota; kingdom Viridiplantae; phylum Streptophyta; class Magnoliopsida; order Vitales; family Vitaceae; genus Tetrastigma; species Tetrastigma voinierianum. The sequence continues at coordinate 335,166 of JAEQBH010002521.1, forward strand.
TCCATTGAGTGCCGGAGGTCCCCTGTTCATGAGGTTAATCCTGCCTGATCCTTCGGGGCTATGGAGGTGATATATCACCGTATTAGTTTTTAGATTGTATTTTTATCACTTGGTTAATGTAATTTTATTATGTAGCTTTTATTAATATTGTTTTATTTTCTAATGTAATATGATGCTCTATAATATAATATTTATTAGTTTAAAATACATTTTTAAGTTTTAATATAATTTTATTTATTAGAATTATTTTTATTTAATATAATTTAATATTTATGTTTAAATAAAAATAAAAATATTTCATATATCATATTCATAAAAATATTATAATTTGATAAAATAAAGATTTAAAGAATTAATAGTAGTTTGGAGTTAAAAATAGAGATTATTGGTTGGAGCTAAAACTCCAAAAAGTGGGTCTCATAATCTCCAAATAAGGAGAAGATGCCAATTTGGAGTTGAAAATTGAGATTTATGGAGCATCTCCAACAATGCTCTATTTTTTCCTCTATCTCTATATATAGAGATTTTGGGGCAAAAACCACACTCCAATAATTCTCTATTTTCATTTCTAAAATAGATATATGAATAGTGCATCTCCATATTTGGAGATCACTATTCAAATCTCTAAATATAGAGATGATGAGACCCGCAATTTAGTCCATATTATTCCTCTATTATTTTATTATTATACTATTATTCTTTCATTATTTTATTATCATAATAATAAAATAATATTTTAATGATATTTTTATAACATAATTTTATTTTTCACGATATATTTATTTTTATTATTTATTAATTTTGAATTAGTTTTCATATAGTAAAATAATTTTAATATATCTATTTTATAGTATTACTTTATTTTTAATAATTTATAATTTTTTCTTAAAATAATTTAATTTTTATTAAAATTATTGTTGACAATGATCTAATACATTTTTAGTATTTTTATTTATATTGAAAATGAAGATTGTTGGTTGAAGTTAGATAATAAAAAATTAAAATTTTAATTAATTAATGCAATAATTTCTTAGAAATAAAAATACAACTTCAAATTGAAAAAAAAAAAGAACATAGAAATTACCTCATATGATGTTTTGCACATCATTTACTTAAACTAAAATATTAACTATAAGAAACATTGTTACTATACCTTTCCCATAAGTGTTCAATTGATACAGTTCAAAAGGCATAATGAGCTTCATTGTCTTTAATTTGTTTATGGTGAGTAAAAAACCATTGAAATTGTTATGTTTTATCTACTATCATATCAACTTTCGGAGCAAACATCACATTCAAATCAACAATGCTCCCATGAGCATCAAATTCATCTTCTATAATCATATTATGCATTGTTATGCACGCTGACATAGTATCATGAATCATTTTGTTTCTCCCAATAACGTGTTATGTTTATCATTGTATTAGTTTTGTATTTTATTTTTATCATTTGGTTATAATTTTATGTAATTTCATTATGTAGCTTTTTTAATGTTGTTTTATTTTATAATGTCATATTGTACTTTCTAATATAATTTATTAGTTTAAAAAACATTTTTAGATTTTTAATCTATTTTTATTTATTATAATTTTATTTATTTAATAAAATTTTATATTTAATTATTTATACTTAAATAAAAATAAAAGTATTTCATATATCATATTCTTAAAATATTCGTATTTTAAAAAATGATTGTTTGAAGAATGAAAAATGATTTGGAGTTGAAAATAGAGATTATTTGTTGGAGTTAAGTATTTAAAATGTAGGTCACATTATCTCTAAATATAAAAAAGATGTCAATTTATATTGAAAATAAAGAGTCATTGTTGGAGATAATCTTATGACTCTTACCTTGGATGGCCTTTAGTCATGTGTGCCTCACTTCCAACAACACATTTCAATTGCGGCAACTTCACTTCAAAGACCTTTGACCCATTTTGGTGATTCTTTTAATCTTTTAAAATTATACTTTCTTGTAAAAACTTTTTATTTTAAAAGAACCTACCTACAAGGAAACCTACATAATCTATTAAATGAAGAAGCACAATAATTATCAAAACTAAATTTTAAAACATCTCTCGAAAAGTTTGACCACCAATTATAATCAACATTACAAATACCTTTCTTATCTAAACAATCTATTGTTCTATTTGTTTCCTTGTAAAGATTACTATATTTGTGAATCTTTAAATTCTGGTAAAGTCTCCAACTATCCTTCATTAATAAAATAATTGAACATATTTTTTTTTGTTATAATAGTCTATAATTACTTTGGAATCCCCTTTAATCTCTAAATCTAAAAACACCATTATTTTTTGCAGCTAAAAAACCATTTCTTAAAGTCATACATTCCACTATAATTATTAAAGTATTGTCTAAATGCATGCTTACAACCATTTTGATGGTTCCATTAGAGTCTCTAATAACCCATCCTAAAACACCTTAATTTTGAATTCTTAAACCATCAAAATTTAACTTGAATCTTCCATTAATAGGGGAGATCCAACGAATCCATTTCTTAACAATGCGAGGGACTTTTTGTCCATCATTATGCAAATAATGGTCACCAATAACAATTTGAAAATTTTGAAAAACTAGAATAGTTTTCTCAATGATGAAAAAGGGGTCGGGTTGAATTTTCTTAAACAAAACCTGATTTCTATGATTTCATACATTCCACAAGATGATGGCAATTTTTGTATAGGATGCTTAAAAAATTTATACATAATTTTATAAATTTTATATATCATTTCAAACCAAGAAATTGCTTGCTTGGTTAAAACTTTAACTTTTCTCAAAGATCATGAAACTTCCAAGTTACTTTTACTCCGATTACATATTCAGAATTGTAATATGATTAATTCCTATTAGTAATTATCATCTATTTGAGTCTATCTTAATAAGTATTTACACATCTAACACTATTATGCTCTTCCTATTAATTATAATTTTGAAAAAATTAGTGTTCTAGCTTATAGGTTGTGTACTGTCCTTAAGAATTTTGTACTCCAAAATACTTGATAAGATTATTATTATTATTATTATTATTATTATTATTATCCTTAAGAATTTTGTACTCCAAAATACTTGATAAGATTATTATTATTATTATTATTATTATCTGTACTCCAAAATACTAGATAAGATTATTATTATTATTATTTTGTACTCCAAAAATACTAGATAAGATTATTATTATTATTATTATTATTATTATTATTATTATTACTTGATAAGATTATTATTACATATTATTATTATTATTATTATTATTGTAAACCCGAGAAATTCCAATTTCTGGAAAAATGGCAAAATGGTAATTTTGATTACAAAATTGTAATTTCGGTTAAAAATCCTTAATTAATTTCAGATCTCGATGACCTAAATGGATTTCACCGAATCGCCTCGAAATCTAGTTAGCACGTAAATTTCGTGAATATTCCGAGATGTCGAGTCGACACGCTGAGGCATCGCGCTGAAGCCGTGAAAATGATTTTCGATGACTAAAGTTACATATAATAATGCACTATGCTATAAGTGGTATGAGTAGAGAAATGATGAAAATGGACTACCGAGAGGCCGAATATCAATTCCGTAAAAGAGGGACATAGCGGGTCATTTCGAATTAAATTTTAAGTCACAAGACGACAAAATAAAGAAATCGCGCCAATCTTCATTGCCAAGAGCAAACGTGAGATGCAGAATTTTTCGGACAGGCCGTTGAGAGGATTTAGAGAGAGAGAGCACTTCCCTCTAGAAATACAAGCGACCAACCGTTTGACAATCTTCGCATAAGTAGTGAGAACCGCTTCACGCTTGAGAGCTTTGCGTAAGGTCGGATTTAGAAGCTTCTTCAAACTGAGGTGATTTTCTCCTTACTGCTTTATTCCCATTTTTAAGATTTTTCGAACGTTGAGCCGATCGAGGCCATTGTGTCGCTGACGGTCCCAAACTCTCGGGACCGCATTAATATGAAATCTTGAAATTAAAGGAGCAGCCCGTGGTCGCTCCACGCTGATGTTGGTGTGAAATTTGTGTGTTTTGGTGTTAATCATGTATCGATTGGATTTGAGGCCGAAGTGGTCAGGAAATGCGGGGGTTCTACAAGGTGAACCGATTATATTTGAGTGTTGGAACCGTAAACCCTAGGGTTTTACTGTTCCTAGGAATAGTGACACGAAAATGTATTTTCGTGAAATTATGTGTTTGGTTAAGTAATTCGAATCGAATTGTGTGTGTTTGAACATTAGCCCAAGAGAGCTAATTTTGATGTTTGAAATGATAATTACATAACATGTTTGTGGGACGAATTTTTACGCGAAAGATATTCCATGCTATATACTGCACGTGATTAGACTATATCGAATTAGCACACACGATTTCCATATGCAATCGAACATCCTGTGACCATGGGTGAGTTGCACGGTACTTGAGCCCAGAGAAAATGGTTCGAGAGTAGTCTAAAATATTAATTATCGGAGGGTAGTCCATTGTAACCAAAAATATCAATCGCCTGAGCGCCCAACTTGGATATTCATCGGAGGGTAGTTCACAAACAATTAATATCTCAATCGTCGAGTGGCCCAACTGGATATATATACATCTGAGGGTCCACTAATAAACAATAATTTCATGCCAAGGCTTAGGCGAGTGTGAGAGAGCCTGCGAGGACTCCTGATCCGAGTCGGTCATGTAGACATTCAAGCAGATCATGCATTTGCTTGAATGTGTGTTTACTTTTGGAATATCAGACCGCACTTAGGCGGTGAGTGTACCAACATGCGGCGATTCTCCCATCGAAGCTTTAGCCTCACCCCCGTCAGGAGATCCCTTTGCTGTGTACAGGAGCGTATGAGACGGTTCGCCCTAGAGACTCCAGATTAGAAGAAAAGCCGATTGTGGCTTTCGCTTTGACGATATTTACATGTATTAGAATTTGAACATTCAATATATGTCAGATGAGAGTAAAACATTTTGAACTCTTGTAACTATTGGGTATATAGTTGATCTATAGTTGGTATGTATATTGAGTATTGTTTATGGGCCCAAGGGGTCAGATACTCATGTGATTGGATATATTGGATTATATTGCAATCGTTTGGGACACAGATATGTGTAGTATTCTATCTGCAGAGTTCCCTGCATGAAAGGAGACTCCGCCTCCGATTTTCCTCGGCGGCATCGGTAACCCGACATCCACTTGTATCTCGCGGGTCGATAGTCAACCTGACCCCGGATCTGGGCGCCAGCTTGGCACGTGAGCTTAGGCTTTTACAAATACCTGGGGAGCTCTGCTCATCCATCACCACTAGGTGTGGTTCGATGTCTCGGTTTAGGTACGAGATTACCTAGGAAATCACTGACAAAACTAGACACTACGCACGTGGTTTGGTGTGTTTTGTGTGATATGGTGAATTATCAGATGATCATACAGATGCCATGCTTTTGTGTGTCAATATATGTGTGTCAGTGATTGTTAAGTACATGAATGTGTAGAAAACATTTTTGAGTGGTACAGTGTACAAAACTGGAATTGAAAGTGAAGAAAAATAAATTTTTATAAATTTATTGGATGAGGATTGAAGAAAATGGAAGAAAATAAATTTTTATAAATTTATTTGAGTAGAGAAAAATTTTCAAAGAAATCGGAAAGAAAATAAATTCTTATAAATTTATTTGATCGAGAAGATGAGAAAATAATTTTCTAAGATTTTACAAATTGAAAAATTGAAGGAAATGGAGAAAAAAATAAATTTTTATAAATTTATTTGATGTATTATGGAAAATGAAAAAAAAATGATTTTTTGTGATTTTTAGTGATTTTTCCAACTGCTGGAAAAAAATGAAAAAAAAAATTTTTAATTATTATGAAAAACGAAAAAAATTGTGCAGATTTGAGTTGGGCTACTGCCCAAATTGTATTGCAAGAGGAGTAGGCTAGGCTGGGGATTGTATTGCAAGACAAGGTTGTATTGCAAGATGATAAAGGGTCACAGGAGGAAATCAGACGGCAATATCGGGTCGGCCAGGAGAAAATCTCAGACAAATATTGACTGCTGTGGTCGAGGTGTTGTAACACAAATACAACTCAGACAGGAGCGGAGGTCGGGTCAGATCAGGTCGCGAGGCAAAGCCAATGATACCTAGCTTGCGTTCGCAAGACACACACGGCCACGACACGGCTACCGCTCATACGGCTGGCGCTGGCTAAGATCACAATACCACGATAGCACACAAGGCAGTTAGGCAATGGCGTTAGCGCAGCGGAAGCGCTGGGTGTAGCGGCAGTGACGCCGCGATACGACCATCGGGCCTCGCGACTACACCACGACATTCCGGGCCGGGACTCCGGCCACCATACGGCAACTACGCTACTCAAGGTACCTGGTTGGGCTGGCGGCGCTCGCGGCACCTGGGCCTTGGTTTTTCGACCTGGTTTTTGACTCGGTGATGTTTTTGAGTCACCGTTTGAACCCGGTTCATGAACACTGTTCATCACAAAATTTTTCGAAATTTTTTTTAAAAAAAAATTAAATTAATTAAAAAATAAAATAAAATCAAATAAATTTGATAAAATTTTTGAAAATAAAATTTTGTTGAAAACAATAATTTAAATGCAAAATTTGTTGCGTATACACTGAGTTATATGTATGATTAGTGTCTCGGGGCTGTGTTTATGCCTTAGAGATATCAGATTGTATTTAACTACCATCAAGTCGTGGATTACGCAGGTGTAATACAGAGGAAATTATAAGGCGCATGGTGTAATGCGATAGGAAAAGGGTGAATGCTAAGGTTAGAACTATGACCCAGGGGGTTTGGAGACCTAAATGACTAAGAGAACTTAGAACCTTATTGAAATAAATAAATTGAGTGGTCGGAATCTAGCACCACTCAGAACGAACGCCGGGCCATGGTCAGAAGTCTATTAAGAATCGTACGTGCACATAGTTGGGACCGAGATGAAAATTAAATGATTCTTGCTGCCATTTGAACACGAGGAGCGCTAGTCGAGGACAAGGACGAGGACGTCCACTGGCACCGGTCGCACCACCGACAATCGACCACCGCCTAAGATTTGGATCAACGCCTTGTAGAGGCCGAGGTGCCGGGCAGAGGCCGCTATTGCACAAACTAGCATAGCAGGTAGTCAGGGAGATCCTAGTAACCCCCGGAGGTTTAGGATGCATCATCCTCCGACATTCACAGGGGGAGGAGATCCGATGGTGGCCGACCATTGGTTTATGCAGATCGAGAAGGTGTTGGGAGGCCACGAGACACCCGACACCCATCAGGATTAGACTACCATGCTTCTACCAGAACGAGGCCCAAATATGGTGGAAATGGGCAGACCCTAGAGACCTTAGAGGAGTCAAGCACGGAATTCTCCCTCAGGATTAGGCGAGAATAGGGATGACATAGTCGAGGTTGCACTAGAGATCTCAGACCTTACCTCACGCGGACCCGAGGATCATGGACACGTCAAAGTTAGATGTCATCCCTGGACGGATCGCCGATACTACGTGATTGTTATCGATTGTGAGCGTAGGAAGGGCTACTCGCCTACATGCAGATCTGCACTCAGGTGGTATTTCAAGGACAAGATGATATTTTCGGGCCTGCACAAGATAATGAGTCTAGGTGTCGTGGACGCTGAAGTGTTGGCTAGCTGAGCCTTACTCCTAGAGGATCTATGAGGCCGACTTAGATCTACCTCGTAGTAGTATGGCAAATATGTGGATGTTTCCGCATGAGTTACCTCGACTACCTCCATGCAGGGTAGTAGACTTTGGGTATCGAAGCTTACACTCCTAGTACTTCACCTATCTCTATGATTCCGCATACGATGGCAATCTGGCCAGACGCCCCCCAAACCAGGGGTCCGTCACCCGTCAACCTCAGACACAAGCATGCCTGGGTTACTGACGCCACTTCGGCCAAGACCTGGGCAGAGTCTACTTTGGTACGAGGAGCTCACCCAACAAAACACCCGCATGAAACCCGTCCTAAGCAGCTTCAACAATATAAACACAATGACAAATACGGATAAAACGCCTCGGGCCCCATGCTACAATATCCATAAAAAACATACCAACTATATCCAATAGTTCTAAGAGTTAGTAAATTACTTTATACAAATATATATCAAAATTAGGGAATTCTAATACATGTGGAAAAATCATCAAGCCACACCCTGGCCACAACTTAGCCTCTAGACGAGTCATTCCCTCGCACGCTCCCTGCACTGCAAAAATATATCCTCGACAGAAGGCGAGCCAATGCTCAGAGCGAATCGCCCCTAAGTGGGCTACTCACCACCTAAGTGTAGTGCAATGTTCCAAATTAAAACACACATTCAAGCAAATGCATGATCCTACTTGAATGTCTACATGACCAACTCAGATCCCGAGTCCTCACCGACTCCCTCACACTCGCCTAAGCCTCGTATGAGAATTATTAATTTGTTTATTTATGGACAACCCTCCGATGTATATATATCAATTGGACCGCTCCGACGATTGATATATTATTTGTTTGTGGACTACTCCTCCGATGAATATCAATTGGGCCAGCCCGACGATTGATATTTTATATTTGACTACCCTCCGAGCACTAATGTTTTCAGACAACCCGAACCATTTTCTAGATCATCTCATGCACTCACCCTATAATCCTAGGTGTTCCAACAGTATGAATGCATGTATGCCATTCCAATGTTTAATCACATGCAAATATATAAACATGAATATACTCGCATAATTCAAATCACAATCATGTTATGTAATTTTACAACTCATACATCAAAAATTAGCCTTAATTGGCGCATCGATCAAACACGGCAATACTAAACACTCGCCAAATGATATATTCACACAAAATATATTTTTGTGTCACTATTCCTATGAACAAGAAAAACCTAGGCTCTTTCCATTGTCAAACACACATCCATTCATCGGTTCACTTAGTGAACCCGGGTTTCACGGTAATTTCCGGCCTCATCCAAATCAATACTTGATTAACACATGAATGCACACTCAAATCAACCCAAATGCCGCGGAGCAAGCCACGGCCGCTCCATTTTGGTTCCAAATTTATTAATTGTCCCAAGTTTTGGGATCGATCAAACGGCCGCCTAAGGCCTCAATCAACCTAATACATAATTTATGGAACCATTAATCACACATTCAACCCAAATAGTCCGTGAGAATGCACACTGACCGTCGCGGCCTCAACCAAACATTTCGATTCCAAGGCTTCGACCGATCAAACGGCCCCTCACGGCCTCATTCGACTCAAACATTTGCAAAGTATTTAAAAGAGGGAATAAAACTCAAGTAGGAGAAACTCCTCACTTCTGAGTTTGAGGAAACTCCTTAAACCGACCACGTAAGCCTCTCTCAAGGTGAGCAAGCTCTTCTGTCTCCGAAGACCGCCGACAGTCGGATTTGTCGCAAATCTAGAGAGAAGTCAGAGACCTTCTCTCTGAACCACCATTTTCGGCCACTGCAGCTTCTGGTTCTTCAAATCACGTTTTTGGCTTTTTGAAATGTGGGAGAGGAGCACTGTAGCAAGTTTTGTCCTTTAGTTCATTAGTTCATTTAATTAATTAATTTCTTTTCTCCGCTTTTGACATCTTGGCCTACCACTGTCCATTTTCATTATTTCTCTACTCATACCACTTATGGTACATGAGTACTTACTGGTGTGTGACTGTGAGCATCGAAAAATCGTTTACCAAGACTAAACGCGATGCCTCGAAAAACGTGCCAACTCCGACTGTCTCGGAATATTACGAAATTTTACGTGCTAACTAGATTTTTCGAGACGATTCCAACGATGAAATCCATTTTTTCATCCGAGATCTAGAGAATAAATTATGGATTTTTAACCGAAATTACAATTTTGTAACTAAATTAATGGCTTGCCATTTTTCCGTAAATTGGAATTTCTGCCTTACATTCTCCTCCTTAAAAGGAATTTCGTCTCGAAATTCAGGACAATCACTATCACTCACATGCATATGCAACGTGAACTATACTGATTAATGCCCAAAAAGTGCAATTTTGAACCCTATATTAGATAGGTTTTGAGTGCTTTTTGCGCATTAAATCATGTCATTTATACCAATTGAAGTGTTCTAGTCTTCTTAGTAGCACTTATGCTTACTTAGAGGGTGTATTTTTGGTTGTTTTGCAAGTATTTGTGCACTCTTGGAGTTCAATCAAATACAAAGGATGAATCATGAAGTTGGAATTCAAGTCTCACCATCAACCGTACCCCAAGAATCAAATGAGAAACAAAGGCAAAGTGAAGAAAATTCGATGCGCTTGAAGGCAGATGAAAAGTGAAGGATCACGTGAATTAAGCTTGCGAAAATTTTCGCTAAGATTAAAATTTTCAACCTTAGCGAAATTTCAAGTAACCCGCTTAAAATGCCACCTCGCTGCACTCACTCCAAATTTCGCTAGCACCGCTCCTCAGCGAAAATAATTGATTTCGCTTCTCACAAGAATTCTCGCTTATTAAATTTCGCTAATAATAAGAATTGCTCCACCCCAATAAATTCTTGTTTTCGCTTAGATTCGCTGATTTCATTTAATTAGCTTAAATTCTTCACTCTAGCGAAAATTTGATGCCCATGCTTTGTAATTAATGTCAAACCGCCTCCAAACTTGGTATTATTTAATTGTCCTATAACTTAGCCAAGTTTATAGGGTTTTTGTATTTTCATACCTTGAGGAGGCCTATAAGCCCCTCTTGTTTTGTAAACTCCAAGTAACACCAAGCAACAATTTTGGGGAGAGAAGATATTTTGTAAGTTTCATTTTGTAAATAAAGTCTCGTCTTATTTTAGGTTTTGCTTTTCTCCTTCTCTCTCCCTTTCTCTCCCCTTTCTGCTGCTAAACACCCTCTTGAGGATGACAACTCACAGATAGGAAGGTAGTGGGAAGGAAGAGATGCTAGGCTGTTTCCTTCTTTGAAGAGAAGGAAGCTAGCTGGGTGGTGGGGCATATGCATGGGTCTCGTACTTCAAAAGCTACAGTAGTGTATTTATGGCCCTTATATTTTCAAACACTGTTTGCATAACATTGAACGTCACACTTACTAATACTCTCCATGCCAGATCCAAAGGCATATCTGAGAGGTACTGTGGATTCTTTAGATGGTCTTTACGAGCCTCTAAAATGATATTTATATGTTAGGTTTTCAAATTAGTACGTATAAAGATTTAATGTTATCGATTTGGCCAATACTCTCCATGCTTTAGGACTGGTGGATTCTTTAGATGGTCTTATTTAGCCTCGAGATGATATTAAATGTTAGGTTTTAAACAAGAAAGGGGCCATAACTGCATACCGTATTTAATCTAAATAAGAGTTGTTTCACGGGTGAGGTTTGCTGTTAAACATAGATCCTATATGCTGCGACTACAGTCGTATGTCATAACGCGAGGATAAAACCCGAGGACACTTGTCGCCTCTAACTTGCCAAGTTAGTGACCCAATTCTTCAAAGTTAACTTTTCACCTTTAACTTCAGTTTTACAATTTCGCCAAACCATTCCCACTATTTTTGAAACACAATTCCAAAAAGTCCAAATAGAAAGTCTTACCTTCGTGCACTTATGCAAACCATTTCTGTGGATGAAACCCATCCTGTTTCACCTAGACTCACTATATCATAGTGAGTTTACCACGGCAAGAGGAGGAACTTAGGTATATAAATATTGTTGATTCACCAACCTATCAGGTACGAATCATATACTCATGCATGTAAACTCATTTAATATTAAACGACAAAACCATCAGACTCCATCCCTAAACAAGAAGGGATATGTGTCTGATCGTGTCCTCGTGTTCCACGCTGACTCCTCCACTCCATAGTGCCGCCATAGCACCCTCACTAGCCTCACGGCCTCGCTGCTACAAACCCGACACGGGCCATCAACAACGCACACCGTCCTCCGATGTCACATCCGCAAGTCAACCTCAACCGTCCCCAATCCACCACATGAGCCGGATCCGGAGTATATTTCCTGCGTACGGAGACGTGAAACACCGTGGACACCTCGATTACGTCACAGAACGCCAACCGGCACAGCTACAACACCCATCCCTCCCAGCATCCTCGAAAGGTCCAAAGAATCTCAAGTAATAGCTTCCCACGCTGGGCTCGAACCTGACCACTCATTTCAGTAATTCACCTACAAGAAAACGCGACTTCAACTCGAACTCTAAGGGTCGACGCCGCACATTAGCATAGCTCTTCGCCGACTCGAGCCGTGAGAAGACGCGGCTCATCAAGCCTCACCTTCTCGTGAGGTGTCTCTTAATCGATCGTGACCGCTGACGGAGCTCTCTCCCACCTCGGTCCAACATAACGGTGATCTACATGGCCTCCCATACAATGCCTCATACGGTGTCATCTGTATGCTCGCCTGGTAACTGTTGTTGTAGGCGAATTCCACTAAGGGCAATTTATCCTCTACCCTTATGATCCAAGACGCATGCTCGCAGCATGTCCTCTAACACCCGTATGTAATCCATACAACACGTAACCCTACACAAATACCAACCTCCTCCATGTCACAATCACCGACAATCCACCTGGATCGCCAATTCAGTCCATGTCATGAGAATTACATCCATTTATCGTTCTGTCAGCTCAACAACACCCAATGCAATTTCCAAAGGGGTATCCAAACCTCGAGTCACTCCCGACTCCTATCATTCAACTTTAAGTCTACATGATACTTGATCGTGTGTTTTCATTTAGGGCAACATAGCTTTTCGGCTTACACTTCAACCCTCTTACATTCACACAGAAATTTCGGATATCTCCCCGGGTCTCTTACACCCTAACTTCAGGATTCTCACCTTAGGGGATTAACGGTCCCCTCTTTGCTTTGCCCAACACACTCTAATTACTCTTCATTTCCTGAATCGAACTATGAGTCTTCATCGATGTACCCAAAGACAACTCCACCCACTCACCAAGAGCGTGAATGACCTGCACCGCGGCACCCACACCGACTCGACGCGATTTACCGTGCACGCGAACTGGCTAATGCCATACCGCGGACACCCAACTCGGGGTCCACCATGAGCGAATCCGAGAGAGGTCTCTCACTCATAATCCCGACCTATCAAATAACTCTCACCCTACATCCTGTGTGGAAGAACATCTATACCTCGGGCTTTAAAGGCCTTAACCTCTAAGCCCAAATCCACGCCGTGTCTGCATGACAACCCGGCCTAGGGTCCTTCAATTATTGACAACCGATGGTTGTCAACCCATCCATGTCAAGCCTGACAATCAACAACCAATATGTCTACCACCCTAAGGTCCACCACGCCCACGCGTTAACTCCGATCCGTCCCTCGACCACCCACACTCTAAATTTCAAATTCTATCTCAGGTTGTCGGGAAGGCCTTGTATAGCACTGAACCGAAATCCTGCCTGACCCGCTCTAGGTGTGGAGGAATGAACTGTATTCTCCCGTCTCTACAGCTAACTCGGGACTCCGTGATTGCCCCAAAGTCTTGGGATCCTCACTGGGCAACCTGCCACCATGCTCAACTCGTCATACCTTGAAACTAAGCAGTAAAGTAAGTCTTCGCCTCTTCCCGAACTAGAAGAAAGTCGATCCTCCTCTGCTACCAACACCCGATCCCCAGTGTTCCAAGTATCCTCAATCTCTACGGTCAGGTCGCCCCAACCACGGAGTCCACAGGCAATCCCGCCCGAACGGCACTTCAAACTTCATTCTCGAATTTGTAATACCCAAATAATCCCAAGAAACTACGATTCGACCACATCTGGTCTTTCCTAACTCATCACCGCCTCAACCTTCTCTAGGTTGACTGACACTCCTGGTGCTGACACCACGTGCCCCAAAAATCTCACCTCAATAAGCCAAAACTCGCACTTACTGAACTTAGCATACAGCTGATGGTCTCTCAACAACTGTAAGACGATCCTCAAATGATATTCATGCTCCCACTGATTGGGAGATCAAAATGTCATCCACGAAGACTATGACAAACCGATCTAGATAGGGTTGGAACATCCGCGCATGAGATCCATGAATGTATACGCCAAGGCATTCGCCGATCCAAAAGCGGCATCACCAGAAACTCAAAGTTCCCATAACGTCCTAAACGTTGTCTTGTGGACGTCATTCCCTAAACCTCAAATTGATGGTAACCGCATGGTTGGGTTCATCTCAAGTAGACCCAAGCTCCTCTCAACCCGGTCAAACAATCATCGATCCTCTTAACTAAAATCGATTCTTGATCGTAACCCTATTCAACCCGTCAGAGTCACACATCAAGGGTCTCGTCTTCTTCTTCGCAAATAATTGAGCGCCTGGTGAAGTGCCTTGGCCTAATGGACCCTTGTCCAATAGCTCCCAGAATCGACTCTAAGTTCTCGCAATCCTCAACCGGTGCCATCCTATGAGTCATAGAGATGAAATACTGTGGTGTAACTCTTGTCACCGAAGTCTACATCCCTATACGGAGGTAGTCCACGAGCTCATCCGAAAACATCCACATATTCGCAAACCACAGGTAGATCTAAGTTCGGTCTCACTCGCCCTTGTGTGGTAAGGCTGGCTGCCAACCCGCCAACCGTCCCTCGACACTGACTCATATACCAGAGGCAAAATATCGCGCTTCGCCTCCCTCGAAATACAACACGAGTACCGCCCCGCTGTAGGCGGTAACTCTCCCCGCGCTACAATCGATAACGACTTCGTAAGCCGCCGCTAATCCATCCCAAGATGACATCGAATCCTCACATGTCCATGATCCCTTAGTCCACCGTGAGTAGAGTCCCCCGAGACTTCTAACTCACAACCCGACATCGTACCTATTCTCGCCCCTAATCCCTGGGAGAATCATGCAATGGGGCTTCTCCTAAGGTCTCTGTGAGGTCCTCGCTCTACTTCCACCCTATTCGGGCCTCATTCTCTAGCTGTGAACGCAGCCTGGGCCTAACTCGGCCGTCGAGGTACTCTATACTTCTAACACTTTCTCTCGACCGCATGAACCAATGGTCGGCCACCATCGATCTCCTCCCGTGAATGTCGAGGATGACGCGGGCCCTAAACCTCTCTGGGGTTACTAGGATCTCCCGACTACCCGCATAAGCAATTGTGCACAAGCAGCCTCTGCAACACTTACGGCCTCTCCAAAAGGCCCGCTGATCAAATGCCGGCTACCGGTCGCTTGTCTGCAAAGCCCGACCGCCCCGTGGACGCCCTATGTTCTCATCCTCTACTAGCCATTTACACAATTAATACATCAAAGAATCATTTAACTTTCATTTCGGGCTAACTAGCGCACATACCATCGGGACTTAACAACCATGAACTGACTGCTCATTTCCTAAGTGCTTAAATTCCAACCACTCGCCATTTATTTCAATAAAACTCCAAGCTTGCTCATTTCAAGATCCAAACTCCTAGCGTCATAGCTCCTAACCTTAGCATTCAACTTTTTTCCTATACACATTACACCATACATAGCTTCCACGCAACTATCACAAGTAATCACGATTTCCAATTGGTAGTTAATACAATACATTCTAAGGCATAAACACAAAATTTCTCGAGACACCGATCATACACTTAACCCCACATATTTAATCAATTCTCGTGATTAAAATATTGTTTTCGATAAAATTCTTATTTTTGGAAAATTTTATTTTTCGAAAATTTTATCAAATTTTTATTTGATTTTATTTGATTTTATTTATATTTATTTTATTTATTATTATTTTTTAAAAAAAATTGTGATGGAATGCTGTCTATGAACCGCCCATGAACAATGTCCAAAATCACTCAAGAAAATATGAGTCAAATCGGTTAAAATGTGCCAGTGCACCGGCGTACGCCTCTTGGCACCCACGCGCCAAGACGCAGTTCGCGCCTCGCGCTTCGCTTCAAGGCGCCTTCGCTGCCGCTTCGCCATGCCGCTGCGCTTCATCGCCAGGCGCTTCGCCGCGCTTCAAGGCCGCGCTTCGTACGCCGGCTGGGTTTACCGCCGCTTCGCCCGTGTTCTACTCTCAGCCAAGGCCAGGTCGTAGGCCTGATCGTATTGCACATGCCCTCGCCTTAGGCCTCCTTCTCGGGCCACGATACACCGTAGTGTATCAGCTAATATACTTCTCCCGTGCCAGCCTAGGGCCGCCCTATTGCAATGCACCTGTCAAGCCATTGGGAACCGTATTGCAATACGCTGAACCCCTCGCACTCCACTGTATTGCAATACACTTGACCCTCTTGCAATACTATTTCAATCCTATTCCTCGTAATACAAACCAAAGGTATTGCAATACACTTCCACCCCATCCTAAAGCCACCGCAATACAATTCGTATTGCAATACACTACTACAATTTATCTAGCCCTTTCTCTTGCAATTCAATTGCAAGACTTGCAATACAAAAAAAAAAAAAAAAAAATTTTACAATACAATTGGGCAGTAGTCCAAAAACGGTTCTGCACATCAAAAAAAAAAAAAATTTCATTTATTTCCACCAGCTGGAAAAATCACAAAAAAAAAATCATTTTTCATCATTTTTTTTCATTTTTCTTGTACACTCAATAAATTTATAAAAATTTATTTAACCCCTTTTTCTTAAATTTTACACCATATAAAACCTTAGAAAATTATTTTCTCACCTCATAACCAAATAAATTTATAAAATTATTTTCTTTTCCCAAGCTTTTTCACTCGAAAAATTTTTTTTTCTCCACTCAAATAAATTTATAAAATTCTTATTTTCTTCACTTTTCAATTTCACATCTTGTAAAATCCTAGAAAGTTATTTTCCTCCTCTTAACCAAATAAATTTATCAAATTTATTTTCTTTGCTTTAGTAAATTTCTTCTCACTTTCCAACAACCCAAATAAATTAGTAAAATTTATTTTATTTATTCTTTCGCTCTACTTATTAATCGTAAACCTTAAAATTAAATTTCTTCACCTCTAAACCAAATAAATTTATTCCAATTTATTTTATTTCTTCATTTTGTTCCAGTTTTTGCTCACTATAAAACTTCACCATTTTTCTAACACCTCTATGTGCTAAGTACTAAGCACACAACATTTCACAACTCACATACAACATGCCATGCACACCAAACACACAATAATTCACCAAATCACACAAAACACTTCAACACACGTGCATGTAGTGTCATAGTTTTGTCCCGTGATTTTCCTAGGTAATCTCATACCTAAACCGAACATCGAACCACACCTAGTGGTGATGCTCTCACTCAACTGAGGCCTAAGCCCCAAATCCTAAATCTCTAGGTTTCCATATACCCATATTTCCAATATCAAACCACCTTAAGTGGTGATGGATACCCAAACCTCGAGCTCCCTGTGGGTATTCATATACCTAAGCTCATACCAAGCCGTGACGCCCAAACCTCGGGGTCCGTCACTACCCGTCAACTCAAGTAGAATACAAGTGGGATGTCGGGTTACCCGACTCACTGTAAAAATCTGCCAGAGCCTACTTGTGACGAGGAGCTCTAATACCTAAATAAAACACCTGCATGAAACCCGTCTCAAGCAGTCCAATATAAACACAATGATACAAATATGGATAAAAACGGCCTCTTGGGCCCATGCTACAATATCCATAAAAAACATACCAACTATATCCAATAGTTCTAAGAGTTAGTAAATTACTCTTATACAACATATATCAAAATTAGGGAATTCTAATACATGTGGAAAAATCATCAAAGCCACATTCCACTTTCTTCACAAATCCCATTCTCTAGGACGAGTCGTCCCCCGCGACGCCCCCGTACTGTGAAAACATATCCTCGACAGGTGAGCCACGCTCGTGAGTGGAATCGCCCTAAGTGGGCTACTCTCCACCTAAGTGCAGTGCAATGTTCCAAAATTAAACACACATTCAAGCAAATGCATGATCCTACTTGAATGTCTACATGACCAACTCGCATCCCCGAGTCCTCACGATCACACTCGCCGGCTTCCTCGTATGAGAATTATTAATTTGTTTATTTGTGGACAACCCTCCGATGTATATATATCAATCGGGTCGTCCGACGATTGATATATTATTTGTTGCGGACTACCTCCGATGAATATCAATCGACCGCCCGACGATTGATATTTTATATTTGACTACCCTCGATAATTAATGTTTTCGCATTTAACCCTCCGAACCGTTTTCTTTCTAGACTCATCTCATGCACTCACTCCTATAATCCTGTGGTGTTCCCAAAGGCATATGGAATGCATGTATGCTAGTTCCAATACAATCTAATCACATGCAAATATATAAACATAAATATACTCAGATAACTAAATCACATAATCATGTTATGTAATTTACAATCCATACATCAAAATTAACTCACTTTAGGCTAATGATCAAACACGAGCAAATTTAATTTAAATCACTGCCAAACACATATTCACACAAAAATATATTTTGTGTCACTATTCCGCGAACAAAGAAAAACCTAGGGTTTTACCGCTCAAACACACATCCATTCACATCGGCTCACTTAGTGTCTCGTTTCACGGTAATTCTCCGCCTCATCCAAATCACTTGATTAACACATGAATGCACACCAAATCAACCCAAAATGTACCGTGGAGCAACACGGTCGCCCACTTTGGGTTCCAAAATTTATCAATTCGTCCCAAGTTTTTGGGACCGATCAAATCGTCGCTCAAGGCCCCAATCAACCCAATACATAATTTATGGAACCATTAATCACATTCAACCTAAACAGTCCGGTGAGAATGTATCGGACTGCTCGCGGGTCTCAAATCCAAACATTTCGATTCCGCTCGAACTCGATCAAACGGCCCCCTCACCCGCCCTCATTCGACCCAAACATTTGCAAAGCATTTAAAAGAGGAATAAACCCAAGTAGGAGAAACCCCTACCCTCTCGAAGTTTGAGGAAACTCCTTAAATCCTGTACCCACGCGAAGCCCTCTCCGCGTAGTACCTCCCCCCTTCTCTTTTTTTTTTGTCCCGAAGACCGTCGACGGTCGGATTTGTCGCAGACCCAGAGAGGCTCAGACCTTCTCTAAAACCACCATTTTCTGCCACTCCGCAGCTCGTTCTTCAAATCACGCTGCTTTTTTGAAATGTGGGAGAGAGCACTCAGTAGCAAGTTTTGTCCTTTAGTTCATTAGTTCATTTAATTAATTAATTCCCTTCTTTCTCCAAAGCTTGACATTCCTAGCTTCTACCTCTATTGTCCATTTTCATTATTTCTCACTCATACCACTTCCTTACAGACATGAGTACTTGTTATGTGTGACTTTCGTCAAGATCGGTCTGCTTTACTTCAAGACCTCGAAACGCGACATGCCTCAAAACGTGCCAACTTTGACTGTCTCGGAATATTAAGAAATTTTTCGTGATAACTAGATTTTTCGAGACGATTCCAACGGTGAAATCCGTTTCGTCGTCCGAGATCTAGAGAATAAATTACGGATTTTTAACCGAAATTACAATTTTGTAATCGAAATTACGATTTTACATTTTTCCGTAAATTGAATTTCCACACTTGAGTTGCAGGAACTTAGAGTCCAGCTACAGGAACTACGAGACAAGGGGTTCATTAGACATAGCACTTCACCATGGGGCGCTCCGGTTCTATTTAAGAAGAGATTAGAAGACCTTCAATCATGCATTGATTATAGACAAATAACAGGTTATGATCAAGAATCGTACCCATTACCGAGGATCGACGCATTTATTTAATCGTATTGAGAGGAGCGCCGAGCCCATCAGAAGATGTAATTCCTTCGCATCGTTACAATCACCGAGGGTTGTGGGATACTGCATCCTAAGACAAATAAGCAGTGACGCCAAGTATGCAAGACTTTGTGTTTACTACGATGTCTTTGATCGATTTAATGGGCGCCAAAGAAGATTCATGGATCTCATGCATAGATATTCCAAACTTATTTAGACTGCCTTTGTCGAACTTCGATGACATTCGATCTACTCCCAATGAGTGGGAGCATGAGTATCACTGAGGATCGTTTTACGTTTGTCAGAGAGACCATCAGCCAGACGCTAAGTTCGCGAAGTCCGAGTTCCTCGGTTTCATCGAGGTGAGATTTTGGGACACGTGGTGTCAAGATCGAGGCCGCCGACCCGCAGAAGGTCGAGGCAAAGATGAGTCGAGAGACCAAAGTCGCCGAGATACGAAGCCGGATCATTGGCATACAGAGATCTTACTGAGGATTTCTCCAGATAGCAAATAGCTTACGACTAGGTCAAATTTAAGGAGGTCAAGTTCTGATTGATGACCGATGCGAGAGGCATTCCAGAGTTGAAGATGAGACTTATCACCCCATCTGATGCAGAACTGTGGGATAGGGACAGGGCACACGCTGTATCAGGATGCTCGAGGGCCTGGGATTGGGATGTGGCGTTTGATGCAAACCGGAGGGTAGTGTTTCTATGGTTCTCGCCACCTGAAGAATCACGAGCAGAATTCACCCCACACACCCACGGAGTCAAGGCCGTAGTCTTCGCTCAAGATTCAAGGTCACTACTTATATGACGAAGAGTTCGAGGTGTACCTCGCACCATAAAGTCCTAAGTATATTTTCACGGAAATGACCTCAATATGAGGCAACGCAGATGGATGGAGTTCCTGTGAGGATTATGATCTCTCACTTTGCATTACCATCCCGTAAGCAAATGTGGTGGCCGATGCACTGGCCGAAGTCACGAGGAGCGTCAAGATAGCTTCTGGGAGCATGGATGCTCGAGACCGGTGGGACATTGGGGCTACGCACAAACGAAAGCACCGTGGTACCTGGGAGCGAAGCATACATCGCCTCTCGTTGAGCAGAGTGATTGAGTCCCAAAGTGGGACGCAGATAGTGTCCATCGCGGACCGAGCCAACCAGCATCGGTGACGAGGGTCGACCATTCACGTGAGATGGTAGTCTTCGATATAGGGGACGGCAAGGTTCCCAATGACCGATTCAGAGAGGAGATTTCGGGAGTTTCACCGTTTTGATTTGTCGCAGTGGCAATTAAGATGTACTCAGATCTTCGCCGCGCATTCATTGAGTGGGATGAAGAGACACAGGGACTTTGTTCACATGTCTCACGTGTCACTGTGTTAAGGCCGAGCATTAGAAACCAAAGATGGCTACTTCCAACGCATTGAGGCTGAGTGAAATGGGAGCACGTCATGATGGAATTTGTGACCCATTTGCCACGGACACCGCGGAAACATGATGCGGTATGGGTGATAGTAGACCGGCTCACGAAGTCAGCTCATTTCCTACCACGGACAGCGCACTTTTGGAAGAGTTTCCAAAAGGCTATGGGCACACGGCTGACGATGAGTACAGCGTTCCACCCTCAGACGGATGGTCAGTCTGAGAGGACTATACAGGTATTAGAGGACATGCTACGAGCATGCGTCTTGAATCATAAGGGTAGCTAGGAGGAGCATTAGCCTTTAGTGGAATTCGCTTACAACAACAAGCACGCGAGCATACGATGGCAATCAGATGAGGCATTATAATGGAGGCCATGATCAACAAGTATGTTGCACCGAGGTGGCAGCTCCATCACCGGGGTTCGATCTTATTAGAGACACCTCTCGAGAAGGCGAAGCTTGATACGATATTGCCTTCACGTGCTCGTGAGTCGCTAAGAGTTATGCTAATGTGCGACGCCGACTCTTAGAGTTCGAGGTTAGTGATCGCTGCCAAGGTGATGCCTAAGAGAGAGTGGCACGTCTCTAAGAAGCGCGGAAGCATCGAGGTTCATTGGACCCTTTGAGATACTCGAGAGGGTGGGCACAGCTAAGGCACGGCATAAAGTATCATTCAAAGATGTCGTGTTCACGAGGTGTTTCACGCCCATGTTCTAAGTATACCCGTATCCAGCCATGTGGTGGATTGGGATAGATTATGTTGACACCGATGGGACCTCGAGGAGGACCAAGGTGCATTTTGGATAGCCGTGGACGTTTTGTGGACGCAAGATCGTGGAGGTTGAAGCGAGAGTGCTATGGCGGCACCGTGGAGGAGCGGGGGCCAACGGGGAAGCCGCCGAGACACGACAAGGGGCCACCTATCCCTTCTAAATTTAGGATGAAGGCACGTAGTTTAGCCGTTTAAAATTTAAATGACTAGTTTACATGCATGGAAGAGGGCACGTTGCATATGCATGTGAGTGATTATGATTGTCCCACTGGATGAAATCTCTTTAAGGATGAGAATAAGACTCGAGAAATTCCAATGTGAAATTCAAGAAACTGGTAATTTTGATTACAAAATTGTAATTTCGCTAAAATCCGTAATTAATTCTCTAGATCTCGGATGATAAAACGGATTTCACCGTTGGAATCGTCTCACGAAATCTAGTTAGCACGTAAAATTTCGTGAATATTCGAGACAATGAGTCGACAGCCGGCGATCGTTTCGTGCCGTAAAATGATTTTCGATGCCACGAAGCTCAAGATATAATACGTACTCAGCTATAAGTGGTATGAGAGAAATAATGAAAATGGAAGGTCGTAGATAGTACGAATATCAATTTCCGTAAAAGAGGGACATAAGGGTCATTTCTGAATTTGATTTTAAGTCAAGATCGACAAATAGCAAATCAAAGGCAATCTTCTTCATTAAGCCAAGAGCAAACGTGATGCAGAATTTTTCGGACAAGAGCTATTTTTGAGAGGATTTTAGAGAGAGAGAACTTCAGAAATACAAAACGATCCAACCGTTTACGCCTTCAAGATTAAGAGGGAGAACTGCCACGCAGAGAGAGCTAAGCCCTGATTTAGGAAGTTTTCAAACCCTTGAGGTAGGATTTTCTCCCTACTTGGGTTTTATTCCCATTTTTAGTGTTTTAATGTTCGAGTCGACAGGCCATTAGGTACCGCTCGACGGTCCAAAACCTCAGGACCGAATTAATATGAAATCTTGAACGAATGTGATGAGCCCGTGCCGTTCCACGGCTGATGTTGGTGTGAACATGTGTTTTGGTGTTAATCATGTATTGATTGGATTTGAGGTCGGAAGTGGTCAGAAATGCTAAGTTCACAAGGTGAACCGATGAGACAGTGTTGGAACCAGAACCCTAGGGTTTTACTGTTCCTAGGAATAGTGACACAAAATGTATTTTCGTGAAATTATGTGTTTGGTTAAGTAATTCGAATCGAATTGTGTGTTTGAACATTAGCCCAAGAGAGCTAATTTTGATGTTTGAAATGATAATTACATAACATGTTTGTGGGATTTAATTTTTATGCGAGTATATTCATGTTTATATATTTGCATGTGATTAGACTGTATTAGAATTGCCACTGACATGTATTCCATATGCACCTGAACATCCTAGACCAGCAAAGGAGTTAGTGCATGAGATGAGTCTAGAGAAATGGTTCCTGGAGAGTACCTAAAATATTAATTATCTAGAATCATTAAACTAAATATCAATCATTGAAGCGGCCCAATTGATATTCATCGGAGGGTAGTCCACAAACAATTAATATATCAATCGTCGGAGTGGCCCAATTGATATATATACATCGGAGGGTTGTCCACTAATAAAACAATAATTCTCATACAAGGCTTAGGCGAGTGTGAGAGAGCCTATGGAGGACCTTGATCCGAAGCCGGGTCATGTAGACATTCAAGTAGGATCATGCATTTGCTTGAATGTGTTTACTTGACAATCAGACCGCACTTGTGTGGCGTAAAGAGTCCACATATAGCGATTCTCCACTCGAGCTTTAACACCCCCACAAGTGATCCCCCTTACAGGCCAGTGGAGCGTATGAGGAGACTTTGCCATCCTAGAGACTGAGATTAGAAGAAAAGCCGGATTGTGGCTTTGGCTTTAACGATATTTACATGTATTAGAATTTGAATATTTTAATATATGTTGTATGAGAGTAAAACATTTGAACTCTTGTAACTATTGGGTATATAGTTGATTCATATAAAGTGTATATCAGTATTGTTTATGGGCCCAAGTGGTCGTATTACTCATGTGATTGGATATATTGGATTATATCGCGACCGCTTTAATGCGATACGCAGATTGTATTTCCGGGGTAGAGTTCTCGTACAAAGGAGAATCTACTCGATTTTCTCGAAGTGGGCGCTGCACCCGACATCCACCAGACCTGTGTCGACTGTAGTCAACTGACCTCTGGATCTGGTCACAATTATTATTATTATTATTATTATTATCATTATTATTATTGTTTTGATAACTAAGCACTTTATTATAAATGTGAATGTAAAACCCGGGAAAAAATTCAATTTGTCTGAAAAATGGTAAAACGGTAATTTCAATTGAAAATCGAAAATTCTCTATATCTCGGATGACTAAACGAATTGCGCCATTAAATTCAGCTGAGAGCCTAGTGATCTTAAAGTTTCAGTCGACCCGAGACAAGCAGAATATTTTACGATTTTCAGGGTGATAAGTCATCGCTGACTTTAGAGACTACATTTTACGAAAAACTCTAAGTCGAAATGGAGCTACAAGTTCATTTAAAAATAAATTGAATCGAAGAAATAAATTTTTTTTCGGATAAAAACAGACCCGAATAAAGCAATATGAACAATGAATATCAAATAATAATATAATAATAAAATAAAATAATAATAAATATATATATATATATATATATATATATATATATATATATATATATATATATATATATAATATAAAAGTCAAAAAACAATCATAGGAGGCAATTTCGCTGGGGGAGAGAGAGAGAGCGTGGGAGAGAGAATATTAATTTTATTTTTTTCTTCTTTTCGCTTCTTTCTTAGATCTATGAAAATTGGATCGCAGGTTTTCATCGGGACTGAAGGCAAAGTTGATCTACGCAACGAGAGCTACGCGTGAACACCAAAATCTTGGAGTTTCGTCAAACTCCACGAGGTAGGGAATTTTCCTACTTGAATTATTTCTAACCTAAAAGCTATTTAATGGTTTGAATTATTAGAGGCCGTGAAATGTAAATTTCAATTCTCAAATTTTGACTCGAGTGTAGAATTTTAGAAAATTCTCGACTATTTTTGGACAATCTGAGCTGAATTTTGAGACTGTTTTCTGACAATTCGAGCTGAATTTTCGAGACTGTTTTTAGATAGTCATGACAGAATTTTCGGGACTATTTCAGGCAATCCATAACTGTGTTGAGGTTTGGTTTTGCTCTCGTGACTGATGTCTTCGAGTTTTGTGGTATGTTTTGGTATCACAATATTTGGTGATGAACCGTGAAGGGACCAAGAGGTGTCATGTTTTATATGGGTTCGAGATTTTGGCCATTTTGTGTGTTATTACTAGAAAACTAATAACATGAATAGTAACACGAATAGTACGTGAATAGTAACATGAATAGTGACACAAAATTATTTTTTTGTGTGAAAATGTATGGTCGAAAGGATTCAAATGAATTGCTCAGGTTTGTTAATTAGCCCATGTGAGCTAATTTTGGTAATTGATCGCGACTAAGATAACATGTTTTATGTGATTTAATTATGTTAATATATATGCATGTGAATATATTAGCATGAATGTGTTGGAATCGGCATCATGCATTCTATATGCACTAAGGTAACGTAGAAATTAGGTGTGAGTGCATAGTTGAGATCGACACTGTGTTAGGTGTTTGATGGTGTGTCGTGAGTACACTACAGGGATCAACACCGCTAAGTAGGTGTTTATTAGTGGGCTTGATTAACAAGACAACGCCCAAATGAGTCGCACGGTTAAGAAATGGAAATGGCTAATTGCATTTCATATGCATCAGGCACCCTGTAACAATAGGAGTGAGTGTAATGAGGCGGTTTCTCGAGAGAATTGTCTGCAGGGTCGACCAACAATATTATTTATCGGCGGTGTCCACTACAACATCGGAGGGTTGTCCATATAATATCAATCGTCGGAGTCTGCCCAATTGATATACATCGGAGGGTTGTCCATATAAAATATCAATCGTCGGAGTTGGAGTCGGCTCAATTGATATATATCGAAAGGTTGTCCACATAATAAATTATCGGAATCGGTCCATTATTCATATCGAAGGGTTGTCCAAGGTTAAAAACAAATACCTTTCTTTGGAAATGGTTTTCATTCATGGAAAAATGCATGTTTGAGGGAGTCAATGAGAACTCGAGGCGTATGGGTGTAAGAGACCCGCGATATCATAGTTATGTATGGGTGTAAGAGACCTATGGTATCACCCGAAAAGTTATGTTGCCTAAAGAAGACACACGGTCATGTTTATCACATAGACTTCGGGTCAGGTGGATAGAGTCGGATCGACTTGGGATTTATTGCCCATTGACACTCTGTATTTGGGTAATGGAGCCTAAAGTGGAGGGCTCGATACTTGGGTCATTGGTAATACCAGTGACAGTTGTCACAGTTGGCGTATGTATGTGAGACGAGTCGATGAGTAACTCAAGATATATTACTCAATGACATATTGAGTGATGGAGCCAGCAAGAGCTAGGTACATGAGGCATGGTGAGTCGAGTCTCATTCATGGCATGTAGACATTCAGGTAGACATGTGTATGCTGCACTTGGATGTGTATTTGATTATTCGACCATTGCATGTGCACTTAGGTGGGGAGTAGCCCTTATGTAAGATTATCACTATTTCGCTTTGCTCACTCCTGGCCAGACCCCTTTCGTGTACAGTCAGCAGCAGACGACCAACCTACATTCGACCAAGGCATACGAAGAGAAAGCCTGATTGCGCTTAATATATATTTTGTAAATATATATGGGTTGTATTTATTTGTATAAGAGTGATGTAATTTAAACTCTTGGTGGACTATGGTTTTATACTATGTGCTTATATGTTTGTTGATGCAGGGGCCCAAGGGCCATTATTTTACTGCGATATAGACCCCGGTGGTCATTGTTGATTATCGACGTCGCACTGCAGAGCCCCGCACAAAGGAGACTCCTGCTCGATTCAGAGGAAGCCGGGTAACCCGACATCCAGTATTCCGCTGTCGACGGTTTTCAACCCGCCCCATTGGGGGTGTCATATGTCCCCGAGAAATCCAATTTTTCTGAAAAATGGTAAATCGTACTTCAAAAATTTGAAATTTTCTAGATTCTCTGATGATTTAAACTGACCACCGTTGGAATCGCTCTCACAAATCTAGCTAATATGTCAATTCTCACAAATTAAATGTTTCTGAATTTACATCGCTGAGGCACGTGAGTATCGGTGTCATAAAACGACATGTGATGTGACAAAAGTCACCTATAGCATGTACTCTTGTGACACATGTTACAAGAGTATAGAGAAGATGGCAATAGACGGCCGAGATAGTGCCAAGTGTCAAAATCCAAGATTTTAGGGACGTGGATGGCATTTTTGAATTGTAAATGAGGAAAATATGAAATAGAAAACAGTGATCATCTTTTTCCTTCAAAAGAGAACAAAACGTGAGGGAGAGGAGAAAAAGATGAAGAGGCTAGGTTTTTGTGAATTTTTAGAGAGAGAGTGAGTGACTTCTCTCTAAGATCCCGGGCGATCGGGCCAAGAAGCAAAGTGGTTCTACGCGGCGAGGACTACGCACAGACCGGTTTCTCGGAGTTTCACAAACCCGCGGAGTAAGTAGGGTTTTATCCTACTTGAGCTACACTTCGCTTAAGTGTTTTCATAATGGCCGGTGTTGATCGAGGTCGTGAGTGGTTGCTTTGATCGGTCCCAAATCTTCGGACCGGCGTGGAAAATTTTTTAGGCCCGCTTGGGGCGCTTCAGGATGTGCTAGACCGTTGGGGCACCTTGTGTGATAAATTATGCATTAACTTGTATGTTGATGTGTATGAGGCCGGAAATGGCCATGGAAATCGGTTTAAAAAAGGTGAAACAAATGTTTGCTCTGTTTTGGGACTATAAAAACAGTCCCAGTTTGTGTTAAATGGACCATAAATGTCTATGTGTGGTGTGCATGAAATTGTTGAAGTGAATGGCTTTTTGAGTTGGTTGATCAAAGAAATAAATAGGTTAATGCTTGAATTGTCAACATGATGCCATAATTATATAGAATATAATTGTGGGTGTAGGCCATTGGAAATGGAATAGTGATTAGCTCAAGTGAGCAAATTTGGGTGATGGTTGATATGAATTACATGTGGTGTGATTGTAAATTTGAGAATATATGCATAACTAATATATTTGCATGAATTGTGATGAAATGGCATGATGAATTTCATATGCACCGAGTAACCTAGAAATTAGGTGTGAGTGCATGACATGAATTTTCTGAAAAACGAACATGGTTGCGAAAGGAATTTCACAGGATGATTTTCAGGAGAATGGAGTTGGGAGACGGTCCAACAGATCATTTCGGATGAGGACCATAATCAAGCTGCAGTTTCTCCAACACATTCGCCTGGTAATCCCATATTTTTACCGAAACTCTAAGAGGTATTTTCGAACAACAGTTTTGTTTTGAAATGGTGTTTTCACATTGTTTGTGTGCGCGAGGAGTCAGCGAGGACTCGAGACATGAGAATGGGCATTTAGACATTCAAGTAGGATCACGAATTTACTTGAGTGTGTATTTAAATTTGATCATTGCATATGCACTTAGGTGGGGAGTAACCCATTTAGGGTAATTCCACTACTAGGCGATAGCTTACTCTGTCGAGGGAATATTATTTCAGGTACAGGGAGCATTTGAGGAGACGACTCAATTTAGAGACTAATTTTGAAGAAAGCCGGGTTGTGGCTTTGATGTTTTGGGATAAAATGTATTAGAATTGTAAATTTTAATATGTATTTTTATTAAGAGAAATGTTATAACTCTTAAACTATTGGAATATAGTTGGGTATATTTCGACGAGTGTCAGTTTGCCCAAGAGGCCATTTACTCAGGTATCGGTCCCGCGACACGAGACGACAGATTTTCACTGGTCGACCTGGTAGTTAACGGACCCCTAGCTCGGGGGCGGCCACACAAATTTGGTATCGTAGCTTAGGTATATACGAATACCTAGGGCCTGCCTGGGTATCCATAAGCTTAGTCTCGATACCACCTTCACAATTGCATCGAAATTAGTGGCTATAAATACCTATTTAGTTGATAAGTTAGGTATACGATTACTTCAGTACTGGTGAGATTTAGGTCATAGCCGTAGTTATAAGAACATCACCACTTGGTGTGGCTCACGTAGGTTAGGTAATGATTACCAGAAGTCACTGACGATTGTAACACGCATGCATGGTGTTTCAGATTTTGTGATTGATGTATATAACATGTGAATTGTGTGTTCATATGTTGAATGTGTTGTGTGAATTGTGTGCTTAGGTGGATAACACATAGATGTTGAATTTTCGAGTTTGCATAAGGTGTAAACCGGAAAAGAAAATAAGTGAAATAAATTTAATAAATTTATTTAGTTATTGGATAATAAAATAAAACTTTAATAAATTTTTTAAGGTTGAACACTAGGTTAGTGTGAGAACAGGAGGTTGAAATTTTTTCTGACAAATGGTCCATAACAAATATAAAAAAATGAGGATGAAATATTTAGGGTTTTACAAAGGTAAAATTGAAGAAAAATAAAGAAAATAAATTTTATAAATTTATTTGGGTGTTCCGAAAATGAAAAAAAAAAAAAAATATATATATATATATATATATATATATATATATATATATATATATATATATATATATATATATATGTGTGTGTGTGTGTGTGTGTGTGTGTGTGTGTGTGTGTGTGTGTATTGGTGTTTCCAGTAGCAGAAATGAAGAAAAAAATGTGTGAAAAAAAAAAAAAACAAAGAAAGGTGCAAAATTGGCTGGGCTACTGCCCATTTTAACATGGGCACTAGGTCACGATACAACCATTATCGTGACATGGTGGGCTGGAAGGATGGCCTGCCAGTGGAAGGCTGTGAATACGAGTGTCACGATACAACACGTGGGACTGAGGCGTTTGCATGACCGAGTAGTTTTACGATACACAAGGTTGTATCGCGGATCGAGAGAGAGAGCTAGCAGGCCGAGGATCGTTCCCGTGCCAAACTCGCTTCCCGTCACAATACACTGTGTATCATGACACAAGGAAGAAGGAGGCTAGGCAAGGGAATGTGTCGCAATACACGGGTTGTATCGTGACTAGATGGGGCATGAGGTCAAAGCTGGGTCAGGTCGCGACACAAGGTCACGCACGTACTCACGCAGTACACGACGACGACGCGCAGGGGCGCGAACGCATTATAATCGCTAGGCCCGCTGACACGACCGGCCGCGGGCCCGCTATTGCTACTGTGAGTGGGCGCCACGGCATGGCACCACTGCGCATGCGCGCCGCTCGAACACCGTGCCCGCCCTAGGGTCGTACCGGCCGCGGAACTTGGTGCACCCAAACAATTTTTTGACTCGCATCGCTTTCTCGAGTCACTGTTTGGACACTGTTCATGAACACCGTTCACAAAACTTTTTCAAAAGAAAAAAATAATAATAATAAATTTTTTTGAAAAATCAATAAAATCAAATAAAATGAGATAAAATTTTGGAAAAATAAAATTTTCAAAAATGAAATTTTTGTTGAAAAAAATGATTTGATATGTGGAATTAGTTGTCTCGCATTATCTATAAATGCAGGGACATTATGTATGAACCGGGATTCGTGGAGGCGAATAGTGTCTCGGGTCAGTGCTTATGCCTGTAGATATCAGACGTGATTTAACCCACATTAACTTGTGTAGATGGTTAGTGTGAGGACGAGGACGTAGAGGGCGTCCACGGGTACTTCGTCAGCACCACCATTCGACTAGCCACCAAGATTTGGATCGCCAGGCCTTGCTGAGGCTGCAGTATCAAGGCGGCCGCTATCGCATGCTGGGGTGTAGTGTAGTCGTGAGGTCCTAGTAACCCTGCAGGTTTAAGGCACACTCATCCTCCGACATTCACAAGGGGAGGAGATCCGATGTGGCAAACCATTGTCTACGCAGACGAGAAGGTGTTAGAGGCTATGAGATTACCTCCGACGCCACAGATTAGGACTAGCTGCGCCCAGCCTAGAGGGTGAGGCCCAAGTACGTGGAAATAAGCAGGACCTCTAGAGACCTGGGTAGGTAATGACACGCGTGCACTCCAGAGCTATTCATGTGTAAGTACTTCGTGACACCGTGAGACATGCCAAGGCCTCAGGAGTTCTGTGAGCTGGAAACACGGGACGATGAATGTGATGAGCACGCGGGCTAGATTCACTAAGCACTCGCTTTGTCGGATGACATGCGGGCCACGTACATGGCCAAGGTTGTGAGATTCAGAACGGGTCAAGTTGTCCATTCAGGGGGATCAGGACTTCGCCTACTTCCGACATGACCCATGGTCGGGACAACCCCGACCATGTAGAGAGATCGAGGATGCCTGGCTAACTGGACGCAAGAGGAAGGAGAGCCGCCTTCTAGTTCAGTGGAAGAAGCCCAAGGCTTCTAGTTCACGAGAGTTCCAAAGCCACGACCATCCGTGTCGTGACGATCGGGAGCTGCTACCAGTCAAGTGTGAGGTGTGCTACCTACAAGCACTGACACATTTAGACGGATTGTCTCTAGAGACAATGGATCCCAGATTTGGGACAAGACATCCCAGCTTAGCCATAAGACAGAGAGGTGCAAGCCATTCCACCACACCCCTAGTAATGGTCGAGAAACCGGCTGGGCCAAGTAGAGGTCATACAAGCACCTCCTATGAAGACGATGGCTAGATGGGCCGTGAGGTGATCGAGGTCGCATGTAACCCATGCACTGTGGTGTCGATAATCTGTGGGCTTGTCTACGCCGCCATGCCGCAGGCTACATGCGATCAGCCTGACACATTGTGGCACGCGAGACCGCAATTATTTTGCATCATGTTCATCATTGTTGCATCTCGTGTGATAGGTCTGGGCTTGCAGGTCGGCGCCTGCAGAGACACTGGAAACTCTCTCAGACGTAGGTGAGAGTCAGTCGATGTGTCGAGATCGAGCCTGGGATCCCAATGATTCTCGCCTCATGGTGGACCTTGTGGTAGTGTATCGTGTCAAGGCCATTCTTGACATGGGATGAGCTGATGTACCATCTAAGTTGTCGCGACCGGGACCTTAGCCTGCCGTCATACCCGCCATGGTCTCTGAGTCAGGGAGGCTACATATGCACATGGTCGATGCATATGTGCGTAATTCTCAAGACGAAATTCCCGAGGAAGTGGGAGAATGAAACCCCAGAAAATCCAATTTTTCTCGAAAAAGGGCAACCGCACTCGGTAAAAATCCAAAATTTTTCTAGATCTCGATGATGAAACGGATCACCGCTGAATCGCCTCTTGAAATCTAGCTAACACGCCGACCCTCACACTCGAGATTAAATCCGTGAATTTGCACGCTGAGGCACAAAGTACTCCGTGACGTAAATCACATGTGATGTGACAAAAGTCACCTATAGCATGTACTCTTATGACACATGTTACAAGAGTAGAGAGATGATGGAAATGAACGGCCGAAATAGTGCAAAGTGTCAAAATCCAAGGTTTTAGGGACATGGATGGCATTTTTGAATTGTAAATGAGGAAAATATGAAATAGCAAACAGTGATCATCTTCTTCCTTCAAAAGAGAACAAAACGTGAGGGAGAGGAGAAAAAGATGCAGAGGCTAGGTTTTTGTGAATTTTTAGAGAGAGAATGAGTGACTTTTCTCTAAGATCCAGGCGACGGACAAATATTTCTTCGCTAAGAAGCAAGTATCTTCTACGCGCGAGGACTAATGCAGGGGCATCCGATTTCTGAGTTTCACAAACTCCGTGAGGCAGTGGGCTCTTATCTTACTTGGAGTTACACTTTGTTTCTTAAAGTGTTTTGTTAATGGTCGAAGTTGATCGGCGCCATGATGTCGTCACCTGGCCCCAAATCTGGGACCGGCGGAAAATTTTTATGAGTCTGCTTGGGGCAAATCCGTGACAAGGTAGGGACTGTCAAGCTGTGTGATAAATCATGCATTAACTTGTGTGTTGATGTGTATGAAGCTCTGAACGCCACAACTCCGCTTTTCCAAAAGGAACAAATAGCCATGAGTGGCCGCCCACGCATGCCCCATACTGCTCGTTGGGGACTATAAAACATCCTGGGCTATAAATTAATTACAAATGTCCATGTGTGGTGTGCATGCAATTGTTGAAGTGAATGGCTTGAGTTGATTGATCAAAAAAATAAATAGGTTAATGCTTGATGTGTTAACATGATGCCATAATTATATGAACATAATTCATGCTGCAGTTTCTATCGAAATTTAATAGTTGATTAGCTCAAGTGAGCAAATTGGGTGATGGTCGATATGAATTACATGCGCGCTGATTGTAAATTTGAGAATATATGCATAATTAATATATTTGAATGAATTATATGAAATGGAACATGTATTTCATATGCACCGGGTAACCTAGAAATTAAGGCAGATAACATACGAATTTTAAAACGGTAAATACTTGGTCAAGGGAAGGAATTTCACATGATGATTTTCCGAGAATGGCTGGGAGACTGGCCCAACGTATCATTTCTTGATTATGGTCACACTCTTCTGAAGTTCTCCAACATATCATTTCTGAGGGAATTATTTTTACCGAAACTCTAGAGCGATTTTCGAGAATAACAAGTTTTGTTTTTGAAATCTGTTTTCTCATACATGGCTTAAGCAAGTGTGAGGAAGTTTGGTGAGGACTAAACATGGAATGGGCATTTAGACATTCAAGTAGATCACGAATTTACTTGAAAGCAAGTGTTGCTTAAATCGTGATCATTGCATATGCACTTGCAGCGAGTAACATTATTTAGTGGTAATTCCACCATCAAGGAGAGTCAACTATTTAGAGGGAATATTATTTCTGCATAAGTGAGCGCTCAAGAGACGATCAGCTTTAGAGACCGATTTTTAAAGAGTCAAGCCAGGGGCTTTGATGTTTTCGTATAAAATGTAATAGAATTGTAAATTTTAATATGTATTTTTATTAAGAGAAATGTTATAACTTCAACTATCGAATATAGTTTCTGGTATATTTTGATGAGCGTTGGTTTACGCCAAAACGCCATTTTACTCGTGTATGGTCCTGTGATACGAGACGATAGATTTTCACGCTGTCTTGGTAGAATAATCTGACCCTGCCAAAATATAATAAATATAAGAAACTATCTCTATTGCACTCGAACTCTAATTCATCTTCTGACGCCCTGCCTTTTTTAACTTTAAATACTCTATCAACTTAACTAAGCATGTGGACATTTATTATTGTTATTATTATTATTATTATTATAATATTCAAAAAGATAAAAATAGAAGTAATTATGATATAATATATATTATATTTGAAAATTATTTTTAAGTTTGTTTACGTATTTAATATTTAAATATCAATTTGTTTAACTATATTATATTATGAGAAATTAGAACTAAGGAAGATGAAGGAGAATTTCAAAGAAAAGCCTACAAATGTAGAGAAGGGAGAGGATGAAAAGTAAAGAGAAAATGAGGGGAAAGGCCAAGTTGAATTTCCATGAAAAGTCTAAAAAGTGGAGAGGAAAACTGGAAAATGATAAAAATTGAAAAGTGAAAGAAAAAGAGAGGAAGTGGGAAATGGCCCAAATGGTTAGTTTAGTGCCAAAATTGTAAAACCCGAGAAAATTCTAATTTTCTGAAAAATGGTAAAATTGTAATTTAGATCAAAATCCGGAATTTTTCGCATCTCTACGACGAAACACATTTCACCGGTCGAAATTATCTCACAAATCTACTACTATGAATTTCGTCGACTCGGCATACGGAATTTCACGCGAGACACCAAGCAGGGCGCGGACACTGGGCATGGCAGTAATTGGCTTCACAGCCATGCCACGCGGTCAGTGATGAGACGAGCCAAACAAATACTCAAGTGGGGCCATAGAGACATGTGGCAACTACTGATCTGGGATGGAAACCAAAGATTACATAAAATGATAAGGTGAATACAAATGAGCCAATATTGCGCTAAATACGCTAAGAGAGTGAAAGATTTCCACTGACCAACTTGGACCCAACCGATCGAGAGGAAAAGAGAGGTATCAGAGAGAAAAGGAAAAGGAGAGAGAAAAAGAGATGGATTTTGTATAAGTTTACCTTCTTCAGACTTCAAGATCATCCCCAGAAACCCAACGAGGCAAGAGTTGTTGGTCCCCACTCGCAAGAGCCTACGCGCATTCCAAGATTCGCAGCCGACAAACCCTGTGAGCAGAGGCCTTCTCCTACCTCGTTATTTTTTGGGTTAAGAGTCATTCAAATGAAACGGATGGCGCGGAGCATTACGATGGCCGCTTCATCAATCTCAAAACCTTGACCGAATGTTGGAAATTTTGGACCGCCTCGATCATCCCTCGATTGATTCGTCGACCGAAACGGTCCTCAGATGCTATTGTCAGATGTTATCAAGCAGGTTCAATAACATGCAAATTATGTGTTGCTGGCGATAAGCCGCGCCCAAGATTGATCGCTTGATTGCCAGATAAATTTCACGCGGAGCCTAATTTCGATATTATTGCTATGAATGAATAATATCTTTAACTTTTGTGTGAATTTAGTTAATATTTGCATCATAACTCCATATTAACGTAGATTGTGAATAATATGTGCATTTATTATCTGTTGAAATATAAGTAATAGGTGAGTGTATGCATGAAAAAAAGAAAATGGTTGTGAAAGGAATTTGAAGGAAGGTTACTGAAGAATTCTTTGAGAGTTGTCAATCGATTCATTTCGGATGAGGCCATGGTGTTTCGGAAAGTTGTAAAGCCAGTCTTTCGGAAGGGTTGTCGCGATATAATTTTACTCGGAAATTGTGTATGTTTTGAGCAAGGCAGCTTTTGTTTTGAAAGCGTGTTTCCAGCGGCTTGGGCATCACGTGAGAGAAGTCGATGAGGAGCTCGAGATGAGGGAATGGGTGAGTTCTCATCGATAACATATGAACATTTGGTGGAGCTTGCATGTTTCTTGGTCGTGTGTGGTGTCTTGAATTATATGGTGACTTGGTGGGAATGCAGTAAGTGAGAGATTATCATTCTTCATTCTTCGTGTTGTGGGATCACTTAGGGTGCGGGGAGTATTGTCATGGAGCGTATTTCACTACTTCAAGCTTTTGAGAAAATGACGTAACTTTGAATAAATATTTTTGTAAAATATGTATAAATATTTTTGTAAAACAAGCATGAAACTATTGTAATATAGTTGATTATATTTTGGTGAGTATGGATGTGTGGGTCCGGTTGGGTCGTTCATGTGTAGTCTCGCTGATATATGAAAGCAGTATAGGTTTTACGAGGTTGACGATTGGTGTGGGCTTGGGACGCAGGATGTCACAAAAATAGTTCTTGTTTTTTAATACATGAATTGATTTTTTTGCAAATATTAGTGAAACAAAGTCTTTTTGTTACAATTAGATATTAATGTATAAAATTGATTCGTGGTCTTGATTTAAAAGGTAAACTTTAAAATCATATTTGCAGAATCACGATTTTAAGGTAAATTTTTAAAATTGTAGTTGATAAATATGGTTTTAAGATAAAATTTTTAAAATCGTATTTAGTGAATACAATTTTAAAAAATTTATCTAAAAAACGTATTTATTGAATACGATTTTAAGATTTATCTTAAAATCATATTTATCAACTACGAATTTCTATTTATACGAAAAGAAGATAAATTTGATGAATATTTTCAAAACAAATCTTTTTATGAATTTTTTTTCAAATAAGAAACTATTTTGGCTTTAAACTCCGCAAAAAGGGGTCAATCACCTTTGATCATTGATCTTCTTTATATAGGAGCCCACTTTCAATAATACTTTTTTTATTTTTGAAAGGTACTTCCAACTCATTTCAACTGCTCATTCTTAATTTCTTACCATGACTCATTCGTACAACTCGAACCCCATCCAACCCCACCTCACCATCCTTTTAAGTGAATGTAAAGAACAAAGAAAGTTCTTTTAAAAAAAAAAAAAAAACAAGAAAAGTTACCATGATGTGAAATGATTAATCTTCTCTGAGTTTGAATTCTGACCATGCGAAAAAGTAGAGACTTGGCCATAAATAAGACAGTGAATATGGGGGCCCTTTGCCCTTTGCCCTTTGCCCTTTGCCCTTCATTTATTTCTCGTTGAAAAGTTTCCTGTGTGTGTCAGATGATTGGTGCTTTTCCTCTTCTTTTTCATCCGTGTGGATCCCACTTGACTATTAATGCCATAGCAGGCTTTGGCTATTAGCTTGCCTTCTCCATATAGAGAATTATTTTCCTTCTTATTTATTTACTTTCTTAGTTCTTTGTGAAAGGACTAAGGAGAACAAACACAACTATAAAGAAAATTATATTAATATTAAGGGGTAAAAACAAAAAATTATTTTTATCTCGCAACAATGAAAAAATGCAACTAGCTTTGAATTTGAAAATTACATGAGTTTTGGAATTGTAAGAACTTAATTTTCTAAGAATTTGGATTCCTGCATTAGGAAAAGTAAAGAAAGCGCGTAAGACTGAATAGAGCCCTGATTCATTATTAATTTATCTTCATTCCCACTTTGCCCATTTTTTTTAAATATCTTTTCTTCTTGCTTTTATCTTCTCTGAAAGGACAAAAAAGCTACCATGATGTGAAACAATTAATCTTCTCTGAGTTGTAGGAAAAGTAGAGAATAGGCCATAAATAAGACAATGAATACGGGGGCCGTTTGCCGTTTGCCCTTGCCCTTCATTCATTTATTTTTCGTAGAAAAAAGCTTCCTCTGTGTCAGGTGATTCATCCGCGTGGATCCCACTTGACGATGGTGTCGTCGGCAAGCATTTTCCATCCAATATCCCATCAAAATCTTTCAAGAATAGTTTTGAATAATTTGAACAGATTTCGAGGTTTTACTTTTGCATGCTTTTACTACTAGCTTGCCTCCGCCTCCATATAGGCACATTAATTAGCATTGAGTCCGTATGTCTCTCTGCAAGTAGATCCTCCTCAAGTCTCTTCTATTTGGGCTTTTTAAAATAATGTTATTATTTTAAAAAATATTATTTAAAATAAAATATAAAAACAAATATTTAAAAATTTATGGTACTTAGTATCATTAAAGCGTCGTGTTTTTAAAATATGATTTTAATGTAAAATTTTAAAGTCATATTTTAAAGACATGATTTTAATATAAAATTTTAAAATTATATTTTTAAAACATGATTTTAATATAAAATTCTAAAATTATATTTTTAAAACACGATTTTAATATTAGGAAAAGTAAAGAAAGCGCGTTAGCCTGAATAGAGCCCTGATTCATTATTAATTTTTCTTCATTCCTACTATGCCCATTTTTTAAAAAAATATATTTTCTTCTTGCTTTTATCTTTGTGAAAGGACAAAGAAAGCTACCATGATTGAAACAATTAATCTTCTCTGAGTTTTGGGAAAAGTAGAGAATAGGCCCTAAATAAGACAATGAATACGGGGGGGCCCTTTGCCCTTTGCCCTTTACCCTTTGCCCTTCATTAATTTTTTTTTTTTTCGTAGAGTTTTTCGTAGAAAAAAGCTTCCTCTGTGTGAGGTGATTCATCCGTGTGGATCCCACTTGAGGATGGTGTCGGCAAGCATTTTCCATCCCATATCCCATCAAAATCTTTCCAAGTTTTGAATAATTTGAACAATTTTTTTTTTCGTAGAGTTTTTCGTAGAAAAAAGCTTCCTCTGTGGTCAGGTGATTCATCCGTGTGGATCCCACTTGAGGATGGTGTCAGCAAGAGGATAGTGTCGGCAAGCATTTTCCATCCCTTAACCCATCAAAATCTTTCCAAGTTTTGAATTATTTGAACAGATTTGGAGGTTTTACTTTTGCAGGCTTTTACTACTAGCTTGCCTCCGCCTCTATATAGGCACATTAATTAGCATTGAGTCCGTATGTCTCTCTGCAAGTAGATCCTCCTCAAGTCTCTTATACTTCTACCCCTTCCGGTTTCCTCAAACCCTGTCCAAAAATGGCTTCCTCATCAACCACCCAAAAACCCTCTTCTTCTTCTTCAGCTCCATCTCCAAAACTTAACTTCGACGTTTTCTTGAGCTTCAGAGGGGAAGATACCCGGTACGGTTTTACAGATCATCTTTTCGTAAGCCTCGAAGGGAAGGGTATTCACACTTTCAGAGATGACAAACTTGAAAGAGGAGAGGAAATTGGCCAAGAACTTCACAGGATATTGAAGGATCAAGGTTTTCCATAATTGTCTTCTCCAGAGAATTATGCTGATTCGAATGGGTGTTTGGAAGAGCTTACAAAGATCTGCCTAGTGCAGAAGAAAGTGGTCAAACAGTCCTGCCAGTTTTCTACCATGTGGATCCTTCTGATTTGCGAAA
The DNA here is from genome assembly GCA_016808115.1 of Tetrastigma voinierianum. Classification (NCBI taxonomy): domain Eukaryota; kingdom Viridiplantae; phylum Streptophyta; class Magnoliopsida; order Vitales; family Vitaceae; genus Tetrastigma; species Tetrastigma voinierianum. The sequence goes on from JAEQBH010002521.1 coordinate 374,611, forward strand.
ACAAACTGCGAGTTTTGGGAAAGGATTTGCGAAGCATGAAAAGACTGTCGACGAGGAGAAGGTGGGAAGGTGGAGGGCAGCCATGACTGAAGCAACCAATCTGGGAGGTTGGCATGTTGTCAAGGATAAGGGGTAATTAATTTCCAACTTTCTTTAGCCTTTTGATTTTTAAAATTGATGAGCATCTAAATTTGGAATTCTTAAATTCGCTACTAATAACTATTGATTTCGAGCTTTTGAAAACCTTTAGATTATGTTTTGTTCTTGGAAATTTTAGGGGAAAATGCTAGGGAAAGAAAAAAAAAAAGGAAAAGTAGAATGAAAATAAAAATAGAATGATATGGAGATTAAATGATTTAAAAATAAATAAAATTTTAGCTAATTATAATTATATTTAATTTTTAAAATATTTTTAGAATAATCAAATATAGAAAATTATTTTTTTCCTGATTACTTTCTGAAACCATGCACAAACCTTGATATGTTTAGATATGTCATGTTGCTTTCATGATGATGACTGTGGTTATTTGTAGTTGAGAAGGGTTTAGAAATAGCTAGCAACTCATATGTATTTTGAATTAATTAATTCCAAATATTTAGGAGTACTACTAAAGCAACTATATAATACTCAAATAATGGGTTGTCCTCATAATAGCTAACAGTACTGCTTTACTTATAAAAATACTCTACTAGCAGATTTGATAATTAAAATAGAAGTTGTCTTTGCCTGTCATAGGACTGAATTATTCTCCCATAAGGGTAAAATATTATTCTAGAGATTAAATTTAGTTACAACCTTCCAAACATTGAAACACAGAAGCTAACAGTCATTATCTCTGTTCTTTCCTCTTGCCCATTTATGCTTGATAGCACATCAATGAAATGGTACTTAGATATGTAAATTTCATAAATATTGTTCGATAATTTTCGTTACTTTCTTTATGCTCGTGATTGAGTTGTATAGATAAAATTAAATATATGAATTTTGTTCATATTTATTATCTTTAATCTAACTTACCATAATCCATATGATTCTTGTGCTTTACACTTGGTAGGTACGAGTCAAAGCCTATTCAGAAATTATTGACTTCATCCTCAAAGGATTGAAACCTAAATTTCTACCTATTGAGGAGCATATGGTTGGAATGAAGTTTTACTTGAAAAAACTAAAATCAATGCTTCAAATTCATTTGGGTCACATTTACGTGATTGGGATATTTGGGTTTGGTGGAATTGGCAAAACTACCATTGCCAAGATGGTTTACAATGATATCTTATGTCAATTTAATGGTAGTTGTTTCATTGAAGGTGTCAAAAATAGATTCGAATGTCGCAATGATGAACATCGATTAGTACAAGAAGTTCTTTGTGGTTTAGGATTAAATTGCATCGCTGATGGAGTAGATATGATAAAGGATAGACTTAACTCAGGAAAATTTCTCGTTGTTATTGATGATGTAGATCATTGGGACCAAGTGCAGCCATTGATAAAACATTGTATTTGGTTTTCTCCGGGAAGTAGAATCATCATAACCACTAGAGATAAACATTTGATAAATATGTGTCAAGTGGATGAATCAATTAAGGTGTTATTTTATGAGGTTGACCCATTATGTGATGAAGAAGCTATTGAACTCTTTAGTTGGCATGCCTTTAAACAAAATGTGCCTAAAGAAGATTACATGAACCTAGCAAAGCGCATGGCAAATTATGCTAAAGGCCATCCGTTAGCCCTTAAAGTTTTGGGTTCTTGTCTTTATGGCAAGACAATAGATGAATGGAAAAGTGAATTGGATAAATTGAAGAAATGCCCTAAGAAGGAAGTCAATGACCTCTTAAGAGTAAGCTTTAAAGGGCTTGATGATTTTGAAAAAAATGTTTTTCTTGACATCGCTTGTTTTTTTATAGGGACCAACAAAGATTTTGTGTTAGAAATATTAGATGGTTGCGATTTTTATGCAACAAGTGCCATACCAAATCTTCATGATAGATGTTTAATAACTATTGTGGACAATGGGGTACAAATGCATGACTTGATACAACAAATGGGTTGGACTGTTGTTCGTGAAGAATATCCTAGAGACCCAAGCAAATGGAGTAGATTGTGGGATCCAAATGATATTCACAAGGCATTCTCAGCAAAAAAGGTAAGAACTAAGTGCATGTTAGTTACTTATCTACTTATGATGCTTTTTTAGCCATGAACTATTATATTTCTCTTATTCTTTATTCTTGTTTTCCAGATGAAAAATATTGAAACCATATCTCTAGACTTGTCTAGATCAAAAGAAATGCAATTCACTTCTGAAGTGTTTTCCAAGATGAAAAACATGTTTGTCGAGATGAAGGAACTTAGGTTGCTCAAAGTCTATTATAGTGATCATCGTAGTCAGACAACAAAGGAGAATAAAATTCGTCTTCCAATAGACTTTGAATTTCCCCCAAATTTAAGATATTTTCATTGGGAAGGTTTGGAGATTTTGCTTTCAAATTTACAAGGGCAAAATCTCGTTAAATAACGAAGTCTAGCAACATAAAAGAACTTTGGGAAGGGGATAAGGTATAATCATTATTTACATGCCTTTTTTTTTTTTTTACTTATTTTCAAGTTCAAGCAATTTTTTTTAACTAAATAGATGTCTTATGTTTCAGGATCTTCCAAAATTGAAGTTCCTTGATCTAAGTTATTCACAACAACTCATGAAAATTCTGAAATTCTAAATGATGCAAAATTTAGAGACTTAATCTTGGGGGGTTGCACGAGGTTTTATGAACTTCATTCATCTATAGGTGCATTTCCTCGGATGGGGAATTTTGAAAGGAGCTTAATTTTAGTTGGAGTGGAATCAAGTCCCCAAATAGCATTGGATATTTAGATCCCTTGAAACTCTTAAACTCATAGGGTGCTTAGAATTTGAAAATTTTCCAGAGATGCACGGGAATATGAAATGCTTAAAGAGACTTGATTTAACTTGCACTCGTATTAAGGAACTCCCAAACATTATTGGGTGCTTGGGGGCTCTTGAATTTCTCTCTCTCGTGGGTTGCTCACATTTGGAGAAGCTTCCTGAGTTCCAAAGCAATATGGGGAGCCTCCGTTTTCTTAATTTAGAAAGTAGTGCTATTAAAGAATTACCCAGATCTATAAGTCATCTCACAAGTCTTCATTCTCTTAAGCTAGAAAATAGTGCTATTAAAGATTTGCCTTACTCGATAGGTCATCTCAGTCAGCTTAACAAATTAACCTTACAAGGCTGCAAAAACTTGACAAGTCTTCCAAGCAGCATTTATAAGTTGAGATACTTAAATGATTGGGATCTCAACGGTTGTTCAAATCTAGAGGCTGTTCCAGAGATCATGGAGGACATGGAACATGTAAGTGCAAAGGGTATAACAGAGCTGCCATCATCAATTGGACGTGTAAAAGAACTTAAACGACTGTCATTAGACAATTGCGGGAACCTTGAGACTCTTCCAAACATCATTGCTCAATTGACAAAGCTTGATACTCTTTCTCTTGTCTACTGTCGAAAGCTCCACAATTTGCATGACACTTTGAGAAAGCTACAACATTGCTTGGTTAGACTAGATATACGTGGTTGCAATCTGTCAAAAGAAGCAATCCCCAGTGACTTATGGTGCTTATCTTCTTTGGTTTCATTAAATGTGAGTGAAAATAATATCCGTCGCATACCTAATAGCATCATTGACCTTTCTCAGTTAGAGACCCTTTACATGAATCACTGTCCCATGCTTGAAGAAATTCCAAATCTTCCATCAAGTCTAAGAAGCATGGAGGCATATGGTTGTCCATACCTGCAAACTTTATCATCAAGTGATCCAACACATCTGCTATGGTCAAATTTTGTCGACTGTTTCAGATCACTATTTCAAGTATGAATATTTAACTTCTCTCTCATATTAAATGTTTTTATGATGGTATGAGATTTACATGCTACTTTTTTTGCAGGTTCTTGAAAAGGGTGTTAGTAGAAGCTCTAAAATCAATGTTGTTATTCCAGGAAGTTGTGGAATACCAAAGTGGGTAAGTTATAAGAGTATGGGACATGAAATAAGAATATTGCTTCCAGAGAATTGTTACGAAGATAACAACTTCTTTGGATTTGCTTTATTCTTCTATCTTGTTCCATTCGATGATGATCCTACGTGGACGATATATGGTCGGGCTGAAACGCATAACATTCAATTTGTGATATCCGATGATGATCAATTTCAACTTACTAAAACTATCGACATTGAAATGAATTGGAAATCCATCATTGGTTTAAAATATGGATCCGAAAATTTTATCAAATCATCAACCTCATCTCTAGATCCAGCATTGGGGGTGGTTTATTTCCCTCATATTTTCATTTTTCGAAATATCGATCAATAGGTGGAACAAGATTAAGAGTTCGCTTTGAGGGCCCTTTTGGGTCTCCTAACATAGTAGCTTTCAATGTGGAAAGTTGTGGGATTCATCTCATATATTATGATGATGCCCAACAGAGCCATCAGCTACTCAATCTCAAAAGAAGCCATCATGATACAGAGGATCACCACCCACAACATAAAAAATCAAGACAAGTCTAGTTTCAGCTTTTCATCAGGTACATCATCTCTCTTTTTCGTTTACTACAATGTAAAATATTTATTATAATTAGTAGAAAAAGTATAAACCACACTAATATTATATTATTGATAGATTGAATATGTTTGTTAGTTTCTTAATCATTTAAATAAACTTGCATTTTTTATTCTTTTTTTGATGTACATATTGGTATTCATTCTTAGATATCCCAAAAAAAATCCTTTTTTCTTTTCTAAACTGCCTGAATACTTATTCTAATTTATCTTTGAATTGAATTATTGAATTTAAAAGGTCAAAACCATATTCACATTTAAGAAATATACAATGTAGAAGGAAAAATCAAAATGTGTATATGGATGAACCACATGTAAATATCCCATCACATGCAATCAATGCAGTTACTAATGAAAGGTCTTTTGAAATTGTCATGCAGGGTTTCAAATAAAAACATGAAAAATGTATTTCCAGCTTATAGCTCAATCAAGCTCTTTTAGGCTAGGTATGAGTTCTCAGTTTTGGTTTTATACTAGCTAGGTTAAAAAATTTTATTAAAATTAATGGAAAATAATATAAATAATTTTTAAAAATTGTACACAATAATGTGGAGTTTTTAATGTATTGATCGTAAATATATTAATATTTTTTTTTATGCTTTTATTTTTTTATTTTTTTATTTTTTCTCTAAAGATTCTATGTATTTATTTATGTTTAATGTACTCATGGAAACCATTGATTAGGCTAGACATTTTACTAACCATTACAGTACAGGATGGAAGTGGAAGCAGATATGGCAGTGGTGAACCAGAACTCAAGAGGGTGCAATTAAATTTGGGTTATTTTTGCCCAAAACAATGTGTGGCCTCGATTTTCAAATTTTTCTCATATGTTGTTTGTTTGATTTATTATGTTCATGTTTTGCTGTAAACATTATTATATATAGGACAATAGGGTGCACCCATTTTCAAAATTTATATTATGACGTCATTTAATTTGAGTTTAATTTTATACTAGGGGGGGCATCCGGACATGTGGATCCATTTTTTATGTATCCATATCCAGTTCAACTTATTTTCCATCCAAATAATAATAATAAATAAATAAATAATCTCATTTGGGTGGGTAACATGGTAGAGCATTCGTTGAAATAGGCAGGGCATTGTTAGAGGAGTCGTATCATGTTCAAGTCCCAATAGGGGAAATAAGTACTATGTTGTAGTGCGTGAATACAGGGGTGGAGGGAGCATGGGTCCAATGTGGGCAACTGCTCTCTTTGGAATTTTTTTTTACATTAAAATTTTAGAAATTTTGATCATTATTGCCCTCACTAAAAATCCTAAAAAAAATTGCAACTAAAGGTTATGAACCCGATACACATTTCTATTAGAGATTGCCCCTAATTAAGTAAAATTCTTACTCTCCTGCCGTGTGAATAGATATAAAAATAAGTACTGCTTTAATTAAAATAAGAAAAAAAAAAAACTGCTACATCATCTTAGATCAGGTACTGCTAGCTGATTTGGGTTTTTATTTATTTATTTTTATTTATTTATTTTAATGAAAAGGGCAGATTTGGTTACATAATAGTTTTCTTCTCCGGCCATTGAGATATTATCACATAAAGTATTATTATTCTAGATAGTTAACTTTGAAACGTCCATCACTGAATAGAAAAGCTAATTACACAAGCCATTATCCCTCGCATTTCAATTTTCTCATTTATGCTTGATAGCATTAATGAAAATGAAATGAGTATATATATCTTAAATTTAATGAACATTATTTGATCACATTATTTTCCTTATGCTCGGGATTTTAGTTGTATATATAAAATTATATATATTAAATTTATTTCACATTTATCATATTTGTCAACTTACATAACTCTGGAAAATTTCTGAATTATTGTCAAGTGGAAGCATTAATTGAAGTTAATGTGTTATTGTATGAGGCTAGCACAATATGTGAGGAAGTTAAATTATTACTGTATAAATATGTTAAAATATTATACAAACATTACATAAATATTTTTATTTTATCATAATGATAAAGCTAAATTACCATCATACAAAAAAAAAAAAAAAAGAAATTAAACTATATTTTTTTTAGTACACTAAGATCTTAAGATGTTGACTCTTAGTCTATAAAAAATCAAATAACTTAACACTTAATAGGAATAAAATAGTAAGTATGCTACAATGTTGTCTAAAATTTTGCATTATTTGAATAACCAAAAGTACAAAAAATGAAGGATTTCGCAACCTATATAACATAATTAAAATCTGCTTGCCAAGATCTTATTTATTTAACTTTGATTTTAACTAAGGGTCGGTTTGAAAGTGTTTTTTAAAAATGTTTCTAAGCCTAAAATCACTTAAACAAAAATGGCTTTTGGTAATATTTTGAAAAACACTTTTGAAACTTTACAAAAGAAGTGTTATATATATATTTAAAAAAGAAAAAGAAAAAGAAAAACACTTTAAAAGATTTTGGATGTACCTAAAATACCTATTTATTTATTCTTAAATATCTATTTATTTTCCTTAAAATATATATTTATTTTATTTAAAAATCTAAATAATTTGATATACTTTTAAAAATACTAATAATTCAAATCATTTTTAACCATATTTTTTTAAAATTATAATCATAAAAATAATTATTTTATGTTTTTATTAATACAAATGTTTGTATATATTTTTGTAAATATTTTTATAATCATATTAATTATTTTAGGTTTTTATTAATATAAATGTTTGTGTATCTTCATTTATTAATTCAAATCTTTTGTAAATATTTTTAAAAATGTTTATAATAAAAAAATTATTTTCAAGAATGAAAATATCGGAGATATAGGAGAAGTATCAATATTTGAAAATCATTCAAATTTTTAAAACAAATTTTTTATAAATCAAAATTATTTTGAAAGTATGAGAAATATAACATCAATTAGATTTGAAAAAAAAAATTATTAAAATTCATTTTCTATGATTTATACAAAATAATTGGTTAAAACTCTCAAATTTTTTATTTATTTTTTTAAAACCTATTATTTTGAAATCATAATAGTAAACTTCAATTTCAAAATTTAAGCTTTTAATATTACATATTAAAAATAAAAATAAAATATTTTTTTATTTTTTGAAACATTGAAAGATAAAATGTTATCAATTACTTTTAGAATATTGTTTAAAAATTGAGTTTAACTATTTGAAAACGTGATGAAGAATAAAATTTTGAATGTAAAATTATTTTTAATTTATTTACATGAATAATTTTTATTTATATTTATATTTTAGAATATTCTAAAAATTACTATGAATAATTTTTAAAAGATTTCTTATTGCAACCATCTCTTGGTCTTTTTCCACTTTTTGTAACAATTAATGATAATAATTATTAAGGAAGATATAGTAACTATTAAGGACGTCCAACTAATGTGTATGCTGAATCACGAAGTCGCGTTAATGGCCACGTCTGGCCATGAAACACATGAATACTCCAGTATAAATACTTGATCATTAGTCTCATATGGGAGACCCATTTACGTATAATTTTCTTACAAATAACCAATTTGTAATAATATTTCTAAAGAGTTTGATGTCTATTCTTTACATTTTATATCTTTCAAAATACATTAAAACTAGATTACAATATATTTTTACAAAATCTTTGTCGAGCGTGACGAAGCCTTCTTCGCTCACGATATCGAAGGAGCGTCGTCTTCTCGATGTACTGAAGGGTCGCGTGGGGGTGAGCCAGAAGCCCGGTAGTGATGATGTCATACGAGGATTCTTTCACGCTGAGTGAGCGTACAATGGTCTGCCCACGTATAAGTAAAGCGTCGCGGTCCTGCTCGAAGTATGCATATGTCATGGATGAGAATGTGACTTACCCGTACGCGTACGAGCCTGGCTTTGACGCTCATAGCGCATGCCTGGCCGAATGTGTGAAGCGAACGTCGTTTTAAGCGAAAACTTTTTGTGCCATTTCATTCTGGGTTACCGGTAAATACATTGGACTACCCTCAGAATTGAATTCTTTGGATATTTCTCGAAAAGCAGTCGTAGATTAGCCTCAGATGAGCAGTTGGACAACTGCCAGAAGCGATTCTTGAGAAAATCTTAGCCAGTCCCTTTCATAACATTTTCATTTTTGTTTCATTTCATAATAAATATTTCTGCTCATAATAATATTACAGGATTCTTGCAGGTGCGTAAAGGAAATCATGATGCAAATCTAAAACATTCATGCTAATATATTCATACCATATATATTAATATAATTAAATCCACATAAATAAATGTTATGCAAATTTTCACCATCAAATACCATAAGAATTAGCTACGCCCAAATTTGTCATAAGCAAGCAGTCCATCTTGGAGGCGCGAACATCCTGGCAACCATAACGCAATTTTAAGTATTACTCAAACAAACCACGATGCACCGCAAACAAAGGTCACCCGTGCCCGGCTAAGCCAGCCAAGATGCCTCGCGACCCGCCCTTGGCTTGTAGACCATTTTGGTTCCCAATCATCCATACAACCTCGATAACTAGAAAACTAGAAACTTTTAGTTTCCAGTTCAAACCCCAACCCACCACAGTCTTGGATTGTGTGAAACCGGTTATAGAAATCCTCTATCCTTCAATCCCAAGTTTTTGGAACTAAACCATATGGCCTCTCATGGCCTCCCATAGACAACCCTACCATGCAATCGTTATCCTCTGACATGCCATCTGATAGTGTATTATATCGTATACATCGAACCTGGTAAGCAAGCGGAAGCGCTTGGTACAAAACCTGGGGTAAAAACTTTTAGTGATCACCCACTGTCCCCCACAGGAACATGGCTGGAATCTTGACTCAATGGGATTTCCATAGAGTCCGAAAACCTTGAAAACGGAGTTAGGACAGAAGAAGAGGTTATGACCTCTGAAGTTGGAGGTCATATTAGTTAGACCCGGTATTTGAAGCGGCACGAATCGTATCCTGACCTGGCGGGCGTCTGACACGCATCGCTTCAAAGCATACAAATGGAATCTTGACTCAGTGGGATTTCCATGGGAATCAAGAACACCGAACGGGTTGGATGAAGAATTATGACCACTGAGTTGGAGTCATCGTAGTGTCGTAGAGGTGTCTTGACCCATAATCGAGCTAATCTGAACTTGATGAGATCTTCTACTGCCCTCCACAAGCACATGTCTAGAATCTTGACTCAATTTTATTTCCATAGAACCGAGAACACCCAACGGAGTTAGGCGAAATTGCGGCGCCAGGAAGTTGGAGGTGTCCCGAATCAAACGACCAGTGACGACTTAAGCGCAGGGTGTCTGACATCCGAGCTGGGGCTGACCTTGCTGAGCTCATCTATTGTGCCTCCACGGAAATGGATAGAATATTGACTTCGATTGTCTTTCCATGGGAGTCGAGAACACCGAGCGGAGTTTGGGCTGAAGAAGTTATGACCTTCAGTTGGAGGTCATCGTAGTCAAACCAATGGGCGACGACTTAAGCGAGGTGTCTGACGCTGTCCGGTGGCGACCTTGCTGAGCTCATCTACTGCACTCCTGAGGAAGAAATGGATAGAATGACCGATATGGGCTTTCCGCCAAAGAAGTTATGACCTTCTGAAGTTGGAGGTCATACATAGTCAAACCAGTAAGTGACCTAGCAGTGAGTGTCATTTGGCGAGCTTAACTGACCCAACTATGAGCTCATCTACTGCACTTCACAGGTACATGGCTAGAATCTTGACTCAATGGGCTTTCCATAGAGTCCAAGAACACCCGAAACAGAGTTTGGACGAAGAAGTTATGACCTTTCGAATTTGGAGGTCATACGTAGTCAAACCCAGCCGAGCTGACCTGACTTGGCCGAGGTGTCCTAACATGGCCGAGCTTAGATGACCTTTCTGAGCTCATCTACTGCACTCCACAGGTACATGGCTAGAATCTTGACTCAATGGGCTTTCCATAGAGTCCAAGAACACCGAAAGCAGTCAGGACCCAGAAGTTATGACCTTTGAGTTGGAGGTCATCGTAGTGAAACCAGCCGGTGACGACTTGGCCGAGGTGTCGACTTGAGGCCCGGCCAGTGGTGACCTAAGCTGAGATGACCTCTGAATTTGGTGACCTCTGGCTGTACGACCTCACAACAGCTGACCTCTACAACCTGACCTCTGATGTTGTTCTGGTGACCTCTCTGACCCGACCTCTGGTGACCTCACGGCTTGACCTCCCAGCAAATGACTGCGGGTTGACCTCACGGCTGACCTCTACGGGCGGACCTCTCGTCCACTAGGCTGTTCGAGTAAAAGACCATAACGGTCTCTGGTCAGATTGAGAAATTTAAAAGCCTAACATCAAGTTATTTGATATGGCTCTGATTTACAGGAAGGACACCACTTCTTTGCAAATTTCCTTTCTTTCTCACCCAAAACCGGTTCTGTCAGTTCATGTGTACTACCACAATGTGGCGACTTCTCATGGTTGAAAATACAACACTTATTCCCTTAGAAGCGAGACGAAGCCTGCAACCCTTAGGGTGAAAGTAACCAAAGTAGGAAGACTCTTCTTGGAGTTTATTAAAACTCCCCGGGTCGATCTCATATAGAAGCCGCTAACATGAGGATCAACTCTTCCTTTTTCTCCTTTGAAGCAGCTAGATCCTATCGCTTAGGAAATTTAAAGGTGGAGTCTCTCTCTCTAAAACTCTCTCTTTTCAAATCTGGTTTGCCTTTTTCCCTCCCTCTCTCCCAATCGGTTGGGAGAAGATGTCACTTACTTGCCACTTGTCCAATTCTAAGTGGCTTCTTGGATTACCCTTATCACCTTATCCATCTACCATGGATTTCCCTTCCATCATGTGTTGCCACATGTCCATGTGGGTCCCACGTTTGAGCTCAAGTTGATTCGACACGACCGTGGCACAACATGGAGCCACAAAATGGTCCGAGTGTCCCTTTATTTACTCGTTGCCTCGAAGCGTGCGGAATTCCATTGTCTCGAAGATTCGACGTGATAACTAGATTGTGACGATTCCAGCGGTGAAGTCCCAGTTCCGTCATCAGAGATACGAAAAATTCTAATTTTGACCCGAAATTACCATTTTCCATTTTGAAAATTAGATTTTCTCGAGTTCCACGTTTCTCCCCACACAAAGAATTGGAGTCCCAAATTCCACGCACATCTGTAGCGTCGATACGATGCCATGTAACCCTACACAATCCTTGCTTGGTGTGCAAACGCTAACCTTTCCAAAGTCACAATCACTGACAATCCTATGGGTCGTCGACCTAATCCGTAATGAATGACATCCATTATCACGAGCCCTTCTTGGGCTACTTTGACACTGATCTGTTGATGAATTATCGAATCTCTCGAGTCACTCCCGGAGCTCCTATCACACAAACTCTAAGTCTACGTGGATAACCATGGCCAGGTGTTTTCTCTCTTGGGCAATAGAGACTTTTCGCCTGCTACTTGAGTCTCTTACACCTACGAAATTTCGGATATCTCAGCGGGTCTCTTGCCCACCCTGGAAATTAGGGATATCTCTGGGTCTCTTACACCCACCTGAGACCTTTCGGATACTCTGCGGGTCTCCTTCACACTAACTCCCGGGTTTTCACGAGGATTAACGGCCCCCTTCTTGCTTTGCTCAAGACACATTAATTACTCTTCATTTGCTGATTTGAGTATGAGTCATGGTGGACGTAGTCCCCAGTGAGCTCGACCAGCGCTCCAAAGTGGTGAATGGCCATCTGGGTGCACCCACCCAGGCTCGATGCGATCCCTACGGGGGTGACATGGCGAATCTCGGAGATTTCTAACTCACAATCCGGAGCTGTCAGATTGACTCATACTACGTCACAGGAAGAACATCCACATGGCTTCTCTAAAGGCCTCGACCTCCCCAGCCAATTCTATCTCGGAGTCTAACTGGTGTTACATACCCGACCACTGGTGGTTACAGATTATCATGAACTAACGGTTCATCCTTTTTATCAATGGTGCTAATTTCCAACCACTAACCTGGTCGATTTACGAACTATCATGATCGGTTTGTCTTTTGAACCCACCCCAGGTTATGTTTTCTAACCTAAGTTCAACATTTTCTCTAGCCTACTCACCAAGGCATAAAAATCCACACAATTCAATCACACATCACAATATCATCAAAATGCCTGATGGAAAGGCATGATCTGGCAGTTTCCACGTCAAGTCTAGGTAAGTCGTATACCAACATCCCAGCTCTGAATATTTATAAACCTAGCCTGCAATACCATGTCTTTGTGGCCTTGAGAATCCGGGAGGTCAGTTGTGACTTAGTTAACCGCGAAGCCTATGAATATCAATTATCAGATATCACGCTCATTAGTCTCATATATGGAGACCCATTTCTGTATAATTTTCTTACAAATAACCAATTTGTAATAATATTTTACAAGAGTTTGATGTCTGACTATTTTGCATTTTTATATGCGAAAATACATTAAAACTAGATTGTTCCTATAATATATTTTACAAATGCTTGTCAGGTGAGCAGACGCTGCTTGGTATAGGCCTCAAGGACGTCGTCTTCTGTGTGCACAGAGGGGGTCCTAGCGGGTGGGCAAGCCCGGTAGTGATAATCTCTGAGGTTACTCCTTTAGTGCACATGCAATGGTCGCACCACACATTTAAGTAAAACATGCAAGTTCCTACTCAAATGTCTATATGTCATGGATGAGAATGTGACTCACCCATACCCACATCTCGAGCCCTCACTGACTCCCTCACGCATGCCTAAGCCAAATGTGAGCAAAACATCGTTTTCAAAACAAAAGCTTTTTGTTCTCGAAAACTCACTCTTAGGTTTTATTAAATACATTGGATTACCCTCGAGTCGAATTGTGGATATTTCTAGAAGCAGTCATGGGTCGCCTCAGAGATGGCTGTTAGACTGACTCTCGAAGCGATTCTTCGAAAATCTTCCTTGAAATTCCCTTTCCTGAGCTTGTCATTTTTGTTTAATTTCACGTCGCACTCACTCCTAATATCTCTAGTGGTGCCCCAAATTCATGGAATGCATGATGCCAATCCTGTAAAACATTCATGCTAATATATTCACATGCATATATATTAACATAATTAAATCACATAAATCATATGGCGTAAATTTTCACCATCAATACACCAAAATTAGCTCACATGGGCTAATACACAAACCAACAAATTCATCTCTGAACCCTGAATGCATCAAAGAATAAACAATACGGCCTTTCATGTTACTCAAACAAGCCACGATGCACACACAACAAGGTCACCATATCTCACTGATCCAACCGGGTACCTCACGGCCCCTTCACAAACATGAACCATTTTGGTTCCAATCATCCATACAACCTCAATAACCAGAAAACTTAGAAACTTTTAGTTTCTAGTTCAAACCCTAACCCACCACAGTCTTGGACTATGTGAAACCGGTTAGAGAAATCCTCTATCCTTCAGTCCCAAGTTTTTGAAACTAAACCATATGGCCTCTCATGGCCTCCCATAGACAGCCCTACCATACCCAATACAGTAGCCTACAACATGCCATGCAATGGTCATGTTATATCCCTAAGTATACACACTGACACAACTACAAACTTGAATGCTTGGTACAAAACATAGAATTCTAGAAACGCTGTACTCACCCACTGTCCCCCACAAGATCATTTTTGATGAATCTGACTCAATGGGCTTTCCATAGAGTCCAAAAACACCTGAACGTGAGTTCGGACAAAGGAGTTAAGTGACCTTCCGTTGAGGTCATATTTAGGTCAAAACCCGTACCGAGTCGAACCGACCGGCTTCTGAGGTGTCTTTGACCTATCCGGAGCTTTAGCTTCGACCTTGCTGAGCTCTTCTACTGCCCTCCACAGGCACATATCTCGATTTATGACTCAATTTTCTTTCCATTGAGTCCAAGAACACCCAAAACGGAGTTCGGACGAAGAAGTTATGAATCTCCAAAGTTGCGGTCACATTTAGTCAAACCCGTGCCTGAGCCGACCTTCACTTCAGCCAAGGTGTCCCCGACCTGTTCGAGTCAGCTTTAATCTCACAAACTCATCTAATGCACCCATGCACATGGATAGAATCTTGACTCAATGGGATTTCCAAATAGTCCAAAATAATTCAAAACGAGTTCGGACGAAGTTATGACCTTCCTCGCTGAGGTCATACGTAGTCAAACCAAGCCGAGCTGACCTGACTTAGCCGAGGTGTCCTGACCTATCCGAGCTGAGATGACCTTGCTGTGCTCATCCACTTCCCTCCAAAGGCATATGTCTAGAAGCTTGACTCTATGGGTTTTCCATAGAGCTCCAGAACACCCAAAAACAAGAGTTCTGATGCAGTAGAAATTATGGACCTCCCAAGTTGAGGTCATACGTAGTCAAAACCCGGGCCTGAGTCGACCGACGCCAAGGTGTGTCCCTCGACCGAACCGGCCGAGCTAAACCGACCAAGCAGCCGACATCTCAGCTGAGCTGACCTCCGCTGCTCACCCTCCAGTAGCCAATTTACAGCTTGAACTCCTACAACCCACCTCCCACCGGCTAACCTCTGCTGTACCTCACCTCTACAACAACCCCGACCTCTGCCCCACCTCTCGTCCACTAGACTGTTCAGAGTAAAAAGACCATAACTTGGTCTATAGATGTCCAAATTGAGAAATTCAAAAGCCTAACATCAAGTTAACTGATGTGGATACAATTTACCAGATGGGTATACTACCAAATATCCTTTCTTTTTCACCCAAAAACCAGTTCTAAAGTCCGGTTCATGTGTACTACCACAATGTGGCAGCTTCTCATGGTTCAAAATACAACCAACCATTCCCCTTAGGGCAAGACAACCACCATACAACCCTTAGGGTAGAAAGTAACCAAATTAGGAGAAGACCTACCTCTTGGAGTTTGTTGAAACTCCCCGATTCCGGTCTCTATATGAAGCCCTTGCTGTGAGGATCAACTCTTCCTTTTTCTCCGCCTGAAACCGCCGGTCCTATCGCCGGGAAATTTAGAGATAAGGTGGAGTCTCTCTCTTAAACCTTCAAATCCGTTTGCCTTTTCCCTCCTCTCTCCCAACCAAGCCGGAGAAGATAGAAGCTGAGTGAGATGTCCCTCTCACTCTGCTACTCAATCACCCTAAGTGGCCTCGGATTACCCCTTATAACCTTATCCATCTACCTGATTTCCTCTCCCATCGTGTGTGTCACAGCGTCCATAATCCCACATTTGAGCTTAAGCTGGACTGATTCAGCACTCGACATGTGGCACACCGTGAGCCACTCAAATGCCGCAGCCCCCAATTATGCCATTGCCTCAAAAATGCAAATTGACCTGCCTCTAATTCGACAAAATTCATGGTAGCTGATTTTGCGAGATCGATTCCAAAGGCGAGTCCCATACATCCCGTATCTGTGTACTCACAATGCACCAAATTATCATTTTGCCATTTTTCAGAAAATTAGATTTTCTCGGGGTTTCACAACTAATAATATTAATTATTTTCTACAAGAAATAATGATGGTGATTATGAAGAAAGGCATAGTAACTATTAAGGAAAGTGGACAATTAATTTAAGGAAGACTTTTCATTTTCTCTCTCCCACATCTCTTAGTCTTCTACCATTCTTTGCTCCATCGCCTATCATTGTCATCAGACTTAGTTTTTTCTTTTACAAATTTTCAATAAAAATCGACAGAAAAATCGGAAATTAGCATCGATATATCTCTCCAACTGATATATCACTCCCAACCGATATATCACCGATATTTTGACGATAATTCTTATTTTTACCCAATTTTTCTATCAATCGATAAGTATGTTGTATCTGATAGGATATTTCCGCCATAAGACTCCAATTATTCTCACATAAGTAGTACATATTCTATAGAAGATTAACTTTAGTTACAAGTTACAACCTTCCAAACATTGGGAATAGCAAATCAATGACTAGTCATTCTCTCTCTTCCTCTTTTCCCACTTATGCTTCAAGGAAAGAAGCTAATAATGAAATGGCACTTAGATATAAACTAAATAAATATTGTTTGATCATTTTACATTGCTTTATTTATGCCCATGATTTAGTTATGATAAAAATAAATTTATATGATATTTACTTCATGCATACTCATCATCTTTGTCAACTTGTCATAATTCACCTCATGTTTCGGTTGTATTTTACAATTGCTAGGCACGAGTCAAAGCCTATTCAAGAGATTATCGACTTTTATCCGAAAGATTAACCCAAATTTCTACATGTCGAGGAGCCTATAGTCGAAATGAAGCACGCTGGAAAAAATCCAAAGTCATCGCTTACAAAATCTCGTCCAAATCAGACATTTACGTGATCGAATATATGAATTCGTGAGGTCATAAAAAACTACCATCGCTAAGATGCTTTACAATGATATCTTAAGTCAATTTGATGGTTGTTGTTTTCTTGAAGATATCAAAGTAATAGATTCAATATCACAATGATAGACTCCCAATTAATACAAGAACTTCTTTCTGTGGTATTCACAACAGATACAAATTCACAAGCAACTAAAACAACATGGGTATAATAAAGAATAGACTTAACTCTGCAGTAAAAATTGTTGCTGGTTGATATGGATCATCTAGACCAAGCGTTATTGATTAAAGGTTGTACTTGGTTTTCTCCAAGAAGTACAATCATTGTAACTACGAAACAAAAACATTCTCTAGATTTGCATCAAATGGAAGCATCAATTGAAGTTAATGTGTTATTGTATGAGGCTAGTGCATTATGTGAGGAAGAATCTGTTGAACTCTTTAGTTGGCATGCCTTTAATCAAAGTGTGCCTAAAGAAGATTACATGAACCTAGCAAAGCGCATGGCAAATTATGCCAAAGGCCATCCGTTATCCTAGTTTGCTCCTCTTCATGGCAAGATTAAGATGAATGAAAAGTGAATTGATAATTGAATAAAATGCCCTTATGAAGGCAAGCCAACACATCTTAAGATTAAGCTTCATGTTTGATGATTTTGAAAAATATGTTTTCTTGACATTGCTGCAGCTATGAATCCACAAAGAGTTTGAAGCTTAAAAATGGTTAGATATTGTTATTTTTATGCAACAAGTGCCATACCAAATCTTCATGATAGATGTTTAATAACTATTGTGGACAATGGGGTACAAATGCATGACTTGATACAACAAATGGGTTGGACTAGTGTTCGTGAAAAATATCCTAGAGATCCAAGCAAATGGAGTAGATTGTGGGATCCAAATGATATTCACAAGGCATTCTCAGCAAAAAAGGTAAGAACTAAATGCATGTTAGTTACTTAGCTACTTATGATGCGTTTTTAGCCATAGACTATTATATTTCTCCTTATTCTTTATTCTGTTTTCCGTATGAGAAATATTGAAACTATATCTCTAGACTGCTCAGATCAAAAGAAATGCGAGTCTACTTCGAAGTGTTTTCCAAGATGAAATACATGTTTGCTAAGATGTAGTTGAATCTAGCTGCTCAAAGTCCATTATAGTGCTCATCATAGTCACACAAGAAAGAAGGATAAAATTTGCCTTCCAATAGACTTCAATTTCCCCAAATTTAAGATATTTTCTTGGGTGTTGCTCAGAGTTTTTAGCCTTCAAATTTACAAGGACAAAATGTTGCTGCAGCAAGCAACTCAAGCCTTAGGAACATAAAAGAACTTTGGGAAGGGGATAAGGGTATAATCATGTTATTTACTGGGCCTTTTTTTTTTTTACTTATTTTCAAGTTCATGCAATTTTTTAACTAAATAGGTGTCTTATGTTACAGGATCTTTCAAACTTGAAGTTCCTTGATCTAAGTGACTCACGAGAACTCATGAAAATTCCGAAATTCTCAATGATACAAAATTTAGAGACCGACCTTCTGGTGTTGTACTGTAAGTTTTATGAACCTGATCTTTATCTATTGGTTCATTTCCTCTAAGATTTTTAAAGAGCTTTAATTTTTATCTGGAGCGTAATCAAAAAGAACTCTAAAAAGTACTGATGTTTGGAATCCTTTAAGCCCTCAAACTCATAGGGTGCTTAAATTCTAAGAAAATTCCGTATATTAATGTGAATATGAAATGTTTTGAAGACACTTGATTTAAGTATCACTCCGAGTATGGTGCAAACCCAAACAATATCACGCCGCTCTTGAACAGCCTCCTATGCTGCTCAAATTGTAGAAGCTTTTGTTCCAGTTAAACAGTGGGTTTGTTAAATTCTGAATTCAGAATGAGAGGCATATAAAGAATTACCCATCTCTAAGCCATCCACTGACTTTATTCTCTTAACCCAGAGGAAGAGGGCACATGAAAAGATTACCCTGTTCAACAGTCATCCTATCACTGATCATCAACTCACAGACTGCAAAACTTGACAAGTCCCTTCCAAGTAGTTTTATAAGCTGAAACCTGAGACTACATCTCATATATTTGAATTGAGGTCCTGAGATCATGGAGATATAGAATGTACAAAGCTCTTGTTGGTGTGCAAAGTGTTAGAGAATAGCCTACATAGATTTAATTGACTTTAAAAGTTCTCAAATATTGTCATTAGATATGGGAACCTGAGTATTCTTCCAAACAAAGATTGGTCGCCTGACAAGGCCTCAAACCCTTTCTCTTATTTATCGTCGAAGCTCCACAAATTGCCCTACACTTTGAAGGTAAGGTTAACATGAGCTAAGGATTCTGATATGGAAGAGAATTTTGTCCCAAGAATAACCCCAATGATTATGGTGCTTATCTTCATTGTTTCATTAAATGAGTAAAGAGTATTCACCGATTTTATGAACAAAGATTGCTAACCTTTTCTTAGAGAATCCTGCATGAACTGTTTATTGCTGATAGTCATGATTCTCAAAAGCTTTTAATGAATGGTGATATGTTATATACAAAGAGTACAAACTTCATCACCATGATAAACAAAGATCACAGTATACAAATTTTTAGTCTACCATTTCAAATCACTATTTGAAGTATGAATATTTTTGGTAATCTCTCTCATATATTGGAATATGTGTATGATGGCATGATTTACATGTTATTTTTTTTGTATGATCTGGAAAACGCAATCTTTCTTTTGTTTGTCCTGTTACTCAATCTAGGCTTGAAATCAATGCTGATATTCCAAAAAGTGAGTCGGAATGTCAAAGTGGGTAAGTCATCGAGTACGTGAGCGAAATAAGAAGAGGCTTCAGAGTCAAGGTTTTCACAAGGATAAGAACTCTCAGATTTGCTTTGATTCTTCAATGTCTGCACCCCAGATAGGATAATTCATGCATGCTGATGATAGAAATAGTCGACAAGAACATTTTCAATTTGTGGTCCCAAGATTCATTTCCACCACCAAAACTATCAACATTGAATGAACAAATCCTACCGGTTGTTTGATTATATCCGTAATTTTTTCGAGATATTTAGACGATCACAGATTACAAAGGGGTTTATTTCCCTAAGATTTATTGCAAGAGAGTATCGATCCAATAGTGGTTAAGACATGTTCATTGAGGCCCTTGTGGTCTCAGGCAGAGTAGCTTTTCAATGTGGAAAGTTTGCAGGCCTGATTCAGAGATCATCAACTGAAACATCACTTATTCAACTAAATAGTCATCATGATGCAAAGGATCACCCACAATATAAAATCAAGGCAAGTTTAGTTTAACTCACCCATCCATAAGAATTTTCTCTTTTTCACAACAATGTTATAATATTTATTATAATTTTTGACGCGATAATGTACTTTAATATCACAAGGCTGGCAATGAACACATTAGCATCAATCATTTAAGAACTTTGTATTTTTTCTTTGATTAATATATTAAATTATTCATTCAAACCCATTTTATTTGGGTAAATTCTGAAATATATAGAAATGATGGCAGTTTCTTTGTATAACGCTCAGTATTTCCTCCTATAATGAAAATTATTTTGTAAATCTCTTATCCCAGATTAACATTGGGAAACCCCAAACTAGAGATTCAGGGAAGTAGTAGAACAAATCTCACTAAAACCTGAATTCTTCTGATTCTCTGATGATGAACTGACTCACCTCAAACTGATTAAATTCAGCTATCACTGTCACTTAGAATCACATTCTGAATTCACTCGTTTAGAACTGGAGTAGTGCTTGTTACTTCTGCATATCGAGTGCCCTGCTGATTATAATATTTATGGCAAGCGTGAGAAAGCCAAGAATGAAGCTCAAGTATGGCCATATAGGTGCATGGGATTTCATGTTTATTAGAGGGAAACCATGAGCGGACAGAGTATATGGAAATCCTAAGAGCCAAATGGAAAATCGACATGTGGCAAGTGAGAGATGTTTCCTCGGGCCCATCTCGGACCAAACAAAGCAGATATAGAAAAGAAAAGAGCGGAAGAGAAAAAGGAAAAAATATAGAGTTTTAAAGAGAGAGACTCCACCTTCTCTAAATCTCCGACCATTAGACCAATGGGATTCCAGCTAGCAGAAGAAAGCTCCCATCCTCAAGCGGCAAGGGCTTCTTGCGAAAGAGATCGGAGTTAGGGAGTTTTGACAAAAACTCTAAAGAGGTGGTTTTCCTACTTGGTTTAACTTGGCTAAGGGCCTTTCAAATTACATATGTGTGAGTCGTGAGTGGTCAGAATCATTCCAAGATTTTGGGACAAGGTGGTCGAGTATCCAGTGAATATTATTTTCTATAGTTCTGGGATCGATTTGTGTGACTAAGTAATTGTCCTCAGCCATTTCATGTGTTAGAGTTAAAATGAATAATAGGTTATTGTCTTAGTTCTAAGGGGAATGTTTGGTTGTGTTTGAGCTATGGGTTACCATATTGTGGTAGTACACAAAGAATCGTAGACTTTAGAACTGGGTTTTTTGGCAGTAAAATAAATGGAATTTGGTAGTGAGTCTTTTCAGTAATCTGTAGCCACATCGTTGAACTTGATGTTAGGGTTCACCCTCTCAAATCGGATCCCCAGCTCAAGTTATATCCACTGTCTTTGAACAATCTAGTGGAAGTGGCTGCCTTGATGGTTTGTCCTGGATGGTTCCAGAAATCTGAGCAATGTACCTACTGATATAAATAGTCTACCCTGGATGGGTTCGTCTCGACTAGGTCATGCATGACCTAACTCGTATATCGTTAACTTTCTCATCCTGGACCCATTTTGGGTGTTCTTGGACTTTTATGGAGTCTATCTGAATTCCAAGACTTAGTCTACGCTTATGGAGGTCGCTGCGCCGGAGCTACCGAGGGAACTCAGCAGGCCTGCAGCTACCTGGCCATGCGTGGACTCCAACCTCGCGTAAGGCTCACAACTTTCTTGTCCGAACTCCGCTTCAGTAAGTAGATAGACTCTATGGAAAGCTCATTGGAGTCAAGATTCCAAAATGGATGCCTGTGAGGCAGGGCGTACTGGAGCTTTGCCTGAAAGGCGTAAATTTATGCCTAGGGCCTGCCCTGCAAGTACCTAGGTCATGTGTAACCCCAAACTCTAAGGTCATAACTTCTCGGGTCCGAACTTCGTTTTGGTGTTATTAGGACCTATGGAAAGCTCCTATTGAGTCAAGTTTCTGTATAAGAGTACCCATGGAGTGGGAGTAGGTGATCAAAACCCTGCTGAAAGTCTACGTTTTGCACTAAGTGTGTAGGTTGCATGGTTTTGTCGAGGTGAATAGCCAGGATATAACATGACCATTGCATGGCATGTTGTAGGTTACTATATTGCGTGGTGGTCTGCTTATTGAGGCTACAAATATATGGTTTTGTCTTCAACAACTTGGGATTGAAGGATGGAGGATTTTCTATGACCTGTTGAACAATCCAAGCACTGGGTAGTTTCGGGTTGTTTTCTAGAAAACCAAGTTTCTTGTAGTTCTTCTTGTTGTTTGATGTTGTGGATGATTGGAACCAAACTGTTCATGTTTGGTGAAGCGCCCTGAGGTACCATGTTGATGGGTCCAAGATTGCACCGTAGGTGTAAGTTATCGTTTTTATGAATACGTGAATGGAATATGACATGTTGAATGTATGCGATGATGTATTGAAGATGGTCGGCATGGAGAGAATTATATGTATCAATTATAATTATCCATGGTATGTAAATGTTCATGTAGCACTCATATACATGTAACATAAGGAAAATGCATTGGCATCATAGTATTTCATATAAAATGCAAGATCGCAAGTGGGAGTCGAAAGTAGGTGCATGGTATTGTTTATCTACCAAGAGCCGGTAGTCTGGTCGTTGAGCTCTGAAATGAGACAAAGTCCAAGGTAGAGACCAAGAGGGTAAGGCCATTAAATGGCAAGTAATGTGTGTTGGGCGAATTGGTGCAGAGACCCGCTGATCAGTCCGGAAGCCTTTGTATGTGTAAGAGATCCAAGGCATATCAACCCCAAAGTTTTATATAGGGTGCGAGGACTCATTTCTGTATTTTAAAAGTTTGTAGTGGTTAGAGACCCACGGTGTATCTGAAAAGTTTTGTGTGGGTGTAAGAGACCCACGGCGTGAGCCGAGAAGTTCTATTGCCCAAAATAAAACACACGGTCATGGATATCACATGACTTCAGTCGGATAGGTTTTGATTTACTGGGATTAGCTGCTCATTAGCACTCGTGATTGGTACCAGCAGCCTGGTAGCGGCTCCCAGATAAGGTGTCATCATTGGTACTACCAGCTGACGGTTGTTACACTTGGCAATGTGCATGTGCGGGAGCCTGGGCGAGTGACTCGGATATAGCATGAGCATTTCATGCATGACATGCGACATTCATGTGCATTATTTTACTTGATGCTCATTTTTTGCTCGCGCCAGCCTCATCGTATGTACACTTAGACGGGGAGTAGCCCTTATAGGGAGTTATTTCTCTACTCCTGGCTTTGCTCACCTGGCCATGGGACCCCTTCAAGTACATGAGAAGATCTGCCTCCCTGAGGCCATGAGTATCAAGAAGCGCCCCAAGTTGCCGCCCTCAAACCCGAGAAAATTCTAATTTTCTAAAAAAATTGTAAAATGGTAATTTCGGGTCAAAATCTGGAATTTTTCTATATCCTCGTATGACCCAAACGTATCAATCGCTGGAATCGCCTCGAAAATCTAGCTACCATCAGCCGAATTCCGAGACAATCGACTCTCACGTGTTTCTTCGGCCAAGAATGGGTAATGCGACACTCTAGCACAATTTTAGTGGCTCAAGAGGTGCTAATGCGGTCATGTACGTAGTTAGTCAAACATGAGCTCATGTGGGCCATGTGTGGACATTACGGTACGATGCCATTGGAGGAAAATCCCAAAGTGTAGGGATAAGCGGATATGTAAATCCTATGAGCCAATAGTGTTTCACATGTGGCAAGAGAAAAGACAATTCTTCGACCCATGCTTGACCAGCCATTGGGGAGGATATAAGAAAAACCAAGAAAATAAGAGAGAAAAAGAGAGTGCTTTGTAGAGAGTGTCTAACTGCACTCTGACCCCAGCTGATCTGACCGTCGGTCCCGGCGAGCCAAGAGGCAAAAGTTGCCCCTATGGAAAGAGCTACGCGTGGGACACCCCGGTTTTGTGGAGTCACAACCTGTGAGGTGTGGGTCTTCCTACTTGGTTTATTTTCGGCTTAAGAGCGATTTAAAATGGTTTGGATGGTATGAGGTCGTGAGTGGCCATTTGGTCAATCCCAAAACTTGGGATCCATCGTCGAATTAGACCCATTTTCGATGAAATTCCTGACTGCTTTCGGACTGAAAATGGTCCCTATGTGCTTAATTTGGTGTTGTTGCTGAGGCCATTCGAATAACACGCAAATTCGCGCCAGTAGGAGGTATAACCACCCGTGAATTGTTTATGTTGCATGTAGTTTATAAATATTCATGTGACTTAAAATAAATGCATTTGTTTATTGGCCCATGTGAGCCGATTTTGGTATTATTGCCTTGAAAGGATAACATGTTGTTGTGTGTTAATTTTTGTTAATATATGCATGCTTGATATATTAACATGTGTTGTATGGAAATGGCATATTGCATTTCATATCCACCGGGGCACCCTAGAATAGTAGGTGTGAGTGCATGTAAATAAAATCGGAGGGTTGTCCAAACAATGAATTCATTTGTAAAATTATTAAATTAGAATTTTATCATAAGTTAAAACCCCAAGAATTGTGTTGGGAATCGCCCAACAATTCATGCCTAAGAGGCCTCATGAATTGTTTCGAGAGTTATCCAAACAATTCACCTCAAAGGATTGTCCAACCGATTTACTCCGAGGGTTTCCGCTTCACAATTAAAACAAATATCGTTGTTGAAGACGATTTTCATACATGGTAAGCAAGCATGTGTGAGGGAGTCGTTGAGGACTCAAGATGGGATTGGGGTACAGATAATCAAGTAGGATCATGCATTTGCTTGAATATGTTTGGTTGCCATTACATGTGCACTTAGGTGGGGAGTTACCCATGTAGGGGAATTCAATTACTGGGTATTGCTCACCCTGTCGAGGGAAAATTATTTCAGGTAAAGGGAGTGTTTGGGAAGACGATGCTCATTAGAGGCCGCTTTTGAGAAGAAAGCCAACATATGGCTTTGATTTACATTTTTGTAAAACATGTATGGAAATATTACAAATTGAAACATATTTGTGCTTGTTATTAATGCACAAATCCTCAACTTATTGGGCTTGATAGTTGAATATATTTTCGGGTGAGTATGTTGTGGTACGCCTAATGGCCATTTTTGCTTATGTATGGGTCTCATGATATGAGACACATAGGTTTTCCGTAGGTTGACGGTGGTCAACCCGGACCCCAAGAAAAGCCGTGGGTGTCACGTAATCTTGAGAAGTATTTTGTAAAATATACGGAACTATCTAGTTTTAATATATTTGGTACAAAAGTAGGGAAGAGTCACATCAAACTCTTGTAAATTATTATGTTTGAAAAATATGTAGAAACGGGCCCCGCAATGTATGAGATATGTGAGTGGATATCGAGCACCTTGATATTCACAGTTTCGCAGTTGACGGTTGTCAACTGATCCCCTGAGATAGGGGCGCCACACCGTGCTCCTCAAGCGGAACACTTGCACATAGCCAATGGTTGGTAAGTTTTTTTTGTCTTCGCCTTGCTCTTTTTGTATATAGGTTTCCCTTTTTTAGATACTTCCTGGTTCTCGGTAGCTTTCTTTTTCTTTGATGGATCACAGGAATTGTTTCTTTATCTATCAATAATATATATATATATATATATATATATATATATATATAAGATAAAGAGTGAAAGATAGAGAGAGGAGAGATATATATATATATATATATATATATATATTCAAAAAGAAAAATCTTAAAAAAAAAAATTGTCTAAGTACTTTCTAATTTCTTATCTTGAATTGAATTATTGAATTTAAAAGGTCAAAACCATATTCGTATTTTAGAAATATACAACATAGAAGGAAAAAATCAGAATGTGTATATGGTTGAACCAAATATCCCGTCACATGTACTTGAGTGCTACTAATTTTCTTAAATTACTTAATTATGTTGTGAATTACATTAGGTGAACAATTAATTTTTTGGTTATGCATGGAATTATTTTCTTTAAAATATAAGACAAATTTGAAATTATACTCATTGTAAGTTATGGCCATATAAAGTATGTAAGATGATCTTTAAGATATAAGCATGGCATCAGGTTTTATGCTTAAATAATAGCGTGGCAGCCCAAGACGTAGTTTCCCAAAACGGATTAAAAATCGGGCTCCACACTAGTATTAGGCCCTTGATGACATCCCCAAACATAGGCCCAAACAAGGGCCCCACCATCCACCCCAAGCGGTCATAATTTTAGTGACAGCCTAAAGAGCCCACACGTCCCAGAATCAACCAAATCTCACTGGCTGCAAAGTAGGGATAATCTCAATAACTGCTCTCTAATTATCCCTTATTAATCTGACAGGAAATGACAAGGAAAAGCAAAAATCCCCTATCCAATGCAGAATCCTGATTCACCATCCAATTGACAAAAAAAACATCTACTGATAACACTGGGGCCACTTTACTCCGCCAGTTGTATGCAAACAAACTTCATTCCCTACAATCGACACTCTTCCATCTAAAGAACTCTGAGATCGGAGCCGCACCGCCAGCCCCCGCCGATCCCTTGCTTTGTTTTCGTGCGCAGGAGTCCTCAACGCCCGTAGTTAACGGATCGCCCGCCAGTTCAACACGCTCCGTACCCGCCTGGGCTGAAAAGAGCATCACGGGCGAGCGCCGTCATGGGAACCACGCCTTACAAATAAAAGCCGACCTCTCACCGACACGGTATCAACTCGGAAACACAAGAAGGAACAACGCCTAATCGCGGGAGATGCAAGATCACCCAACTAGGCGACGCGGACCCGACTCCTGAGGCAACGCCAGACCGCGCGCCAACACGACGGTGCGGAGGCGCCGCGATCACCAACCAACACCCTGCCGAAAAAGAGTTAGAACAACTCACCGGGGCAAATAAGATGCTCCCATGAGACATGACCCGACAAGCCTGTAACCCCAGCAATTCCGGCAAGACAACATCACCCTGAATCTTCACCGGGCGAAGCTGATGCGCATGTGGTGGAAACCAGTCCACACCCCGCTGGCATGATCCCCAGTCAACAACTGAGAGAACCCAACTGAAACACAAAGTTTTCGGCTGTATGTTCAGGACATCTGAAACAAAGTAGATAAACAACACTAGAACAAAGGCAGGCAAAGTCAATGACTGCAAGGAGCACTAAAACATAATAAAACTGAATCTCTGATCATAACACAAACAATCCCCTCTTCCAAGCTCCTAATGCTCCAAAGATCAGACAGTCCTACAGACAAATGCGATCCAAGCAGAACCACTCAACAATATTAAAATTCAGAGATGAAACTTACAGTATAATCAAGAACCTGACAGCTACATGAAGTCCAACGACTCATCACCCGCTGATTCCAGCTCTGGCGACATCCCAGCCATTGCCGCCTCATCGCTCACGTAACTCTCCATCGAGATTCGCCTCACACTTTATCGAGCAAGGATCGAAGTGAAGGCCTTCGCGCCTAAGAGTCGGCAGCTAGCTTTGGCAGTAGCTAACAAAATTAGTGAAGGACTTAGTGCTCAAAAGCTCACTCAATTTGCAGTTTAGCAAATCAGAAGGCCTTAGTGCCCGTAGTTTCTCCAAGAGCTTTCCGCTTGCAGAGCTTAACTCAGAAGTGCCTTAGCGCTCAAGAGCCCAACAGCCAGCCAGGCAGACTTAATCCGCCAGAAGGCCTCAACGCCCAGGAGCCCGTCAGCTCTCGGCTTTTTGCAGCTCAACCGCCGTACCAAACACATATCCATGGGAAGTACCACCTCGTGCAACATCTGGCTTGTAAAAACAATGTACCGCCAAGAGCTTAACCCGCCTAAAGGCCGCAGCCACTGGGAGCCGCTCAGCTCGTGCGGCACATTAGCCCACATACCAAATAACAATCCCGCTTTCGCAGCTCAACTGCTCAGGAAAGGCCACATAGTCGCAGAGCCAGTTCAGCCTCAAAGTACCAGCCCACGTGGAGCAACTGAACAGCCTCGCTTTTCAAAAGCCTCACCTGTTTAACTAAGGCCTTGTAGGCTCAAGAGCCGCCCCAGCCGGCCAATACTACTTAGCCCACTCCGAGCCTCTGCACCCTTCGCTTCAAGAGCTCAAACCACTTGGGGGTGCTGGGGGCTATATAGCCACTTTAGCTAGTTCAGCCAGTGATGTTTAGCCCACAGAGCTGCCAAACAGCCATTTTTCAGAGAGCTCAACCGTCAACACGAAAGGCCATATATAGCCACCTGATCCTGCTCCCCGCCTCAAAGTAATATTTACCCACCTGAGCTCCTGAATAGCTCGCCAAGAGCTCAACTGCGTTTAGGAAAAGGCCATGGAGTAGCCGCATAGCAAGTTCAGCTCAGTGCAAGATTAGCCCACTGAGCTCAACAAATTAGCTTTCAAGAGCTCAATCAAGCCAGGTGCGCCATATAGCCACGTAGCTAGTTCACCGACAATTAAATTCACGAGCCATAACAGCCTTAGCTTTCGAGAGCTCAACTCCGCGCTGCAATGGTGTGCGGGCCATATAGCCACGTAGCCGCCTTCACAGTAGATAGCCCACTGAGCCATAACAACTCGCCTTTCGAAGCTCATCGTTTCACCAAAAGAAGTATAGCCACGGAGCCGCTCAAATCAGCATCTAGCTCACTCGAGCCTCAAGAAATGGGCTAATAGCTCAACTGCTCGGGAAGTCCATATAGCCGCAGCCGGGCTCAGCCTGGGTGAAGATTAGCCCAATGCAGCAACAAGAGTCTCAGCCTCTGATGAGCGTGACAACCTCACAAATAGGCCATGTAGCCACGAGCCAAGTAGCCACAGCCAAGTAGAAGCTCAGCCTAGTGGCTCTCGGCCTCAGAGGCAAACCGGGTCAAAAGGCTGGCAAACATGGAGCCGTAGTCTGGCCCAGCTTCCGGGCCGTAGCGAATGGGGCCAGTCAGCCATGTAGCCACGGAGCCAGTGCTCAAGAGCCTAGTAGCGTCGGGCCAGCGCAACCGCTTAAAAAGGCCACGTAGCCATGGAGCCAAGTAGCTTAGGAGCCCAAGAGGCTAATACAGCGTAACAACCAAACAAAGCCATGTGTACCACGGAGCCAAGTAGCTCAGGAGCCTGTAAGCTCGCCAGCGTACGCCCTCAAAAGGCCGTGCAGCACGGTGAGCCATGTAGCCCGCCCCTCACCAGCTCACAGTGCAGAGGACCTTGGGAGCCCTGAGCCCGCAGGCTCGCCTGGGTAAAGCTCAACAACACAGGAGGGTCTTAGCGGCTCCGAGCCCAGCAGCCTCCGCCCCGCAGAGCCTAATAGCGCAGAGGGTCTAGGAGCCCAAGAGCCCGCAGCCCCGGCCTTGTAGAGCGAGCTCATGAAGGCCTCAAGACCCGGTGGAGCACAATAGCTCGGCTTTGTAGAGCCCAATAGCCCGTAGAGCCCGGGCAGCCTAGTTTGTAGAGCTTACAGGCCGAGGGTGGCGGCTCCCGCCCAGAGCCCACTGCCGGGCCAAGGTAGAGTTTAATCCGCCAAGAAGGCTCGGGGCGGTCAGGGGAGCCCGGGCAGAGTTTCCGGGCTTGCGTAGCTTAACAACTCGTGAAGGCTCGCATCTGTGAGCCTAATAGTTATTTTTAGAGCATAACTCGTCGCAGAAGGGCGTCTGGAGCCCCGAGCCCGTTTACCAGCCAGAAAGACAATAGCATAAAGGAGTGGTCTTGAGCTGTGGGGTAGGCTCGGGGAGCCCAATAGCTCAAATTGTGTGCCACAACTACTAAGGAGGCCAAGTAGCCAAGGAGCCATGTAGCTAAGGAGCCATGTACTTCTCGCGCTCAAGGTGCCATGCAAAATAGGGTTCGAGAAAGCCTGCGCTCACTCAGGAGAGCCTGCAGCCTCGCTCTTCTGGCGGAGCCACAGCCGCTTTCAAGGTAGCAGCCAAGGTGTTTTCATGCGTGTACCAAAGCCATGTAGCTCGGGCTTTTAAAAGAGTGCATTGCTAGTTTGGCGGAGCGATCATCTCAACCAAAAGAGCACATAACAAATGGGGGAGGTATCAGCCCAAGAGCTAAGTAGCTCGTCTGGGTACACAAGAATACCTCAGAGATAAGCAACCCGCTCAGCTCACACGCTCAAAAAGGTAGAATAGCCCGTGAGCCGAAGTAGCTCACCGTAAGGCAATAACAGCCCGTAAACTTAAGGTACTCAAATTGGTAGACAATAAAAAGAGCGATAAAACTAGACTCAAACCCTTCCTAAGTAGCCACGTGATATCACGCCTGATCAGAGCGATACAGCCCTTGTCTACGCTTGCTTAGTCAAAGGCTGGGGGGGCAACTGATGGGGTTTGAAATAATAGTTGTGCAGGCCTAAGACGCAAGCCCAAAACATGATTAAAACGGGCCCAATACTAGCAATAGGCCCTTGATGACATCCCCCAAATATAGGCCCAAAACAAGGGCCCAACTCCACCCTGGCCGATAACACGGATGCGCCTCCTGGGGAAGAGCCCATATCCTCAAATCAAATCAAATTCACCAATAAGGGAAGTAGGATAATTCTCAATAACCAAGCCTCTAATTATCCTCTTTATTAATATGACAAAGGATAAGGAGAGAAAACCCTCATCCAATAAGAGAGTAAACTCTTATCACCATCCAATTGGGAAAACATCTACTATAAATACTGTGCCACCCTGATTCGGCGAAGGTAATGTTAAACAAAAAACTTCATCTTAAGGCCGATCTTTCCTTCTTCGGCCTGAAAGAACCCACTTTAGGCATCGTGAAAGAGCAACAGCTAGCTTTCGCCGGGATCTCGCATCTTTATTTTCTGCCGAGGAGTCAACGCTCGTCATGATCACCCAAGAAATCCTTTAATAGTCCCCCCCAACATTGAAAAACATTCATCATCAGATAACAACTTTTGTGATAACAAAATTATTTATGAAGATTACTCAATGATTTTTATAAATTAACAACTATATATCTGAGGAATATATTATTTAAACCCCATATATACAATAGAATGATTCTTTTTTTTTTTTTTTTTTTAAATTTGTAGTTGGTATTTCATTAAGTTTTTTTGTTTGAGGGTTGATATCTCTGCTGCTTGAGATTTATAGAATGTTTTGTGATTTTTGGGTGTCTCTACTAGTGTTAATAATTTTTAAATGATTATGATTATTTGAATTAAGTATATTTTTATATAATTTTTATTTAAATATTTAATATTTATTATTAATAATGTATTTACTAATGAAAGATTTTTTGAAATTTTAGTGTTGATTCAAATTAAAATCTCAAGAAATATATTTCAGTTTCAGCTCAATCAAGCTCTCTTCAACCCCCATCATCAAGGCATAAGCTTTTCTTTAGTTTTTTGGTTTTGTACAACATTACTTTTTTTTATTAGAATTGATGGAAAATACTCTTAAAATTAGTACAGAATAATGTGTGTTCATCATGATATTGTATATGGTAGTCATTTAAATAAATTAAAATGTTTCTTATGCTTTATTCTTTATTAATTTATTTTTAATTGTCTAAGAATGCTGCATGTGTAATTGAGACCTTATTTTTGTTTCTACCTATTTAAATTCAAAAAAAAATTTCTTTTTAAATTATACGATATCCAAAAACTCAATTGAAGAACTATTGAATTAAAAAGAAAGAAAACTATTATTGTAGTAATTTCATAGGCAAACTTTTTTATACAATTGATTTCTTTATTTAGAGTTTCACAATTATCAAATACTTTTAATTGTGTTGCTATTTTACAAGTGGAATTGATAGTAGCTTGAATTAGTACCTATTTAGCTTGAATTAGTACTTAATTTAGCTCTTACTTTATTTCTAAAGACGAAAGACTTTAGGGCATTTGTCATTATGATAATATACTCATGGAAATCCCATTGATTAGGCAAGACATTTTCCTAATTAAAAACTTGATATGACCAAATCATATATATACAAATTTATGTCACCATTACCACAGGACTATATGTTAATCCCCAATAAAGGCACCAGAAACTTGTTTAGACCAAAAATAACTTGTATGCTAGTAAGAAAATGGGATTTCTCAATGAATTAATTAAAGATTTAGTTTGGTCTTTAACATCGCAAGTGCACAAGTCGCATGGGTATAATAAAAAGTGGACCTATAAAACCGAATATCATTTACGTAGATTAAAAAGAATTTAAAAATTCAATTACTCCTTAACTACTCGTTCCATACTATTTCAATCTCTCCACTTATGTACTCTCTCAAAGAATCGAACTAAGAATTTACCATCTCGACTTCTACATCTATAAGAAAGGAAAATTTAAACCCTGAACATAAACCGGATCGGAACCAGATATCATATGGGACACTCTGGATTCACCGTCGTGGAAATTAACATTCACCCTCTATCATAATCTAATTCGACTTCATCATAAATTGAATCTGAAATTGTCAAAAGATAAGGTAGTATAGTTTGTAGATCTCCCCTTAACTATACTTTTCTAATTAGGAATCATGTTCATTTGATTCATGTTTCTAATCAATTACTTGTAATTAGAATTTCTTTTATAAGATCTAGGTATTTTCTTTCCAATACTGCTCATTTCGAGACTTACGCATTTCTTTGTTTCCTGGGCAAGACTGTGGTCATTGCCAGATTTCTACAAGATGAATGATGCCTCATCCTTAAAATCTTAAAGAGTTATCCCCTTCCTTGATTAACTCTAAACTAACACATGATCAAGATCATTAATCCATACCAAGGAGAGATCTCTAATTGATTAAATTGATAGATCACTCAACTAATTCTCAAACCATGAGTAAATTGATGATTTATCGAAGTAATCTTTCGTAGTTTCATTAGGGTTTTCTTTTCAATATTCTAGCATACCCTCTTAAGCACTACTACATGCTCTTAGGAATTTCCATCTCTGTAGTTACTCCAGGGCCTCCTTGGAATCGAGCTTTGAACAGCATTTTTATGGGTATTAGTTACTAATATTTGGAACAATTAACTTCATGAAAATTACCATTCAAATAAATTCAAGATTCTCAACCTAGGAAATTTCTTTCTAATTTTGCAGAAAAGACTATAACTAACATCATATCTTTCCCAGTGGAAGTTGTATTTCTCGAAAACTAGATTACAGTGAACATTGAAATATTGATAAGGAAAATTCTACTGTAACTGCAATCAATTGAAAGAAATGAATTCCAACTTTTGTCTAGATTTCATTGGATTCAAACAGTAATTGGAGATGAATTTCAACAATTTAATTCAACTTAAACACCCATCAAGCCGTATCTAGTAAACAAATTAAAATTCTACGCTAAATCTAGTCTATGAAGAAAAGAAAAAGAATAAAAGAAAAATATAATACAAAAGAGTCCTCAGCTCCCCAGATGCCCTCGTTTTTCCTCTTACTAAACTAGCCTTTACTTTCCTCCAATTGTTTCTATTTATAGAGCCCCAGAAGTTGGGGCCCTAAATTCGAGGCTACATTATGGATCCTACTCTGGCCTGCATTGTAGACTCTCCATCACACAGATAGAAGTTTTGTCATGACAGTTTTCAATCTTCATCGTGAAGTCTCGTTTGCAAAGATGCGCTGTCCCGCCGCGACTGCTCCTTTGTGCTCCTCTGATTCGTCGCGACAGAGTTTCCTTGGTCGCGACAGTATTCTTTTCTTCAACATATTCATTTTGTCACGATAGCTTCTCTCGTCGCGACGTGATCTTTCTTTTGGCTCCTTAACAATCATGCCTTGCAAAGTCCTGCTCTTAACCGTTTCTATGTCACGCAAAAGTGGCGGTTCCTTGAATAGTTATGTCGCAAGATCGATACCTTTCGAAAGCCACGATAGTTTCTATGTAGTTTAAAATTGGTGTCGCTAATCTGAAGCCATGTCACGACGTATTTTTGTTTTGGTTCTCGTTAAAACACTATTTATTATATTGTCGGACTCTCGCCGCACTATGTTTCGTCACGAAAAAGTTTTGTTGCCACTTAACCTGATTTCTTATTGCAGCTTCATTTTGATGTTACAACATGGCCTCTTGGTGTTGTCGATCTTTGCTGTCACGACCAAACTTTTCTTCCTTGTGTTGGAATATTTGTCGCGACCTTGTTTATCTCGCGGTAGTTCATCCGATTCTCTCGCTATGACTTATAGATCCCTCTCGCTGACTTAAAACATCTCTTCATCTTAAAAAGTATGTCGCAACATTATTCTTTCTTTGTCGCAAACTTCTCGTGCTGGTTCACTAAGTAGCATCACATTTTGCTACGACCTCGCTTATCTCTGCCACGACCGTATTTCCTTCTTCTCAAGGCCGCGACTTACGTTACCTTGTCGCGGACGTAAAATCTTTCTTCGAAGCTTTTCTTCTATATCAATAATCTTTTCCATGTTACCATAATCAATGTCGTGATAGAAGAGGATTATGTCACGACAAAGATTTTCCCTTATGTTGCAACATAAACTTATCTGTCGCAATATTCTTCCCTGCTTTCATTTGTGCTGACAGAGCTTTTTGTTGCAAATACTTTCTTCTTATGTTGGCATCTTGTCGAAAAACTTTGTTCGCAACATGAAACTTCTTGTCTCAGTTTAATCAAGTTATATTCTTCCCATTTTCTGTCATGGCACGTTGTCTTTCGTCGCGATGTAGCTAATTCGCTAATATTCGGGACTTGTGCTTTGATAAGGAAATATTGTCGTGATCAGCTTTCCATTTACTTGAAGTTTGTTGCGACACACAAAACTCTTACTTCAAGGAGCAGAGACCGCTGTAATGTTTTTTTTCTCTTTCTTTTTCCCGTTGTAATTTTCTCTTTTTGAATTAAAACCCCACAAACACAAAGTTGGTCATTCCACACTCTGGCATTAAAACATATATGAAGATACTAAAAAAAGCGTTTTAAAAAATGGATGAAAAATAGACAAGTTTAAGACTCATCAAATTCCCCTAAACTTAAAGTTTTGCTTGTCCTTAAGCAAAGAGAAGAAAATTTTGTTTGTCCTCAAATAATTTAACTTTATTTTTAGAGACATTTTTATGTTTTATGCTAAAACTTGTTCAAGAACTTAATTGAAACCAAGTGGGGCATGGTTTCTCAAATTCAGTTTCAATTCAGAATTAGGAAAAGGTCCTCACTCATTATCACAAAAACAACCAATGATTTAAACTAAACACCAACAATTAATCTGATCTCTGTGAGTGTGATGGTCTTCTTTCCCCTTTCTTTTTGGAAAAATTAGCTAATCTTCTAGGGCTTTACACAACAGTAGTAAATTAGTTCTCTTCAAAGCCCTCACTATGCTTGTTTCATATCATCCCACTAATGTAGGGCAGGCACAACCTTCTTCAAGATCAATCGTTTTTAGGCTTGTGTGAAACTGCTTAAATCGTGGATAATTAGAGAATTTAGGCTGTACCACCCGTATTCCAATCTTCAATTTTTATCTTTGCCTCTAT
The DNA here is from genome assembly GCA_016808115.1 of Tetrastigma voinierianum. Classification (NCBI taxonomy): domain Eukaryota; kingdom Viridiplantae; phylum Streptophyta; class Magnoliopsida; order Vitales; family Vitaceae; genus Tetrastigma; species Tetrastigma voinierianum. The sequence goes on from JAEQBH010002521.1 coordinate 410,284, forward strand.
CCTTCAATTCCTTCTTTCTCACTAATGCGTCGAAAAATAACATTACTCCAACTTGATCTTGATGAACAAATGCTACAAGGCATGCTTACCGCATACTCTCATCTTAGTATTTTATTTTCCACCGGTCATACTTATCAATTCGCCCTTTAGATATAAGCCCTTATTTTTCTTTACTTGTCAAATTTTTTTAGGAATAGTACAATGTTTTGTCTTTAGGCTTTCTACTACTCTAGAGAACTGATAGCAGCTCCCATACCTAAGTCAGATAGGGGCATCAGGGTGTTGAAACACTCCTATAACTTAATTGTTCAAGAGAGAAGCCACAAGACAAACTTAGATATTCGGGACTTGACAATTTACAACCTTTGACTTCTCTGTATCTTTTCCTTTCCTTCAATTGTTCTTTCTTTTTTCCATCCTTCATTCTTTTCCAAACAAATAACAAATCCCTCAATCTTGTTCTTTTCTTATTATTTAGTTTTGTATCAAAACTTGGTAATAAAGTGGTTTCATCAACAGAATTATAATGAATAAAGGGCTCGAGGCTTCTGATTGCCGTTTTAATGAAGAAACAGACTATTTGGCTCCTAGAACTGTAGAAGTACGATATGCATGGCTGGTGTAGGTAGTCCAGCACCAAACTCATAGATGCCTATATTACTTCCCCTGTTAAGTGGTATTGCCTAGGATTTCACCTGACTAATAATTCAACAAGTTCTGAAAGACATTGGACTATTTGAATTATGACTGAAACCTTAAGATGTCCCCTTAATCTTTCACAAATTTCTGTTAAGGAATCGTCTCACCATGCATTGTTTTTCAGATCTTTATCACATCTTACCAGTTAATAAATTGCAAGCCTTTAAAAGCCTTATTTTTTTACAGATTTCCTTCTATTGAGTACATCTTCCCGAATCTAAACATTCAACTTCATTCTAGCTTAATCATGAACTCCTTTCCGTAATCGCTGAAGCTCACCACATCCCCGGGCGGACGTAAGTATTATTTGTTGGATTCTTTGGTAGTTGTTATGCCAATTCAACATATCATTTCTTTAATTTCAAACAAACCAAGAATGACATCAACAACTTGATTCAATCAATTCAATGCATCCCAACAATTCATAGCTTCTACCAAACCCATTATTCACATCATACTCTTTCATTTATTTAAAACAAAAACACAATCTATAGTGTAAATAACTTTTAAGACTCGAAAAATTTCACGAATCATTGTTAATTGGTTTTGAGCTTTTATTAAGAGGAATGATTACAAATTTTGTTTGGAGAGAAAACAGAATATAAGGGTTCATCTTCTTATTTTGTAGGATTTGGAAGTTTTCAGGTTTGGAGGTTCAAGGTTAAAGCTAGCTAGAGATGGAGGGAACTTGGGAATGGAGATGTCTGGCTTTTCTTTTGCTGGTGGTTCTTCTCTGTTGAAGAGGCAATAATCATTGGTGTACTCCACCAGGGTGATCAAATGATCTTGCCTACTACCCAGGTTATTCACAGATCCTTCAAGTTCAGTGAGCACATTGTGTATGTTCACTAAATTTGAATTCACTTGGTCCAGACTATCATTCCATAATTTATGTTTGTAATTATTATCCATCTCTAGCTCTTTATCTCTTCTCCATGAGCTTTCCATATTCCTTGAATTGTTCCTTATAGAGATATTTGAACCCCTCTGCCTTCTGCAACATAATGGTTTCCATCTTTTCCTCTCTCTTTTCTAAAAATGAAAGCACATCTTCATCTCTTTTCAGTTGTTCATTGTAGAAGGTCTTTATTTTTGTGTCCAGCCTTTGCATCAATTCTCTTTCTCTCCTTTCTATTTCTTCTTTCCATTCCTCATCCCTTTGTTTGAGTATTTGTTCCCATCGTTGTTCCCTTCTTTTGAAGTTAACCTCCAAAAACTCCTCTCTAATATTTTGTTGTTGTTCCAATCTCTTCTCTCTCTCCTCCATTTCCTTTTTCATTGATTCCAGCATCTCCATGATTTCTGTATTTCCTTGATTGCTCCTGGAACACTCTGCTGGTTCAGAAAAAATCTGTCTTACATCATAAGGTGATTGAATTAATGGACTTATTCTGCTCTACATCTCATCCTCAACTGGCAGTTGACCCTCTCCTGGGATTTGTTCCATCCCTAATTGTTCATGGTCTTCTTTCTCAGGCTCCTCTTCTACTTCCACAATCTCCATTTCTTTCCTCTTTCTGTTCTTTGGGCCTTTTGTCACCCCTATCAATGTTAAGGGAGAAACCTTAGGATAGGTTTCTTCCTCTGCCCATATCCCTTGAACTCCAACCAAAATGCAAAGCCTGGTAATTGTTGCTGGATGAGGGATTAGTCCCCTTTTTACATTTTTGTGGAAGCATCTTATGGATGATTCAATTATCTTCCCCACATCGAACTTGTATCCCTTTAGTAAGGCATACAAGATGATGGCTTCTTGCTCCCTTATGGTACTCAGATGCTTGGTAAGAATGATGATAGAAGCAATGAAATAAAACCACACCTTAGCTTCTTTTGTTAGTGAGCCTCTGTTGATGGATTCATAGGGATTCTTCTTTGTTGAACTCCACTTCCCTTTTTCAGCTTTCAGTAAATCTACAATCTTCTCATGATTGGGCTCTCTAAGCAGTTGTTTGTACTTAGATCCATTCTTGGGATCCTTGATTTGGAGAACTTCATTAATCCTTTCATGGCCCATGGGGACCCATAGTCCTCTTACGTATATTGAATCTTCTTTCATATCTATCATGTTGGCATAGAATTCCCTGACTACTGCGGCCAAAGCCGAATTAGTTTTTGTTAACTTCTTGAGAACAAGTTCTAACCCCTTTTTTCTTCTATTATCTCTTGCAAGGGTGAGATAGATGTACCAAACGTTCTCGATAAATCCTTTGTCGGTTCGATTCTTCCCGGAAAAGTAGGCTTCATTGAATAAGATCTTCATCGTCTTCGATTCCCGGTTGTGCTTTATAACTTGCTTTCGGTTCTTTTCCGCTTTCTTCCTTTCTGAGCTGGGTTTTGTTCGTCTCCTTGCACTTCTAGTTCTGCCACTGGAGTCGTCTCTATCTGAGGTTCCAAATGAACCTCCTCTTCATTTGCTGTATACTCCTCCATAATCTAACTGAGATTTGGGACCAGGTTTTGGGGTAGATGAGATCTGGATTTGGGGTTTAGGGTCTTTGAAGTCTAGGGTTTTGAGATGTCGAATGGAGGAAGAAAGTGGAAATTGGGTGAGAGTATGAATGATGTGAGGCAATTGGAAGGAGGTGGGCTTTTCAGTTTTGAAGTGTTCTTCAGTTAATGGCTCATTAAATGAATGTTTCTTTTCGTATGTTGCAACAATTAATGATTAGGTCATGACAATAACTTTTGAATTTAAATGTGGAACTTATCTTGTGATTCTTCAAATTAAAAATTACTTTTAACCTTTATTGTGAAATTTTTTCATGTTGCGGCATTTTAGGTTGTCGTAACAATTGCTAGTCTAACAATAAAGATGCATTAAGCCGAGAAACATGTCATTGCCTTGCCCAGCAGTTTCTTCCTTTTCAAATGTCTTCATGTTCTGACCCTATCACGACAAGAAAAAAATATTTATTCTGCGACAAAATTGGTTCTGAAAACTTAAAGGTAGGTAGCGACAGTATTTGAAGTTGGTCGCGACACTGTTTCTATTACCATTCACATTAATTTCTAAAATTCAGTTGCAGCACGAAAAAGCGGGGTCGGCTGAGTTTCCATCATTTGCGATAAGTGATGTCGCGGCGAACCATACAGTGTCATGACAAAGAAAGATTTTATTGTCGCGACCAACCATTTGTTTCCCACAATTTCTGCAACTTTAAACTGCCTCCCAATTCAGTTAATCACCTACAATTCAATCCAATTACGCAATTCAAGCTTGTAAAAACATATATAGCAACAGAAATTCTCAATTCAATTATGAACAACAATCTCATTAGCATCAAAATACTCAACAAAGCATTTAAGCAATTAGCACCTGAAAGTTGTCTAATTAATTAGGCTCTAAAATCATCAAATTTCTCAAACTTCAACTATGCATTACTATCTAAAACAAATTTAGGGAATTAGAAGTACTCCCCTTTGTAGCTATGTTTTGTACAATTCAGTTTGATGCAGTGTGCCTTATAATAACTTCTGATTCCAGTTCATCTTTCCTGTAAAAAAAAATTAGCAAATGATCAGACTTCCTAATAAAACTTCCTTAAAATCAAAAAATTAAAACTTAAAATTCATAAAAGTAATCAACATCAATCAAAGTTAACAAAAATAAAAATTCTGTTTGGGTTGCCTCCCAAGAAGCTGCTCAGTTTAATGTCCTTAGCTAGACATAGTCTCCAAAGTGTCTTCATTTTAGTAATTCTCTTTTCCCTTCTCAAAATCTAGATCTACCTCATTTTTGCTTCCTCCAAGATAATGTTTTAGTCTCTGACCGTTTACTTTGAATTCACTTCCAGATTCAATCTTAGGGTATTCTTGCTCAGAAGAGGTGTACATGTTACCCTTTGTGTATGGACCACTCCATCTTGACTTCAATTTCCCTAGAAATAGCTTTAGCCTGGGGTTGTATAAGAGAACTTGTTCTCTTGCCTTGAATTCTCTCCTTAGGATCTTTTGATCATGCCACCTCTTGGTCTTTTCTTTGTAGATTCTGGCATTGTCATAAGCTTCATTTCTCAACTCTTCTAATTCATTCATTGGGAGTAGTCTCTTTTCGCTAGAAACGAAAGTCAAAATTCAGTTTCTTGTGACCCACATAGCTTTGTATTCAGTTTTAAGGGGGTGATGACAAGGGTTTTACATAACACAATTACGTAATAGAGGACATTCCAATGGGAGTTTTGTAAGAAGTTCTATAAGTCCACAGTGCATCATCCAGTTTTATAGACTAGTCCTTTCTGCTTGTATTTACTGTTTTCTCCATAATTTTTTTTATCTCTCTTATTAGAAATTTCAGCTTGTCCATTTGATTGAGGGTGATAAGCCAATCCCATTAGATGTTTGATTCCATATCTGCTCATGAGTTTTGTAAAAACTTTATTTGCAAATAAAGCTACATCAACGATGATTGTTAAGGTGTTCCAAATTTGCTCAAATGTTTCTTTATATAAACCCAACCCTTTGTGATGGCATCACATTTCTAGGACAAGTTGTTGCTTCCCACACCCATTTGGATACATAATCCACGGTGAGAGGGAATGTGTACATATTCCAAATGATGATGGAAAGGTCCATAAAGTCTATTCACATGCATAAAAAATACGCTTTCCCTGAGAGTGCCGCAAGGGCATTTCATTTCTTCTGTTTAAGTTGCCCATTCTCTGACAAGCATCATAATGTTTTACCCATTCAAAACAGTCTTTGAATATAGTAGGCCAATAAAATCCTGATTGGAGAATTTTCTGGGCTATCTTGTCTCCTGCAAAGTGTCCTCCATATGGTGATGACATTTCTCATAATACCACCTGTTATGTTTAAGGACATCTCACTTATAACGTTTTTATATCTGCTCCTCTTCTAAGCAGTGATGGTTTCCATCCACACTGCGCCTGTCTGCAATCAGTTCTCAATTACTCCTCTGCTGTAATTGAACTGAGTGTGGCATAACTCCCACACGAAGCTAAAATTCTAATATTTGCATACGAGTGTTTATGCGATAACATAAATAGCCTTCTCATCGGGAAAAAAAATTATGCTATTTGCATGTCTCCTTACTTTCTCTATTCTAGCATTCTCTCTAAATCTAGACAAGTCACACTATCACATTGTCTACTACCCTTCTTTCATCCATGAGTTTCCAGATCAAATCCTTGCGGCCAGTAGCACCCATTTGATCAGTCTTCGCTTGGCATCCTTCTTTGCCATTTGATATTTAATTGTAACATGATCAGTGTGTATTACAACATGGGTTTCATCTCTGCCAGGCCCACAGATTTTTCACAAGCAAACACCATTACTAGAATCTCCTTCTCTGTGGTGGAGTAGTTCTCTTGTGCCTCCCATTGAATGTTTGTTGGCATAGTATATGGCCTTGAATATCTTTTAGGTTCTCGTGATACAGCTCCCATTCCATAATCACTAACATCACACATAATTTCAAACTCATTGACGGTACGGTGTGACATAATGGGGCGAAACTATGTCAGTTTAATTTCATAATGCAAATCTGCATGATTCATCAAAATTAAATTTTGCATCTTTTTCCAGCAATCTACACAATGGTTTGGAGATTTTTGAAAAATCCTTAATGAATCTTTTGTAAAATTCAACATGTCTCAGGAAGCTTCTTATTCCCTTTATTGTTATAGGTGACATGAGAGTTTTTATGATAGCAATCTTTGCTTCATCTACTTCCAATCCAGCAACATAAATCTTATGCCCCAAGACAATACCTTCAGTTACCATGAAATGACATTTTTCCCAATTTAAACCTAGATTTTTGTCTTGGCACCTCTGAAGTACTATTTCTAAGTTTTTCAAACAATCTTCAAAACTAGATCCATATACTGAGAAGTCATCCATAAATATTTCCATAACCTCTTCCACCAAGTTAGAAAATATAGACATCATACATCTTTGAAAGGTGGCAAGAGCATTACATAATCCAAATGGCATCCTTCTAAAGGCAAAGGTGTCACTGGGGACGCATGTAAATGTTGATTTCTCGATCTACGGAGCTATTGCAGTGATTTATAACCGGAATATCCATTAAGCAAGCGATAATGGGAGTGCCTTGCTAACCTGTCCAACATCTGGTCAATGAAAGGTAAAGGATAATGGTCGCTACGGTAGCGGTGTTAAGTTTCACAGCTGGTCATACACACTCTCCATCCCCTATCCACCGATTCTTGGAGAGTCAATTTGTTCTTCTCATTTATGATGACAGCGAATCCTCCCATCTTTGGAACCACATGTACTGGGCTTACCCAAGGACTGTCTGAGATTGCATATATGAAGCCTGCATTTAGCCATTTAGGTACTTATTTTCTAACTACTTCTTTCATTCTTTGGATTCGACCTTCTACGATGTTCTATGATTCTAGCATTCTCCTCCAACTTGATCTTGTGCATCTGGTCGAAGAGTGATTCACCTTTCAAATCTTCTATAGACCAAGCTATTGCTTCCTTATATTTTCTGAGAGTCTCCGGCAGTTTTTGCTCTTCCAGCCTAGTTAATCCAGCTAAAATGATAACTGGCTTTCCTTTTTCTGGTTGCAAGAAGGCATACTTTAAATGTTCAGGCAATTCCTTTGGTATTGAACCCTCTGAACTTTTGTTTTCTTCAGCAACTTTTTCTTCATAACTGCTAGATTTTTCTACACTATTTTCTCCAACACTGAATACTTAATCTTTTAATTTAAACTTGGGGTTCATAATTTTCAACTTCATGATGCTCAAGATACTAGAAATTCATCTCATTTTCATTCATTGAATTCTGAAAATTACAATCAGTGGTCAGTTTAGAACTGATAGGAATTTTTGTTTCTACAATTTCACAGTCAACACTATTGAGTTCTGGTTGTTTCAAACTATGATTGAGATTGAAGTGCACTGCTTCATCTCCAACCCTGAGAGTCAGTTCCCCTTTTTTCACATCAATCAATGCTGCTCATGTTTCTAAGAATGGTATTCCTAACAACAATGGGACTTGTTCGTCTTCCTCTATATTAATGACTACAAATTCCATTGGAAAGACAAATTTTCCCACTTTAATCAGCACATCTTCAAGAATGACCTCCCGGGATGAGCCCAATGTCATGCGCATGCGCAAGGTCATGTTTGTGGGAGTGAGCTCCCTAAACTTAATCTCTGCAACGAGACAAAGGCATCAAGTTGATGCTAGCTCCAAAAATCACACAATGCTTTTCCCATGTCGGCATCCCCGATTTCACGGGGTATAGTGAAGTTGCCTGGATCTCACTATACATTAATGTCTTACGAATCGGCTGCGTATTCTTTTATTAGGTTTCATTATTTACTACCTCAGTAATCTTTCTATTTTTGCTCAATGTATCTTTCATGAATTTTGCATACTGACGCATCTGAGTTAATGCTTCTGAGAAGGGAATGTTGATCTCTATTTTCTTAAACAAGTTTAAGAATCTAGAGAACTGCTCTTCTAGCTTTGCTTTCTACAGTCTTTGAGGGAATGGAACTGGAGGATTGTAAACTTTAACTTCTTCCTTCTTCCCCTGGTGCTTGGGTTGCATTTCTATTATTTTCTCTTTCTCAGTAGTTTCTGAACTATGTTGCTCAAGTTCTTCTCCAATTTATGCTTATTTCTCTTCCTCAGTGTCCCTCTTTTCAACTCTCCTTTCATCTAGCTCTCTGCCACTTCTCAAAATTACTGCCATACAGTCCTTTGGATTCTTTCTGGTGTCATTTGGAAATGAATCCTTAGGCTCTTTCTGCACAGCTTGAGCCAGTTGCCCTATCTGTATCTCTAGATTCTTTAAAGAGGCATTGATGTTTGTCTGAAACACAGCTGTGTTTGCTTGGAAGTTTTCAAGGTCAAAAAATTTATTTTCATGCAAATTCAAAATACTTTTGTTTTCTGACATGAAATGAAGCATCTGATCTTCAAATGATTGAGTCCTTTTCTGACCCTGATAATCTCCTCTATTATCCCTCTATTGTTGTTGTTCTTGGAACCTGGGCTGAGCATAAGCTTGTTGGTAATTATGTGTCGAGTCTGGGGCCTTGTTGTCAACTCCGCTTCACCATATGAAAGTTTTACCGTGGTTCCTCAGTCTTTGGTGTATAGTGTGTTGTAGCGAGGATTGGGGGTTGGGCTTGAAGTGATAACTTCTTTGCTCATTCATATACTTGGTCTCCTCAACTTGGTAGAGCTCTTCTCCAACTAGTCCTTCAGCACTTCTTCTAATTCTTTCTTCTACTGATCCCACTTCATGTGTAGTGTGCATTCTTCTTTCATTGTTTCCCATTTTGTTCATAATTGCCTCCCCAGCTTTGCCCCATGGAAATTTGCATCATTCTATCAAGTCGGCCAAGACCACTTCCCCTCGATTTACTCTTTTGCTCCTTGAAACCGGATGGAGCCTTGTAGTTGCATTTGGCAAGGTCTTCAATCAGTTTCCTTGCCTCCTCTGCATTTCTTCTTTTAAAAGCTCCACAGTAGGATGCATCAATTATACCCTTGGAGGCATAATTCATAGCATGATAGAAAATATCCATATGAGTGGTCAGATCTATTCCATGCATATGACATCTTTTCAACAATCTCTTGAATCTCTCCTGCTCACCGGTGTAGAACTCTCATCTTCCTGCAGAAGACAATTGGCTACTCCTCTTCTCTCGACAATGGGAGCTGGAGGAAAAAATTTGCTCATATAGGCCTCCACCCGATTCTTCCCAAGTGTTCACGCGATCCCGGCAATGAATCGAACCATGTTCTTTGCCACATCTATCAATGAAAAGGGAAGAGTTGCGGCTTGATTATACGGTCTCCTTTGACATTCCAGCTTGACTGTGGTGGCCATCCTCATGAATCTTTTATATGCTCATTGGGATCTTTAGATGGGTGACACAGTGAGCCGTAGTGTTCTTGCACCATAAAGTAATCTTGGTTTTTCGACTCGAAAATTGTTTGCTTCAATTGCAGGTTGTCTTACTGCAGAGTACACATCTTGGATAATAGGTCTCCAAAAGTCCTCCGTAGTATTAGGCCTCTGATTTCTCTCTACTTCTTCTTCTTCTGGAATAGCTGATTTGTGCCACAGTAGGTGTATCGGAATCAACAAAATTTATATCTCATCCTGCTGTCCTAACAAAAACTACTTTGCGATTATGTGGCTCTGAGTTGAACACAAGGATGGGTTTTGTCGTACAAATGATTCTGATGAAGGCCAAAATTAGTGAATTCAGTGGATTTTGGGATTTTGTAAGCAGGAGTGTAATGGTTGGCAAACTGAAATTTAAATAGGAAATAAAATGTAAGAAGTCTCACTTGAAGTGTCAGACTCTTTGGTTGGGTTCTAAAGTTCAGCGTGAGGTTCTCGGGTCCATTTTCGCGTTAGGGAGGATGACCTATAATCATTTCCCAAGCCCAGGATCTTCATTTTAGCTTTAAAAACTAGCCCTACGATTTTCCCTTTTAAAGCAGCATTTATTGAGCATTAAAATGCTCCCGAGACCAGTCAGCGATGCCTCCACGATTTACCTCACGGTGATAAATAAGCAACTAATGAATCTCGGTGGATCTAGAAAATAAGCATCCTTTGAACCCTAAGATTTCCAAATCGCGATCAATGAAGGCACATCAAAGGAGTTCTAACCTAGAGTGAAATAGGAACATAAATGCGATAAAAACTGCGTTAAAAAATAGAGAACCAATAGTTACCTTCGAGATCACGCACCCGTGACATACCTTCAGGAGAAGTGGTTTTGGCCGCTCATCCTGCAGTTGTCATCTCGGAGGGTGTTTAGGTACCTGCCCGAGGTCTGAAAATGAGAGAAAGAGAGCGGCAAAGAGAAAAAGCGAGGAGGCTAAGCTTCTCCCAAAAAATTTATTGCCGAAGTGATTGATTGATACAGGGCTTGACTGAGGCTTATATACGCTCAAAGCCAAGGGAAATTACAAAAAAAAAAACAAAAACCAAGGGATAATATCAGAAGAAACAAAAAATTGTAACAAAAATCTTAGGCGTCAAAAAGCAGGTGAACAATGGCTGTTGGATGAATAGTTTCATCAGGATATGAGCGATTGTCAGAAGGGTGAATTTCGCGGCAATTTAGGTAACTCCATTTTCTTACGTTTTTTCTGCTATTCTTTCCTACGGTCTTTGATTTGCGATCTTGAGTTTGACTCCGAATTCTTTGTGCTTGGATCGACTCAGCAATTTTGGCATACTTAGCTCGCAAAAAACAACAAAAATTAGCCACAAATGCAATCGAGTAGAATAGTAGGGACCTTAATATGCCGATCGAGTTAATTAGAATGATTAGTACACGAAGCACTCCCGAACCTATAATAAATAGGGTTGAGAAATAGCGACTTTTTGAAGTATTGTCGATAGCTGCAATCTTTTTCTTTTGATTTTCCATATTTCTAGATTTTGCAGGTGATCCTTCCGGATTTACGCGGGGGTTCCTCTCGAATTTCGGTGTTTAAGAGGTAGCGGATCTGCTTAGTCTTCTATGCATTTAAAATCTTTACGAGTAAACGATGTTTTAAAGGCGGGCCCCGAGATCGGCGGTCCGACTAGTGAACCGTCGACCCGACTTCCTAAAACGGTTCGGTTGATCTGCCGTTTTTGATTGAGCGGGCGGTCGGCGGTGAGCCGGCGGTCAAGCGGTGGTCGAACCGGTGGTTGGCCGGCGGTTCCATAATTTTTTTTTTTTTTTGAGTTAAAGCGGCGTCGTTTGATGCTTTTTATCGAAATGATGTCGGTTGCTTATAGAATACAAAAAGCTTGTAGAGGTTAGAAGGCTTGTAACTAAAAAAATTCAATTAAATACAACTTGAGCTTGTAGTTCGAACATGAAGGGGGAAGTTACAAAGACCGCTCTGCAGCTGATGTCGTTGTGATTATTTTAGATATTAACAAAATTATATATTTATATAAATAAGTTTATTCCATTTTAATATGTTTTCATATTTAAAAACATTATACATATTTTAAATAAAATTTAAAATACTTTACTTATATAATAAATAATAAATAATATCTTAAATATTATTAATTATATATTTTAAAATATAAATAATATATTTATTAAATCCTTAGGTTCCGCCGCGATTCGACCTGAATCCGACCGGTGAGCCGTGAACGGCTAACTTTCGGGTTCGAGTCATCGGTCCAACTTTTAAAACATTGGTAGAAACACAATGAGATCAAATGGAGTCAGTGGTATCAAAAATTATATATCTATTTAGGCTTCCCGAAAATGCTCGGTAGCTTTTACGACCCTCTTTACATTAACAGTTTTTCCTAATTTTCTGAAATTTTTGTAAAACAAAGAAAAATGTCCAAATTAGCATTTCTCTCTTTTGTCAGAATATTGATTTTTAAATTCATTCGATCCTCGGCAACGGCGCCAAAAACTTGATATGACCAAATCATATATATACAAATTTATGTCACCATTACCACAGGACTATATGCTAATCTGATAAAGGCACGGAAGCTGTTCGGACAAAATAACTTATGCCTTGTAAGAAAAATGGATTTCTCAATGAATTAATTAAAGATTTAGTTTGGTCTTAATACTACAGGTGCACAGGTTGTACAAGTAATAAAAGTGGACCTATAAGTCCGGATATCGTTCTCACATAGATTGAAAAGAATTTAAAATTCAATTACTCCAACTACTCAAGTTTCACACTATTTGAACTTCCACTTCAGCAAATTTTAGTGTAACCAAACCTTCAGAAATTCTACTATAAATTTCTACATCTATAATAAAGGAAAAATTTAAACTCCTGAACATAAGTGGACTGAATTGAAATTATTCACGGGAAGTGGACACTTTGGGATTTCAACTGTGTGAAGTATCAATTCTGCATCTGTCTAATTAAACTCTATCATAAATTAGAATCTGAAATTATCAAAGAGACAAGGTAGTATAGTTTAGATCTCTCCTTTGACTATACTTTTCACTTATTAGAGAATCATGTTCATTTTTTATTCATGTTTATAATCAATTACTTGTAATCAGAATTTCTTTATAAGATCTGGGTATGTTTCTTTTCCAATACTTCATACCCATTTCTTATGACTACAGATTTCTTGCTTGGAGACAGGGTCATTGCCAGATTTCTACAAGATGAATGATGCCTCATCCTTAAAATCTTAAAGAGTTCTCCCTTTCCTTGATTAGATCTAAGCTAACACAGGATCAAGATCATTCATCTAGACCAAGGAGAGATCTACAATTGATTAAATTAGATCACTCAACTAATTCTCAAACCATGAATAAATTGATGATTTATCGAGTAATCTTTAAAGCTCATTAGTTCTTCAATATTAGTCAGCATACCCCCAAGTGCTGCTACATGCTCTCGGGAGTGTCTCCATCATGTCACTCGGAGGGCCTCCCAATCAGGCAGCTTGGTCTTTTTATGGGTATTAGTTACTAATTTTTGGAGCAATTCACTTCATGAACACCACCATTCAAATAAATTCAAGATTCTCAACCCAGGAAATTTCTTTCTAATTTTGTAGAAAATACCATAACTAACATCATATCTTTCCCAACGGAAGTTGTATTTCTCGAAAACTAGATTACAGTGAACACTGAAATATTGATAAGGAAAATTCCACTGTAACTGCAATCAATTGAAAGAAATGAATTCCAACTTTTTGTCTGGGTCCATTGGATTCAACGAGAATCGAAGATGAATTTCAACAATTTAATTCAACTTCTAAACTTCTTAACAATTCACTGTTTCAGATCCAGTAAACAAATTAAAATTCTACACTAAATCTAGTCTACAAAGAAAAGAAAAAAAAATAAAAGAAAAATATAATACAAAAGAGTCCTCAGCTCCTTAAATGCCCTCGTTTTTCCTCTAACTATACTAGCCTTTACTTTCCTCCAATTGTTTCTATTTATAGAGCCCCAGAAGTTTGGGCCCTAAATTCGAGGCTACATTGTGGATCCCCAAAATTCTGGCCCAGATTGCATTCTCTGTCGCAACATAGAAGTTTTGTCGTGACAGAGTTTTCAATCTTCATCACAGGTCTTTATTGCAGCATGCAGTCGTCTGTCGTGACCTATTCCCTGTGCTCCTTGGATTCCATCACGATAGAGTTTCCTTGGTCACGATAGTATTCGTTTCTTCAGCATATTCATTTTACATGCGGCGATTTTCGCTAGCCATGACGGATCTTTGGCTCATAACAATGTGTCTTGTAAAATGCATTTGTTCTAATCATTCTATGTCATAACAATTTTGTGTGGATTTCCTTGAATAGTTACATCGCGACATCGACAATTTTTGTTTGCGGCGGAGTTTCTGTCACGGGTTCTTAAAATTGGTGTTGCAACTGGATTTTATCTTCCTTGGCGGCATTTATGTTTGGTTCTTATTCTGACATTGTTTCTTGCTGTTAATCGAAATTTATGCGACCTAGAAAGTTTGTCGCAACAGAGTTTTGTAGCCACTTAACCTGATTTCTTGTTGCAGCTTCATTTTGATGTTGCAACATGGCCTCTTGGTGATGTCGATGTTTGCTATCGCGACCCAGTTTGTTATGTCGCGACCAGACTTCTCTTCCTTATGTTGGAATATTTATCGCGACATAGAAAAGTCTATTGTGACCTTGTTTATCTGTGTTCAGCTAATCTCTGTGTTGCGACTTTAGGATCCCTGTTGCGACATCGAAACATCTCTTCAGCTTGAAGTATGTCGCAACATTAGATTCTTTTGTTGCAACCAAGTCAGTTCACTAAGTAAGCATCACATGTCGCAACCTCGTTTATCTATCACGACCAGAGTTTCTTCTTCTTTTGGCATCGCGACTTATGTCACCTTGTCGCGACAGAAATCTTTCTTCGAAGCTCTTCTTCTGTCTCAACAAGCTTTTCCATGTTGCCATGTCCCGATTGTCGTAACGAGAAGAGGGGTTATTAGCGGCCAGAGATTTGCCTTCTGTTTTTCATTATGTTATAACATAAACTTGTATGTTGCAATATTATTTTTGTTTCATTTGTAGCGACATGAGCTTCTTTGTTGCGACAATTTCTTCCTTGTGTTGACATCCTGTTGAAAACTTTGTCGCAACATAAACTTTCTTTGTCTCAACTGACTAGTTATATTCTTCCCATTTTCCGTTGCGACACGCTGTCTTTTGTCGCGATAGAGCTCATCTGTCAATATTCAAACTTTTGTGTTGTGACAAGGAAATTATTATCGTGACCGAGTTCCTTTGCCATTTACTTGGAAGTTTGTTGCGACACACAAAACTCCTATCTCGGCTTGAGGCTAGCTTTGCAGTGCACTTTTCTCTTACATCCTTTCTTTGTAATTTTCTCATTTTTGAATTAAAACTTGCAAAACACAAAGTTGGTAAATATTCCATAATTTGACATTAAAACAGATCTTAAGATACTAAAAATGAAAAATAGATTAAAAATATATGAGTTTAAGACTTATCAAAACCCCATTGATTAGGCAAGACATTTTCCTAATGTCCAATATAGAAGGAAAATAAAAAATCAGAAAGTGTATATTGATGAACCACATATGAATATCCCATCACATAAAAAGTATGGCTATTGATTTTGTTATTTGAATATTTAATTAGTTATAATATGTTTCTTGAATTACTTAATATGTTATGAAACACATGCATGAATTATTATTTAAATATTTGTATTTTATTAAATAAATATTTTAATTTTTAGGAGGTTATTTTCAGTTGACTTTAAAATTTTTTTTTGAAATATCTAGATTTTTTAGGTTTAAGCATGCAATCAATGCAGTTACTAATGAAAGATCTTTTGAAATTGTCATGTAGGGTTTCAAAATAATAAAAAAAAAACATGAAGAAATGTATTTCCAGTTTCTAGCTCAATCAAGCTCTCTTTAAACTAAGGTATGATTGATCAGTTTTGGTTTTATATTAGCTGAGTTAAGTACTATTAGAATTAATGGAAAATAATAAATAATTTTTCAAAATGATTACAAAATAATGTGGAGTTTAATATGGTATTTTTGTATGGTGAAGTCATCCAGAAATATATTAATATTTTTCTTTTTATCTTTTATTTATTTATTTTAATTCTCTAAAAATTCTATGTAATTTATTTATTTTTAATATACTCATGGAAACCATTGATTAGGCTAGACATTTTCCTAACCATTGCAGCACAGGATCTATTGGAATTGAAAGTGGTAGCAGAGATGGCAGTGATGAACCAGAACTCAAGAGGGTGCAATTAAATTTGGGTTATTTTTGCCCAAAACATTAATGTTTTGCCTCGATTTTCAAATCTTGCTCATATGTTGTTTGTTTGATTTATTATCTTCACTTTTTTGCTGTAAACATTATTATATATAGGACAATAGGGTGCGCCCATTTAATTTGAGTTTAATTTTATAGTAGAGGGGGCATGTGGACATGTGGATCCATCTTTTATGCATCCATTTCGGGATTAATTTATTCTCCATCCAAATAATAATAATAAATAAATAAATAAGCTCATCCGGTAATGTGATAGAGCTTACAAGGTTTAAACAGACAAGCATTATAAGAGAGGGGTCTCGGATTCGAGTTCCAGTGAAAACAAAATTTTACAATATTTTATAATGCTTGAATAAATGAAAAAATAAGTACCGCTCTAATTTTTTTTTTAAAAAAAGAACTTTCCTTTTATCAGCTACTACTAGCAGATTTGGTTTTATTTATTATTTTATTTTATGAAATAATAGTTTTCTTCTCCGGCCACAGGATTGAATTATTATCACATAAGGGTAGTATTATTCTAGATAGATTAACTTTAGTTAGAACCTTCCAAATGGCTAATTACAAAAGTAATTGTCTCTCACCTTTCCCCCTTCCTCATTTATGCTTGATAGCACATTGATGAAATGGTACTTAGATATGTAAATTTAATAAATATTATTTGATCAGGTTACATTATTTTCTTTTTGCTTGTGATTTAGTTGTATAGATAAAATTAAATATATGAAATTTACTTCACATTTATCATATTTGTAACTTACCATAACTCGGGAAAATTCATCAACCGAAGTTAATGTGTTATTGTATAAGGCTAGCTGATGGGGCATGGAGTAGGCCTATATCTAGGTTTAGGCGAGATAGAAAACTCAAGTCCAATGATGATTTTTATTATTATTAGTTATATATTTAATTGTACTTTTTGGATTTATTCGTTATGATTTTTGGGATTTATTTGTTATGATTTTCTATTGGTGCCTATAAATAGCACCTTATGTTATTGTTTTTGGTAGACTTGATATGAGATTAGCTTAAAAGCTTAGTTGTATTTATTTTGTTTTGCCCTCTTTAATTTATTATTCTTTTCATTGAAATTTACATCAATTTGGTATCGAGCATAACTGATCAGAGATAAAGTTATTATTCTTGTTTGTGCATCACTGGCACATTATGTGAGAGATTAAGTGTTATTGTATAAACATGTTAAAATGTTATACAAACATTGTATGATTTTTTTTTTTTTTATCATAATGATAAGGTTAAGTATCATTATATAAATAAATATTAAAATTAAACTATATTTTAATATACTAAGATCTTACGATGTTGATTCATAGTCTATAAAAAATCAAATAACTTAACACTTAATAGAAATAAAATATCAACTATACTACAACGTTGTAATGTTAAATGAATAGATGTAAAAAATAAAAATAAACAATTAAATAATTAATATTAAACACTATTGAAAAAAGTCACCTAAAATTTTGCATTATTTGAAGAACAAAAACTACTAAAAATGAAGGATTTCACAATATAAATAACATAATTAAAATTTGCCCACTAAGATCTTATTTATATGTGACACCCCAAATCCAGGGGTCCCGGTGACAACCCGTCAACTTGTGGAATTCCTGTGGATTTAAGGTTACCCGATACCACATGGTTGTGTCTCATTTATCGAGATCCATATTTTCACAAAAAATCGGACAGAGTTTTCTTTGTTTGGGAAGCTCTACCCAACATACAAGAAAAGAATTTAATTACAATTCTTTTCTTTTACATAAAATATTTTTTTATAAAAGTATTGTCAAAGCCACATGTCGACCTTCTTCACAATCACAGCCTCATCGGAGCGTTGTCTCCCTGTACACCCCTGTACCTGGAAGGGGGTCCCACAACGGAGTGAACAATGCTCAGTAGAAAAATTCTCCTACAAAGGGCTACTCATCGCCTAAATGCACATAAAATGGCGTACATAAAACATCAAATCATATTCCATATAAATAATGTAATCCTATATGGAATGTTCCGTGTCATGCATGAGATGGGACTGCTGTGCCCATGACTTCGAGTCAGGCAGACTCCCTCACACTTACAAGTGTGAAAAAACCCGATCGTTGGTGTTTCTTGATGACTTTTAACTCATTTAACAACCCTCCGATTTTAATTTATCAGGAAATTCGTGTTTATTTGGGTTGCAAATTTTAGGTCTCACTATAAGCCCTTGACGCCTTAGACACTTCGTGAACTTTCATCATTGGATCCATATGTCGGCCAAGGAGAATAAAAATTTGAGTATTTCACTTACTAGGGGATCACGTACGTCACGCTTCCTCAAACACACGTGATTTATTATTATTATTATTTTACCCAACTGTGAGTCTCAATTTTGGACGTTATCCCATTTCTGAGCTCACCACACATTCGCCAAGAATGGTGAATAACGGTACCATGCACCCACACCCGACTCGATGCGATGTGACCGTGCATATGAAATGCATGATGTCAATGCATTTTCCTTCATGTTACATGTATATATGAGTGATATGAAACATTAATATCATGGATAATTATAATTTTACATAATTTATCCATGCAATCCACGTTAATACATCAATTAACATATATTAACATGATTTTTACACACAATAGCATGTTATTTAATATTTTACAACAATAACACACAAAATGACCCACATAAAACAGGGCACCTCTTGGTCCCTTCATAATTCATCATCGAATTACTATGGTACCAAAACACACCACAAAACCTGAAGACATTAGTCTCGGGGTTAAAACCAAACCGAACCAGTCCCGAAGCGCCGAATCTTGTCGAGGCTTGTGAAAACGGTCCAAAATTTTAATACGAGCAGTCGAAAACATTCCCGAAATTCAACCCGATTTGTCGAAAGCGATCGAAAATTCCTAAAAATTCTTACATTTAGCCCAAAAATTTGAGACTGAAATTTATAGCCTCTCATAGCCTTTAAGCAAATCTCAAGCCATTAAATAACCTTTAGACTAGAAATAACACAAGTAGGAAAATTCCCTACCTCGTGGAGTTTAACGAAACTCTGAGATTTTGTACCCACAAGTAGGTCTCGTTGCGTGAATCCAGCTTTTATGCTTTTCTTTCCCGGCGAAACCATACGATCAATTTTAGTAGATCTTAAAAGAAAAAGAGAAAAATAAAATAAAATTTGTCCTCTCTCTTCACACTCTCTCTGCTTCAAACTCTCTCCTTTCTTTTGTTTTTTGGTTTATCCTTTATTATTATTATTATTAACCTTCTTCTTCTTCTTCTTATTTTAAAGACATGGTTTATATTATTTCATTCGAGATCAGTTTTTATCCCAAAAAAAATTTATTTAACTTCAGTTGCTATTTTTAAATGAACTTAGCACAAGCCATTTCCTGACTTCCGAGATTTCGTAAAATCACATCCCTATCAACGAGGGCTTATCGCGGAAAATGGTAAAATATTCCGCTTATCTCGAAATTAGACAGAAACTTTTTATGGGTCATTAGATTTCAGCGAGCCAATTTAACAGCCTTGATCCGTTTCGTCATCCGAGATCTAGAGAATTTTTTAGGCTTCCCTAAACCATTCTGATAATTTATTTTTATTATTATCATTTTACCATTTTTGAAAATTTCTAATTTTCCCAGGTTATACATTATATCAACTAAAGGTTAGTTTGGCAATGCTTTTTAAAAGTGTTTGTAGGTATAAAAACACTTAAACAAAAAATGGTTTTTGGTAATATTTTGAAAAACACTTTTGAAATTAAAAAAAAAACACTTTAAAAGGTTTTGGATATACCTAAAATACCTATTTATTTATCTTTAAATATCTATTTATTTTCCTTAAAATATCCATTTATTTTGTTTCAAAATATGAATAATATGATATATTTTTAAAAATATGAATAATTCAAATCTTTTTTAGCATTTAAAAAAAAAATCTATAATCATAAAAATAATTATTTTAAGTTTTATTAATACAAATATTTACATATGTTTAATCATTAATTAAAATCTTTGTGTAAATATTTTTATAATCCTTAAAATAATTATTTTAGGTTTTTATTAATACAAATATTTGTGTATGTTCATTTGTTAATTCAAATTTTTTTGTAAATATTTTAAAATTCTTTATAATCATGAAAATAGTTATTTTAAGTTTTATTAATATAAATTTTTATATTTGTTATAAAATTGTTGATTTATTATGATATCCTATTTTTTAATTTTATATATATATATATATATATATATATATATATATATATAACCTCTCTCTATATTTGTACTCTTAGTGATATGAAAGTGTTTTTATACATATGTGATATGTTATAAAAAAAATCACTAGTAAAATACGGATCAGTTTGACACTACTTATAAGAGCGCTTTTCACCAAAACACTTTCACTGACTTCTATAAACGTCTTTATAAGAGTTTGAAAAAGTGATTATATTAGTGTTTTTTATAACATGTCGTATAAGTAAAAAAACACTTTTATATCATTAAAATTACCAGAAATGACATTTAATTTTTAATTACAAGAAATAGGATATTATAATAAATAAAATTTTTATTACAAACGTATATGAAAATTTATATTAATAAAACCTAAATCAACTATATCATGATGTTAATTTTGTTTTTCTCTAAATAATATAAATATTGTAACACCTCAAATTATACCCTATTAGTTTTATGATATGTTAGGGAATAATATAAGTAAAATTTGAATTTTCATAAATTAATATTGATAAGTGTGAAAAATGATATAATTGGAATTTTTAAGGAAGTACAAAGGATAAGTGGTAAATTATCAACTTAAGGACTTAAGAGACATTTAGTTAAATAATGTTATGCCATATTTGAATTTTGATAATTTGGTTTGCAAATTGAAGGGAATTGAAGGACTTAAATGCAAGGGCAAAATATGAGCTAAATTCACTAAGGCAACAACTTGCCTTTAGAAGAGAAGTTCCTCATTTTGGCTTTGGAGAGAAAGCTAAGGAGCATTTGGTGGGGAGGAAAAAGAAGAAGCCATTTCTTGGGGATTCTCCATGCTCAAGTGAGAAGGAAGGAAGAAGTAAAGAAAAAAGGTGTAAAACCCGAGAAAAATCCGATTTTTCTGAATAAAGGTAAAATGGTAATTTCGGTTGAAAACTAGAAATTTTCTAGATCTCAAATGACGAAACCGAATTCACTGTTGAATTCATCTCACAAAATCTAGTTACCCTGTCAAATTTCGTCGGATTCAGAGGTAATCGGAATTTCACATTTTTCGAGACATCGGGTGTCGAGTAACATATGGCATGACCATGTGGAATCCACATGGCACCCTAGGGGAGTGACACATCACATGATAGCCATGTGGTGTAGCAAACTTGGATGAATGGCTCACATTGAGCCAAGTGTCAAGTGTAGGATAAAGAAAAAAAGAAAAAAAAAGAAAAAAAATATTGTAGAGATGACAAGTGGCAAGGTAGGAAAGTGGGGGGAAGTTTCCCCCACTTTTGATCAATACAAGTAGGAGAAGCAAAAAGGGAGGAGAAAAAGAGAAAAAGAGAAAAAAAAAAAAAAAGGCTGAGAGAAATCGAACAGAGAGAAGGGAGAAGATGAAGAAAATGGAAAAAAGAAAAATGAGTTTTCTTGGTGTTTCGACGGTCGAATCTCGACGGTCTAAGAGCTAAAGTCGATCCACGCAACAAGAGCTACGCGTGGGTACCCACAAGGTAGGGAATTTTCCTACTTAGACTATTTCTAGCCTAAAAGTTATTTAATGGCAGGGGCCGTGACTGGC
This sequence comes from Tetrastigma voinierianum, assembly GCA_016808115.1. NCBI lineage: Eukaryota > Viridiplantae > Streptophyta > Magnoliopsida > Vitales > Vitaceae > Tetrastigma > Tetrastigma voinierianum. Next base: position 432,067 of record JAEQBH010002521.1, read on the forward strand.
CGTATGATTTAGTCCCCAGATTTTGGGACTAAATATTGAAAATTTTTGGGACTGGTTCTGGACAGTACCGGACTGTGTTGAGGTTTGGTTTTGATCCTAGGATTGATGTCTTCAAGTTTTGTTAGGTGTTTTGGTATCACAGTGATTCGTTGATGAATGGAACCAAAAATGGTTCATGACAGTGAAGGGATCGAGAGGTGCCCTGGATTTATGGGTCCGAGATTGAGACCATTTTGTGTGTTGTTTCTTGATTGAATAACATGTTGTGTGTGAAAATATCATATTGATATATGTTCTTTTGATGGATGTGAATTATATGTAGAAAATATAATTATCCATGTATTGATAATGTTGCATGTAGTTCTCATTTTTCATGTAACATGTTATAGTATGAAATAGCATAATTACATTTCATATGCACGGGGACATCGCGTCCAGTCGGGTGTGTGTGCATGTATTGGTTATTCACCATTCTTGGTGAATGTGTAGTGAGCTCATAAATTGGGATAATGTCCAAAATTGAGACTCACAGGTGCATAAAATAATAATAATAAATTTCGTGTGTTTGGATGAAGTAAGATGGGGTAGATCCCCCCCTAGGGTGAAAGACCCAAATTTTATTCTTGGTTAGACATATGTATCTAGCGATAAAAGTTTGTGAAGCGTCGGAAGGCGTGCGAAGCCTGCAGTGAGACCTCGGAAATTCGCTGCCCACAAAAACACACGGGATTTGGTAAATTTGAATAAACATTGGAGGGTTGTCCAATGGGTTAAGTCATTAGGTGAAACACCAAATATTGGTTTTCACACTTGGCATTTGCATGTGTGAAGAAGTCGGTCAGGACTCGGGTTATGGGCATGAGGAGTCTCATCTCATGCATGACACAAAATATTCCATGTAGGATGACATTTTTGTATGGAATGGAATTTGATGTATGTACGCCATTGCATGTGCAATTTAGGTGGGGAGTAGCCCTTATAGGAAAAAATTTTCTCTTGGTAAATTCTTTCGTGTCGTGAGACCCCCTTCAGACGGGAGTGTAGAGGGAGACGAACCCCGATAAAGGTCGTGATTGCGAAGGAGGCCAACATATGGCCTTGAGTAACATTTTTGTAAAAGTGTTTTGTATAAAAGGATTTTTATAAAATTCTTTTGAACTATTGTATAAATAGTCGGGTATTAATTATGGTAAGAGGGTCGTGATCGGATCCCTACGAACTGTAATTATGCATTTTCTTTTCATATTTTAGATTTAAATATGAATGAATGAGTCCCGGTGAAGGGACGTATGGAAGTGATGTCGAGTAACTCGATGTCCATGGGTAGTTGGTACCGATCCAATACCAAGACTTGAGTCTTGAAGACAACTTAAGATAGAAATTCGCGATTTGGCCGGGTTGTCCAGCGGGACCCCGAGGTGAGGCGTCCTGAAAGGGAAGCTAGGTAAAGATTTGAGAAAGCGAGATTAGGAAGCCCATCACAACTCATTCTTTGTCTATGTTGGTGTTAGGAAAAACCCTAACTCTCCACGATCTTTGATTTTTGGTTGGTTTGAGGTTGTTTTGATGGTACTTTGGGTTGTTTTGGAATTGGTTATGGTTAAAGACCAAGAAGTGTAAAAAGATATGCATAGGTTTTAAGGGATTTGCTGTTAAAAGCTTTTCTAAAACCCTTGTTTTTGTTTTGGCCATAACTTGACCTACAGATTTCTAAATTTGATGATTCCAATTGGAGATGGTGTGCAAGACTCATGGCTGAAAATGTCTAGAAGAAACAGATACCGAAATCAGTCCAGAAAGAGAGTGATTTTGGTGTTTTAGAGATGGACCAAAACAGAGTCGAAAACAGAAAAATTTCTAGGTTGTGTCGTGTTTTTGTTTTGGTCATAACTTGGCCTATAGATCTCTAAATTGAATGATTTCAATTGGAGATGGTGCGTAAGACTCATGGCTGAAAACGTCTTATTGAAAGAAACAGAGACATAAATCAGTCCAAAAAGAGCAGTAATTTTGGTGTTTCAGAAATGGACCAAAACATAGTCGAAAACAAGAAAATTTCAAGGTTGTGTCATGTTTTTGTTTTGGCCATAACTTGGGCTACATATATCTAAATTGGATGATTCTAATCGGAGATGGTGCATAAGACTCATGGCTGAAAATTCCTAGAAGAACAGCCTAAAAAGAGCAGTAATTTTTATGTTTCAGAGATGGACCTAAACAGAGTTGAAAACAGGAAAATTTTTGGGTTGTGTCGTGTTTTTGTTCCCACCATAACATGGCCTACAGACCTTCAAATTTGATGATTCTAGTTGGGGATGAAAATTAGGAACCATAGCTACAAAGGTTTAGAAGGAACGAGTGAGCAAAGGAGTACTCCTACGGGAGAAAGGAATATTATGAAGCTATGAGGAATATAGGTATATATGAACCTGATAAGTATGAAATTTTTAAATGTATTTACCTTGATTATATGTGCTTTATTATAAGGTTGTCAATAGGGCATTGTGAGTATATGGATTATGCATGAAAGAATTGTTTTGGTTAAAATGCCATATGATATTGAAATAATACGTAGCTAAGGTGAAATGATTTTGTAATGCATGAATTATATGCGACAGTCATACTCATCGATTGGAAATATGGCACATTTGTTCTGATTCTGATAAATGATTCGTAAGCACACATATAACAGAATGCAAGCTAATGACCAGGTAGTTGGATTAATAGGCAAATTTCCTATAGGGTTCTCTGTTCTGTTGGCCTCGTTTGGGTCATTATATGGGCCCCATTTGGGTCATTCTCGGAATGAGAAACCTGCCCGCGAGTGTGTGTTCACCATCTACTACAAGGCGGTCATGCAAAGCAAATACGTATGAGATGTGTGATGGTTAACGAATTGTTTGTGTTCGTATTAATGGTTAACCAATTACGTATATATATAAGTTTTAAATAATGAAATATTGAAGCGTGAGATGTTTTATATTTAAGGGAATGTTAATTATTGTGAGATGTATCTTATTCTTGTACCTATAGTTGGCAATCACTTTGGGTGGTTGTCCAGCTCTTGCTATTATTTCCCATTAAGCTATATGCTTAGCACAGATTTTTCTATCTGTGTAGGTGCAGAAAGGTCAGGCATTAGGGACATCTTGCTTCAGGAAAGGCCAACACAGTAATAGAAGATGTTCTTTGTTTTTGGACTAACATCAGTTTTGTAAATAATTTTTGTATAAGTAGAATAGATCATGTTTGTATTATTAGGTTGTAATGTTCAAGTTATTTTAAGTAAATTTGAGCGCTGAGCCGGGGTGTCCGTTGACTTCCCCGTCAACTGCGGAAAAATCTATACATCTCATTATCAGAGACACGCCTGATAAGAAAATAGCCTCTTGGGCCCTCAAACCAATACTCAAAATAATTATCTCAGCTATATTCTCCTTATTTTCATGCTTGTTCTACAAAAGATTTATACATATTTACAAAATATTTACTAAAGCCACATTCGGCATATTCGCAAAAACTACACTACTGAGTGCGGAAATCTCCCCTGGATAGTCTCTACGTACACGAAGGGGTCCCCGCGACGAGTGAGCAAAGCCAGTGAAAATCTTCCCTACGAGGTTACTCCCCACCTAAAATGCATATGCAATGGCATATATAAACAAGCAATCACATTCCATACAATTATTTTCTATGATATGAAATGTCTATATCATGCATGAGATGCGACCCCTCATGCTCACCACACGAGTCCAATGAGACTCCCTCACCCCTTGGGTACACCCAGTGTGAATAAAAACTTGATCACACACCACGGCTAAACCATTGGACAACCCTCCCGATTTATTTATCAAAGTCTTTTTCTTTATTTTGTGGAGCCCGCGGATTTCGGGTTTACACACCGTGAGGGCCGCGCGCCTTTTCAACATTTTCACGAACTTATGTCGTCGAGTTCATGTCCTAAGTGACCGTGAGTAACCTGTGGAATCTTTCACCTGGGATCTGACATCCGCCGAAACATGTAATTTATCATTTTGATCATTTACACACTGTTGAATCTCTACCTTGGACTTTATCCCATTTTCCCAGAGCTCACGACCCACTCACCAACAACGATGAATAAACCTTACCTGCTGACCACACCCGACTGTGCGATGTGACCGTGCATATGAAATGCATGATGCCTTCATCTTCCTCATGTTACATGCATGAATGAGCACTACATGAAACATTTACACACCATGGACAATTATAATTTATACATATAGTACCTCCATGCAAAACATATTAATACATCAAAAGCATGCATCAAATATCCTGATTCCACCCAGCAGCGTGTTATTGACAATGTAACCTGCAACAAGATATAAATTAGGACCGTTCAACGGTACCTCGGCCTTATGAACATGAACCATTTTGGTTCCAATCCTTTATCCTGACATTGACCTAACATCTAGAAACTTTCAGTTTCTAATTAAACCCTAACTTCCCATGGTCCATGAAACCCGGTCAGTACAATCCATACTAACTAATTCCAAAACGTTCATTTTAACCTCATGGCACTCATGCAACCACTCTGCATTATAAAGCCTTTGGGAGTACAAAATAAGCAAGTAGAATATCCTACCTCTTGAGTTTGCTGAAACTCATTTTAGTGTCGCGTGATCGCTACGTGTACTGACATAGTCTCGAGACTTTTGAGCGTCGACCGCCCGAGCGGAGAACTTATTTTCCCTTTCCCTTCCTTCTCGCTTTCTTCCTTTTCTCTCAGTTCTTTCAACCTTTTCTTTGTTGCTGCTTTTCTCCCTTTTTAGCGCACTTTGGCACCTGCTCGTCTCATTTTACTTTGTTTCTCCTCATTTTCTCTTCTCTTTTAGTATTCTCTCCCATTTTGGATGAGGTGAGCCGTATAGGTCGAAAGGAGCATTTATCCTCCTTTGCTCCAATTAAAGGTGTGACTCATTTATTTATTCCTTTATTTCATAATTCATATGTGCTAAATGCGCTCAGTGGCTCTTCATGAACCATGGATCACCTACATGGCTAATTGTGAGTAATTACTTGCACCTAGTGCCAAGTGTCACACTTTATGATGCCAAGTGGCATCCCTTATCTGCCATGTGTCATCAGGCACTGCATACTCGAAAAGCGTGAAATCCAGAGCCACCTCAGATTCAAAGAAATTCGGCGTGGTAGCTAAATTCGCGAGGCAGATTCTTGAATCCTTTTCGTCATCAGGGATCTAGAAAATTAGTTTCACTTAGAAATTTCTATTTACCACTTTGTTAAAATCTTGCGTTTTAAGGGTTTATAAAATCGGTTAGTTGATGTAAAAAGAAGATTTATTTTGGGGCATTACTCAGTGTTAATATTTTGATTATATGATGCTTCTTGTGAGCATGGTATAGATTTTGTTGAGCAAGTTTAAGAGTTTCTGTATATGAATGATTTATGGATTTTTATATATATGTGTAAAAAAAAAAATTAATCTTAAAAGTATCTTAGATGCTTGTGGCACTCCTCGCTTGGCGTAGGAAGCTATGTTAGACTAGAGACATCTAGTATAGAATAAATAAATATTAATTTATGTTCCTATTATAATAAAAATCATGTAAAACCCGAGAAAATTCAATTTTTTGAGAAAGGGTAAAACGGTAATTTCGGTTGAAAATCCGAAATTTTACATATCTTGGATATAGCGAACTGTCGTTGAATTCGATACCGCGAAATCTGAAGCTGCCCAGTCGAATTTCATCGAATTCCTAGACAGTTGGAATTTCACGTTTTTCGAGGCACCGAGAGTCACGAGTGATATTTGGCACTTATTGAGTGACTCACAAAGAGTCACGTGTCAAGTAGAGAACAATTCGAACAAGAAGCCTAAGTGGGTCCCATGTGTGACATGTGTCACCACTTGATAGGAAGGAAATCCAAAGTTATGGATAAAAGGATAAGAAAATCCAAAGGAGCCAATAGGAAGTTGACATGTGGCAAGAGAACACTCTCACTTTACCCATCTTAGACCAAACCGGTGGGATAGGAGAGGAAGAGAGGGAGAAATAAGAAAATAAAGAGAAAGGGAGCGAAGAAGAAGTAGAGAGAAAAGCTCTCCCTTCTCTTTAGATTTTTTCAACGATCGAACCGTCGGCTTCCGGAGTCGGGTGAGGAAAGTGTTCCCTCGCACGAGAGTGGGGTTTTCTCTACTTGGTTTAATTCTCTCGTTTAAAAGCCTTACAAATGGTTTTAGAGGTTTTGGGGCGGGAAATGGCGGGTACGTTCTGATCGAAAGAAATGGGACAAAATGCTAGTGGTAGAGTTGTTTTTAGGCCGGTCAGGCTGACATTGGAATTTATTTTGGATAGTCAGCCAGAAATTTACGAGACCGTTTTCAAGCGAGTTCGAACAAAATGTGGGGAATTTGTTTTCGAATGATCGGTAAAATTCGGGAACAGCTCAATTTCGTAAACTATAGCATAGGAGAGCATCTCACGTGGAGTCTCTCAATTGACTCCTTTTGACTCGAGAAATGCGTTCAAGGAGCTATGTTAGGCAGGTCTGGTCTTGTTTGGCCCGAGTAGCCATGTTAAAAGCAGTGTTTGCAAAAACTATTTCTCCTTGCTTTTAGATCGGTTTTAAATCATGGATTTTGATGTACGGGGTAAATCTCCCTATGCTTTCGATTGTATGAGGTATGAGGCTTGGATCTCTTGACATTGTGAATTGTGGATTAAAGTGCATCTGCCAGTTTAGAGATGACATGATGACTATATTGTGTTCCAAACAATGAGGGTTATGTGTGTTGTGCTTGAACATGTGTGTTTGGCATCTTCTTGATCTGTGGACTAGTTGGTATGTCTTCAGCACAGGTGCTGAGGCCATGACCTCTGTTGCACAATTGATGTAGTGAATTGAGTGTGTGGAATTCTAGCATGACAACATGTAAATTGATATTAGGCCCGAATCTGTGGTATTGTTTGCATTAGACGGGAGGGTTCATGGTACACACCTAGTTTACAAAGGTAAAATGTATGTAGAGATCTTCACGTTGTTTATGAGTTTTTAGTGGTTGAGTGCAGCCTGATTGCATTGCATTAGTGTCGACAAATCACGCATTACAGTGTGTAAATGAGTGCGGTTGTACTTTGCATTTTGGTCTTTGGTGTGTGGGCTCGAGAATGGGACGAAGTCCAATTGAGTCACACAGTGTTAAATGAAAATGGAAAACGAATAGTGTCAGGCGTAGCAAGTAGGGGATAGACACCCCCCTCAGGTGAAAATCTTGAAAACCTGGTTAGACACGCTATTCATTGATGAAAGCCCAAAAAATGTCGGAGGGTGTAAAAGACTCACGGTGAGACCCCGGAAAGTTCTGTTGTCCAAAAAGACACAAAACGATTAAATAAATATCACATAGGCTACGGGTTGTGTGATGGGAGTCGGGATTGACTCGGTATTGATTTCCCATTGGAACTTGCATTGGGTGGTGGGTCGGAGGTTGACCCGGTACATGGGGCATGTAAGTCGTCTCGCCCGCTGTATGTAGTTTTTTCATGATAGGACAACATGCATAGTTGTGTTGTTGTGTGGTATGAAATGATCATTTGCATTTGCACCTAGGTGGGAAGTAGCCTGGGTAGGTTTTGTTTCTACTAAGCATAGCTCACCTCGTCGTGGGACCCCCCTTTTAGGTATAGGTCACGTGCAGACAGACGGAGCTCCCTAGAGGCCGACAGTTGAGAAGAGGGCCGGGTTGTGGCCTTGAAGTATTTTTTTGTATATGTATGAGAACTGTTAATCGTAATACATATCTGTTTTGTATATTGGAACAACATTTGGTTCTAATGCATGTATTTGTACCATATGTGTGAGTGAGGTGCTATAACTCTCACATTTTGTATACAGACTGTATGAAGTTATGTTGTGTATTTATGAATTAAATATGCAGGGATGAGTCTCGGTATACGAGAAATATGAGTGTGATATCGGGATACCTAATTTCCATAGACTTCCGTAGGTTGATAGGTTGTCGACGAGACCCTCGAGTTTTAGAGCCACACACTTTTTGACTGTACTGAAGGGTCAGCGGGAGTGAGTAAAACCGGTGGTGATGTCTCCCTACGAGTTCTTACATGCAAGTGCTCATATAGTCAAACCAACGATACATCAAGTGAAAATGTACACATGAATTAATATAGTATGTCATGTATGGAATGTCTTCATGCCCATATCGAGTCACCCATCGACTCTATCACACATGCCTATGCCAGAATGTGACAGCGAATCCTTTAGTGGTACGATAACACACATATCTGAGCCCTTCGCGTTCAGCTGTTTTGATACAAAAGTGCGATGACAACTAATCCCGAGTCGATCAGAGCTCTGTCGCCTGACTTGAAGTCATGCTTGATAACCATGACCGCGTGTCTTCTTTGGGCAACATAAATTTTTGGATCACACCCCGGGTCTCTTACACCCATGTTCTAAGCTTTTCACCTGAGGGGGTTAACGGTCTCAACGCTTTCTCATGACACACATTATTTATATTTATTTTTATGTTTTTAAAGCTGTGAAACATCCCATTGGACGTCATCAATGCAGGCTCACTACCCATTCATCAACAACGATGATGAATGACCATATCCATGCACACACACCCAATATGTTGATGTCCTGTGCATATGCAATGTAATCATCATTGCAAATTCTCTGTTACATGTATGATGCACACTCATGGAACATTCTAATCAATCGTACTTCATGTCAAGTACCATCACGACATATATAAGTAAGCATATAAGTTCCATACATTTCATGCCAATCTTTATAGATATCGTAGTATCATGTATATTAGCATTCATCAATACATGGCTAAACAAGTAATGTCATATAGCCTTCTAGGCTAACTCATGGCGATTCATACCCAATGATAGGTTCTGACATGTCATCACGATGGTCATGTCGAACTTGACTATTCACATCGACACAGCCATAACTGCACACTTGATGCAGTATATATTTTGTTGGGTTGGACGCAGCTTTGACTAACGAGGCGCGTGGAAGAATCTTGACTTCGATAGGTTCCATAGAGTCTAGAACACTCAAACGGAGTTAGGCAGATATGGTTGTGTTCGAGTTGGAGGCAAACAAAATAGAAAATGATCCACTGTGTTCCCCACGCACACTTAATTTTCAATACCATTTCAGCAAGGTTGTGGATACCAATTACCCTCCACAGGAATATGGCTAGGTTATTGACTCAATGGGCGTTCCATAGAGTCCAAAAACACTCGAAACGGAGTTCGGACAAAGAAGTTATAGCCTTTTCATTCAAAACTGGTTAATTTACTCTACTTACACTAGAAACAGTCTGTGGTACCTGATTTCAGGAGTGCTTAATCCCGTAATTTGTGGCTAGTTAACATGCTCATTTGAAGAAAGCGGTTCTTAGGGTTATTCTCAACTGGAATCTGTGATTGGATTACGAAACTTCAGATATGTCTAGCTCTTGGAATTTACTTAGTTTTAAACATACCCGAGCTACTTTGAATATAGCTCCCTTTAGATACATTTATGGTTCAAAGGGTTGAACTGGATAGACCTATTTCAAGAAAATATGTTCTCCTATAAGTCTAATTTACCCATAAATTAGAATCACTCAATGAAGATGAGTGATGGCCAAAACACAGTCATGGGGTCTCAAAACAGAACAAGAAAACTGCTTGAACATAGCTCCACTTTGAATGCATTTATGAGTCCAAAGGGGTCGGAATTTGGATAGACCTATTTCACGGAAATATATTTTCCTATAAGTATAGTTTACCCAGAAATTGGAATCACTCAATTCAGATGAGTGATGGCGATTATAGCCATTACAACATAGGGTCTTAAAAGCGAAACGGGGTGAACATAGCTCCACTTTGAATGCATTTCTAAGTCCAAAGGGGTCGAAATTTGGATAGACCTATTTCAAGGATATATGTTCTCCTATAGGTCTAGTGTACCCATCAATTGGAATCACTTAATTCAGATGAGTGATGGCCAATTTATGGCAGCTCTCTGATTATGGGGTCGGAGGAAAAAGCTGGACAACATTCTCGCGCAGTACCCACACACATGCCCTTGAGCCGAAATTCGCTAAGTATGCGTAAAAACCCCTGCTCCAAATTAAGCGTGATTTCCTGAGACATTGCCTTTTTCTCGGTTTCCATGAATACCCGAACCTTGGACCTTGGCGAAATCTTGTGATTATGGTACTCACGCGTAGCTTTCGTCATGTAGAGCAGCTTTAACTCTTGTCCTATCGAGTTCCGATAGGCATAACCTCGTGAAATCGCCGGAGAAAGGTTGCTTTTCTTCCCCCCCCTATTTCTCTCTCTTTCTATCACGTTTTTTTTTTTTTTGACAAAATGAGATCTTTTTAGCATTATAGATATTTTAGGCTATTTATAGTGTGGACACGTGGCTTACGTTGCGCCACGTGCCACACTTCTTCGGTTCCGTTCTTGTCCCGAAATTATTTATTTCGTTCTGGTTTCAATTTCATCTATCTTAAATGGACATTATTTAAATATTTGAATTTTTTTAAAAATCTCGCTTTTAGGGTCTACTCGACGCTCGACACCGTCGCCTCGAAATTCGTAAAAATCCGACTGTCTCGGAATTCAATAAAATTCTCTTGGGTAACTAGATTTTATGAGAGGATTCCAACGGTAAAGTTCATTTCGTCATCCAAGATCTAGAAAGGATTTTGGTAAAATTACCATTTTACCCTTCCTAACAAAAATTCAAATTTCTAGATTTTTCTCAGGTCTTACACCCCCTCCGATGTCATTTCATATTCATGGTAATAGAAAATCTTCCTCCCATAAAAAAAAAACTCATCAATAATCCAATCTTAGGGATTTGATATGAAAAATATTAAATATCTCTCTTTGATTTTCCTTATCCGTCTCAATTAAATATGATAAGACTTGTCATGCTTCATCTTCCACTTCTTGAAAGATGGACATGTGGATCTAACTATAGATTACACTATTATTTTTATAAAAAAATTATTTTTTTCTATCACTGTGTACCTCTATTTTTCTAGCTATCTTTTTATTTATATTTATACTTTCAGCTTTACGATAAAATAAAATTGGTAAAAATTTGTATCATGTCAACAAGAAGATAGCTATACCATGAAAACTCTACTCTTAAGTATAAAAATAGCTCCTTTAAAAAAAAGTATAAAAACAGCTAAAATATAATTTAAAATAAACAATTGTTCTTACTATATAGTATTAATTCAATTTGTTGGTTGACCAATTAATGTTTATGATTGTGTACGGAATTTCAACTGTCATCTTTTTATTCTTATCTTTCTGGTTGACGAATTTTTATTTCTATCTTTGTTTGATTTGACGGCTGCTTTTTTTTTTTTGGTAATTTGGATTTGAAGCCTGAAGAAAGATTATATCAAATTTATGAGAAAGAAACCCTAAGGATACGCAAAACCTAAATCCTAACCCTATCCCTAATCCGCCTAGTACTGTGTATAGGCGAGATCTCGCTGACACGGGTAATTGATTGATGAGAAGGCACCATGTACAACACGTAGGTCCCCACATGCAAATGATCTTAAGGCACCACGTAGGTCTGTACGCATTAGTGCAAACCCAAATATCACATGGTGGAGTGTGATCAACTGCTTTACAATATGTTGTCTACAGGTAGCCAGGAATAACTAGGATCTGAACTGGAAGAATAACTGAAGACGTGGGAAGCTAGTCCTTACGTTGCATATTGAGAGATGCAGGAAGACATGCACGTTTCTAGGTGCTTATGGCTGAGGTGGACATAGGTACTACCATAGTGGGTGCGAAATGGTTTGCTGCCATTTATTTATGAACTGATGGAAGTGCAGATGGAAAAAGGAAAAAAAAGATTGATTTATTATGGGTTTTCTTGTTTTCTGAGTTCTTTGGTTGCTAGTTTATTTCTTGTTTTCTGGGATTTTTCTATCTCAGAGTTCATTGTTTATGTTAATTGGATTTCAATTTTTCCTGGGTTTATCCATTTTTCCATTTTTCTATCTCGGGTTTATCCATATTTCCATTTCTATCTCATGGGAGCGTTCATGGGAGGATTGAAGATGGAGATAGCTGAAGCTATGAGAATGTTCAGGCCCCGATCCTTCAAGGATGCAATCAGTTTGGCCCGTATGAAAGATGACCAAATACAGAGGTTACAAAAATCACCTCGATCAATTCCAAGCAACCGTCTAGGAATGGTTCGAGCAAAATTTGAACACACCATACAAGCCACTGTCATGGGAGGAAATGCAGAAACGAAGAGCTCAGGGTCTTTGCTTCAACTGTGATGAACGATTCACAAGTGGTCATCGATGCCGACAGCCCCAACTGCTATTGCTTGAAAGTATGGAGGAGGATCCTGAAACCAAGCTCTCGAAGATCAAGGAAAATGCAAATGTTGAGATACCGAAAATCACATTACATGCTCTCACATGCTGGACCGTGAATAAGACCATGTGAATAAGGGCTATGTTTAATGGCCGAGAGTTGGTTATTTTGGTGGATAGTGGATCTACCCACAACTTCATACGAGATAAGGTTGCTAGTAGGCTAAAACTGCCTTTCAGCTCTATAAAACTCTTTAATGTTAAGGTGGCTAATGGAGAGTCGTTTCAATGTGAAGGAAAGTTCAAAAATGTGGAGTGGCTTGAAGAACTTGGCATTGTAGTTTGTGATTGGAGGAATTTGGCTATGATGTTTAAGTGGGAAAATCAAGTACACGTGTTGGAAGGAATAGAGAGTCAAAAGGCCCATGCCCTGTCATTAGAAGTAATGCCACCCCTTGACCAAGGATGACCGAGCATGTGAACAAACAAAGGTTGCTCCTGACATTTTAAGGCTTATTGAAACATATGCCGAATTATTTTAGGAGCCGAATCACCTACCCCCACAGCGAGAAATTGAACATAGGATTCATCTAAAAGAAGGAGCAGATCCGGTTAATGTGCGACCCTACAGGTATGCCCATTTCCAGAAAAAAGAAATCGAGCGCCAAGTTCAAGAAATGTGACAAATAGGGCTGATTCGTCCCAGCACAAGTCCTTACTCATCACCAGTGCTGTTAGTCAAGAAGAAAGATGATTCATGGAGGTTTTGTACAGATTATCGAGCCCTTAATTCTGCAACGATCAAGGACAGATTTCCGATTCCAACAATCGAGGATACCTTGGATGAGCTTCATGGAACAACTTTCTTTACACGACTAGATCTCCAAGCAAGCTATCACCAAGTCAGAATGGACAAGGAAGATGTTCATAAGACGGCATTCCGCACCCATAATGGACACTATGAATATTTAGTGATGCCCTTTGGACTTTGCAATGCACCTTCTACCTTCCAGGCACTCATGATCAATTATTTCGGCCCCATCTTCGTAAAGTTCATTTGGTTTTCTTTGATGACATATTAATTTACAGCTCTGGCTGAAACTCACTTCTTTCATAATAGAACAAGCATTCCAGATCTTGAAAAAGCACAAGTTATATTTGAAGTTTAAGAAATGTGCATTTGGCCTTCAAGAATTACTTTAATTGGGGCACATCATTTCGGCGGATGGGGTAAAAGTAGATCCAAGCAAATGCTCGAGTGGCCAATTCCTTCCACTATCTCAGAGCTAAGAGGGTTTCTAGGACTCATAGGATATTACCGTAAATTTGTAAAGAATTACGGTCACATCGCCGATCCCTCACTAACTTACTCAAGAAGGGGCGGTTCTCATGGTCTAAGGAGGCAACCATAGCTTTTAGCCACTTAAAGGAAGCCATGACCATCACACCTACATTAGCCATGCTAAATTTTCAGCAGCCATTCATGATTGAAACTGATGCAGCAATTGATGGGATTGGAGCAGTTCTAACTCAAAATAATAAACCGATTGCATTCATGAGCAAGGCACTTGGACAGTCGAAGATATCATGGTCTATTTATGCCAAGGAGATGTTGGCTATTCTACAGTCTATATATTCGGATGTGGCGACCATATTTAATTGGAAAAAAAATTCTTCATTCAGTCTGATCAAAAGAGTCTTAAATACTTGCTAGAACAAAAGATTGGAACACCAGAGCAACAAAATTGGGCTGCGAAACTCCTCGGGTATGAATACGAAATTATCTATCGATCGAGGAAGTCTAATGTTTTCGCGGATGCCCTATCACGAAGAGCACATACTAGCCAAAGTGAAGAAATCCAGTTATAGCCAGCTATACAAGCATTGACCTCAACCCAAACACATGTGTGGAGTCAAATAGCTGAAGAAGTCAAATCTGATCCATAAATGCAAAAGTAGTAAAAATGGCCATCAATAACCCTGAGGGCCTTATTCAATAAGACATGGATTTATTTTATTTCAAAATTGGGTAATTGTGTCGCCCTCATCCTAACTCATTTCTCAATTACTGCAGGAATTCCACAACACCCCTATGGGCGGACATTCAGATGTTTGTCAACGAGCAAAAACCTCATCCTTGTTACCTATGGACCTACTACAACCTCTTCCAGTACCCGAAAGAGTGTGGGATGACATAACCATGGACTTCATCAAAGGACTACCATCCTCTCATGGCAAAAACTCCATTTTGGTTGTGGTTGATAGGTTAAGTAAGTATGCCCACTTCTTGGCTCTTGCTCATCCATATACTGCTAAGACTGTTGCTATTCGTTGAGGGTGTTGTCAAACTTCACGGGCTGCCTAAATCCATTATTACTGATCGATATGCTGTCTTTACCAGCCAATTCTGGCAAGAATTATTCAAATTATCAGGTACCCACCTCAAAATGTCATCCGCTTATCATCCACAAACTGACGGGCAATCTGAAGTAGTAAACCGTTGCCTTGAACAATATCTTCGTTGCTTTGTTCACCATCAATCACATAAATGGGTAAGGTTCCTTCCTTGGGCAGAGTTTTGGTATATTACTACCTATCACATCTCTACAGGCACCACACCATTCCATGCACTATATGGACGACCTCCTCCTTCTATTCCTTGCTATTTTGTGGGTTCATCTCTAGTGGAAGAAGTAGACAAAAGCCTTGCTGCTCGGGATCGTATTCTTTCTCACCTCAAAGCTAACCTTGCCATCGCAATCAATCGAATGAAACAACTTGCGGATGTACGAAGACGGAATGACGAGTTTGCTGTGGGAGATCTTGTGTACTTGAAATTACAACCTTATAAATAACATTCAGTCTTTCGGCGAGCGTCGTACAAACTGGCTGCTCGCTACTACGGGCCTTATCCAGTCATGAAAAGGATTGGTCCTATGGCTTATCGATTGCGACTACCACAGGGTTCGAGGGTACACCCATTTTTCCATATCTCAGTACTCAAAAGACAAATTGGAGAGGCAGTGCAATGTACTCCTACATTACCACCACTCACCGATACTAGAGCACTTGACCCAAAACCTGAAAACATTCTAGCCTTCCGATGGATCAAGCAGAATCGAAAACCGACGAAACAACTCTTAGTAAAATGGCATCGACTTCCTGTAGAAGATGCAACTTGGGAAGATGCTGCTACTTTGAAGGAAAGATTTCCGCTATTAAACCTTGAGGACAAGGTTATTCTTCCAGGAGGGGGTGATGATGAGAAGGCACCATGTACAACACGTAGGTCCCCACATGCAAATGATCTTAAGGCACCACGTAGGTCTGTACGTGGAGTGAAACCCTACCCCAAATATCTCAACATGGTGGAGTGTGATCAACTGCTAACAATGTTGTCTGCAGATAATGAGTAAAACAGGATCTGAACTGGAAGAATAACTGAAGACGTGGGAAGCTGGTCATACACGTTGCAAGTTGAAGATGTGGAAAGACATGCACGTTTCTAGGTTAGCGTGGCTATGAGGTGGACATGAGCACTACCATAGTGGGTGCCAAAATGGTTGCTGCCATTTATTTATAAACAGATGGAAGTGCGGATGGAAAAAGGAAAAAAAAGATTGATTTATTCTGGGTTTTCTTGTTTTCTGAGTTCTTTGGTTGCTTGTTTATTTCTTGTCTTCTGGGATTTTTCTATCTCGGAGTTCCTGTTTTATGTTAATTGGATTTCCATTTTTCCTGGGTTTATCATCGATCGGAGCCTATCCTAGTTTCCTCCATGTTGGGTCCAAAGCTTTACGCCATATTGGAGGTCAAATATACGTTCTTTCACGAAGATTTGTCACCCTGTAAAGGCCTCTATTCGAGGTTTGGAATCCCATGACTGGTAAATGGCGAGCACTGCCAAACCTTGAGCCCCTCACTTGGCTCAAGGTTATGATATTTGGTCTTATCGTGTTTGTGACGGGAAAATGGTTTGTGTGATGGCGTCTGGTTTTTTTTACAGATTCTTCATTGCTTCTGAGACATGGGATTGTGTAGAAAATTTATCATCTGAATCAATGGCTATGCAAGTGAGCTGCTTTGACGTGAAAAACTATACCACAAATCCCTGGCTTTACACCAATGCATTCTGTAGTTCTAATAAGCAAACATGGGGAATATATGTGTGGGTTGGTCCCATATGAGAGAACAAATGTTTCTGGTTTTGGTCTTTATGTCTTTGATTTTCAGGTAGAAAAACTTAAGCTTAAATCACCCCCATGTCTTTTAGATATTTGAGGTGTTGATTTTATGACTTCACCAATATTAGTTGTTGCAGAAATCAAGAATTCCCATTCCTTGACATCGACAAAGCCGTCACGTGAGTGTTTTATTTTTATAAATCACTTGTCTGCAAACTAACACTAAGCAGCCATGAACAGTTAGGTTTACTAAAACTACTTACCTCAAGCTTGTACCTAAACTGCTATCATTTTTCATTTATTCAAGTATTTGTTATTCGTGATTTCTTTTGTCATAGAGGGAGAATGCATTCGGCTTTATGTTTATCGTTTCCAATCCTAAAAAAATTGTAGTTGGTATTTCAGTAAGTTTTTTTTTTTTTTTTTTGAGGTGGATATCTTCAAGTTGCTTTTGAGAGTTATAGAATGTTCAGATTTTTAAATTTAATTAGTGGTTAATAATTTATAAATTATTACATGATTATTTGAATTATATTTTTTATATAATTTTTCATTTAAATATTTAATATTTATTTAATAATGAAAGATTTCTTGAAATTCTTATACAGGGATTCAAATTAAAAAACCTGAAGAAATATATTTCTAGTTTCTAGCTCAATCAAGCTCTTTCAAGCCCCCCATCAAGGCATTCTTTCTTAGTTTTTGATTTTGTACAACATTAAATTTTTTTATTAGAATTAATGGCAAATCTTTTTAAAATGATTACAGAATAATGTGGAGTTCAACACGATATTGTATATGGCGAAGTCATTTAAATAAATTAAAATTTTTCTTTATGCTTTTGTTTAATTGATTTATTTTTAATTGTCTAAGAATTCTATGTAATTTGGAGATCCTTATTTGCTTTCAAACTTTTTCTTTTTCTTTTTCTTTTTCTTTTTTCAACTATAAGTATTATCCAAAACTTTGAATTTATGATGAACTATTGAATTAAGAAAGGAGAAAGAAACATATCGTTGTAGTAATTTCGTAGGCCAATTTTTTTTAAGCATTTTTTGATTATTTATTTATTTAGAGTTTCACAATTATCATATCTTTTCAGTTGTGTAATTGTTTTACAAGTGGAATTGATTGAAGCTTGAATTAGTACTTATTTAGCTCTTACTTTATTTCTAAAGATGAAAGACTATGGCATTTGTCATTATGATAATATACTCATGGAAACCATTGAACCAGGTAGAACATTTTCCTAATGTCCAATATAGAAAGGAAAAAAAAATCAAGTGTATGTTGATGAACCACAGGTGAATGTCCATTTTGTTAAAAAGTATGGCTATTGATTTTGTTGTCAAAATTTATTTGAATATTTTAATTAGTTATAATACGTTTCTTGAATTACTTGATATGTTGTGAAAGTGAAAGTGAAACACATTAGGTGAAGCCTGAATTTTCGCCATGCAAGAATTATTATTTAAATATTTAATATTTTATTAAACAAATGTTTTAATTTTAGGAGTGTTATTTTCAATTTGAATTTAAAATTTTTGAAATATCTAGATTTTTAGGTTTAAGCATGCAATCAATGCAGTTACTAATGAAAAATGTTTTGAAATAGTCATTCAGGGTTTCAAAATAAAAAACATGAAGAAATGTGTTTCCAGTTTCTAGCTCAATCAAGCTCTCTTTAGGCTAAGGTATGATTTCTCAGTTTTTGGTTTTATACTACGTTAAAATTTTTATTAGAATTAATGGAAAGTAATATGAATAATTTTTAAAATGATTGCAGAATAATGTGGAGTTTAATATGGTATTTTTGTATGGTGAAGTCATCCAAATATATTATTATTTCTTTTAATGATTTTATTTTTTATTTATTTATTTTTAATTCTCTCAAAATTCTATGTAATTTATTTATTTTTAATATACTCATGGAAACCATTGATTAGGCTAAACATTTTAGTAACCATTGCAGTACAGGATCTATTGGAGTTGGTAGTGGTGAACCAGAACTCGAGGGTGCAATTAAATTTGGCTTATTTTTGCCCAAAACATTAATGTGGCTTCGATTTTAAAATCTTTCTCATATGTTATTTGTTTGATTTATTATGTTCATGTTTTTCTGTAAACCTTATTATATATATATAGGACAACAGGGTGCACCCATTTTCAAATTTTATATTATGACATCATTTAATTTGAGTTTAATTTTATACTAGGGAGGGCATGGAGACATGTGGATCCATCTTTTATGCATTCATTTTCGGTTTAATTTATTCTCCATCCAAATAATAATAATAATAAATAAATAAGCTCATCTGGTAAATGTCGTAGAGCATTCGACGTTTAAACTTATTGGCTTGTTTCTTCAATTTTTTTTTTTTTTTTCTTGTATTGCCTTATTCTTTTACGGCTTTTTGAACACTTAAATAATACTTATTTTTAATCTTTCCCAAATTTAAGGCATATTAAAGTAATTGTGGGATATTTAGTTTTTCTTCCCTCTTATACCAAAAAACAAAACCCATCTCACAAATCTCTCCCCAAAACACATGATTTAAATTAAGAATAAAGCATCGGCCGTGTCGTAGGAAAAATCCAGCAAGATAGACAAAGTCTCCCTCAAGCATCTCGGCTAAAATGGGTTAAAGGTTATGGGTTAAGACTAAAGACTCTAGTTTTAAAATTCCGCTTTCAAAAGATTAATTTTTTAAGAAAAATTTTCCTTTTTGTATAAGAAAGATAATAACAACAGGATCCATGTAGGTTGATTATTATTATTTAAATATTTTTAAAATAAAAACTCCATTTCCCTTGCTTATCTTTTTACCCCTTTGTTCCCCTAAATAAATAAAATTAACTTAAAAAAAACAAAGTAAGAATAGAAGAGAATTGAATGAAATACTTACAATTTTATTGATTCAAACTTTCTGTACAAACTTTCTGTACAAGCTCTCTCACTTTCACTCAACTCACTCTTCTTTCTTTCTCTTTTTTCTTCCGTGTCTATTACCAATCTAAAACTTCTATTTATAGAAGTTTGATTGCTCAAAAAAGTAAACTAGCAAGCTGTTACAAATAGTTCCCTAAATGAACAACTAAGCCTAAGTGATAAAGCAAAATTTGAATCTATGACAACTTTAAGTACTAAGTACCAAAAAGTAAAAGCAAGATGAAAGTTGACTCTTTGGTTACAATTCATGCCTAATAGGACAGTGTCCAAGATTTGAAGTAGTCTACACGTTTTCTTCTTCATTTTTCGACTATTGAGATAAATCGACAATAGTTCACGAAGATAAAACTGGCGAGAAATTTGCTTTAACTCACAGTGAATGCGCTAAAGCCAGTTAATAAAATCTTGTTCTTACGAGGTTATAAAAATTTTTGGGTTACTGAAGAATTTTTTTCTAATGGATGAGTTCTCAATTGACATGGTTGGGGTTTCGCGATAAGATTGCATTTTATTTGGTTTTCTAAATCAAAATTTGAAAATCTCTAAATCTATTAGCAATATGCAAAAATTCTTTTTGCGGGTCATTTCACATTCGAGGTTGTTGTTGGGGTATTCAAAGGTTTGCTGTTGTGTTTGATATATACACTTTGATGATAAGCAAGCAACGTGCTTTGTCGGTTCTAAACAAAGATGGTTTCAAAGATATCTACATGATTTCGGTTCTAAAAGATATTGAACAATATTTTTAGTTTTTAAGGGAAAATTATTGAGTGCTTGATAAAATACTAGTTAAGAGCTCTATGTTTTTTAAAAATCCCTTGATCCATAAGTTGGGGATGAGTTCTAAATATTTTGATCTAAAGAACATATTTATAGCCCCTAAATAAACAACGAAAAATAAATGTGGGATCAAATGGTAAGTATATATTTAAATCCACTTTGTTTTGGTTCTCAATTGTTCATAATACTGCACTAGTTTTAAACACTTTTTGTAAATTTATCTAAATAGTAAGATTCTATAATATTATAAATATGGTGGGAACTTGTTTTAATTACAAGTTTATCCAAGCGACCAGTAAGCAAAGTGATTTTTCTAATCATATCATAATTAAATCGGTTTTACTAACATTGTGATTCAAAACTGAAACTTTGATTAAATCCTTAATATGGTTTCTTGTTTTCTTGGTTCTTCGCATTTGGAATTTTCGAGTTTCTAAAACAATAGCCCCGGATTACGTAAATTTTGAAGATGTTGGGCTAAATTTGAAATGTTTCCTAACATATTCTAAATTTGGTTTTGAAAGTTTGGGGTTTTAAAGACCAAGGTTATCAACAATTACTTTATGTTTCTTCAAAAAGGTTTTGAGAGGCAAAAAAGTGAAATTGAAGGTTTGGGTTTTAAAACTTCATTTAAACTAGCAGTTCCAAATTGAAAGTTTTGCTTTTGAATTTCTCCTTTGAGCCATGTTCTATTCAGTAATTATAAATAAATAAATCATTATATAAATATGTCTACTTAACCAATCTTTACAAAATTTCCTAAGTTATTATTTAAAATTAAAATAATTCTTCTATTTCATCTTCTAGCTATATATACTAGAATTGTCACTCTCAAAATCAATTCACTAATTAATTCTTCATTGTCACTATTTATTTCATATTCTTTTATTAAATTATTTAATTTTGGGTTTTCTATTTCGTTCATTTGGCAATTTTTTGATTCGGGACATTCGGGTTTTATATGACCTGTTGCCCACATGAATAACATTTACATTGGTTTTTATAATTGGTTCTTCTTCTTTTATCAATATTTACCGGGTTTTTCTATATCTTGTATTAAAGGTTGGTTTCTATAGTAAGTTCGTTTTCTTCTAAAAAGGTTGTTTTATGTCTGGGTTTGCTATATTCCTATATCTATCTCTACATCCTATATCTAATTCTTCTCCTAAATTTAGTCTTCTACAAAGTTGTTTATTTAAATCTTGTTCTTTTGTTGACTTCTTTCTCTATATTTAAGCATTCTTTTCTAACAATTTTAACAAATTCTACTCACTACCTATATAAGGAGAGTTTTGTATTGAGGTTGAAATTCATTCCATAATCCTAACACCTCTTGGTCCTTGTATTTTTAATATGCTGTTTATTTAAGTATTCGAATTATTCTATCTATCTTGCAAAAATTGCATGTTTCCTAAATTTTTGTTCATATTCTTTTATATACGAAAGGTTACATAATTTTAAGCTGTTCAAACTTATAAAGATATATCTGAGTTCATTTACCCACATCCTCTTAGGTTGTTCCTAAAAAATATAATTTTATAAGATTTATAAACACGGATATACTAAAATTATTTCCTAACTTCTGAAAATAACTCTGTTTTCTTGTTCCATGTTTCTAAGAATTGTAATACCGTTCCTCTAAAGTGTACTTTTACAATATTCATAGATTTCTTGTTGGTTTTGAAGCTACAATTACACCATCGGAATTTAAAGGTGTTTGATTTTCTATGGTTTTTCTAAGATCATTGTATTATCTATATCTAATTGTCCATTGTTTCTATATTCATTTTTATTGGTTGTGAATAACTACTAGAAGGTTCTATTCTTGTTTTAAATTGAAGGCCCTTGTCTAACTATTACATTTTTTTACATTTACAAATTCTTTTTCAATTTTATTTTCTTTTGTTATTTTTCTTCATGTTTCTTTTGAGATTTCGAGTTATTTCATTTATTTTCCATCTTTTACATGGAATATGTGGTTGTATATAAATTGGTTTTATTACTTCTATATCTAAAATTTTTTTTTAACTAGGTTTGTTTGATAAAGTTTTGAAATGATTTGATCATCTAAATAATTATTGCACATTATATCTATAAAGTTTCTTTATACATTGGTTCTTAACAATTTTGGATTTCAAATTCTTCTAACATTCTATCAATTAACTCTGAGTTTCTATATAAATTTTCTACAGTTTCTATATTTAGCACAATTTCTGGTTCTTCTATGTTTACTACATTAACATGTTTAGATTCAGTTTCACTATCAGATCCGGTTCTATATTTATGGTTCTATAATTTCCAAAAGTTATACTAGCACTTGTTGTATTTTGATATATCTTCTTTAGAGGTTGGATATTTTGTTTCTGGTTTATTTATTTGTGGTAATTCCCATTCTCTTCCTAATAAATAATTTATTTCTAAGGGTTTAGCTTCAATCATATTTATAGTTTTACTACCAAAAGTTTTTACTATATCATCAAATTCCATCATGCATTTTAAACTTAAAGCATTTGTTGTTTTTCCAATAAATCCTATGGCTACATTAATGTTTTTGCTACCAGGTTCCATATCATATCCTTTTGTATTTATCGTTATTTTATTTTTCATTAAAATTCCTAAGATCTATACAAAGCGTGGGATCTAGCACCATAACAACATAATTTTGGTTCATATTTACTTAGCGGCTAAGAGCCAGTCTATTGAATTATTTCTAGTATCTAAAGGTTAATATTTACAGTGCTCCTATTTCTTTTCTATGAAGTCAATTATCCCTATAGTACTCCCTAAATGCATATATTTATCGGTTTTATTTTCAAAAGTTTTGTTTTATTTAAGAAAAACTAAGTCATGCTATATTTCCTAATGAACTTATGGTATGTTGGCTAAAAAATCTTGTTATTTTAGGACTTTTAACTAAAGGTTTTTTGTATGGAGTTACTTCTTTTATTGCCTTTTTCAGTTTTTCTTCTATAATTTCTTTTACATTTTCTTGTGGTTTTACTACTTCTACAATTTCCATGGTTTTACTTCTAAATTTCTAGGTTCAAATGGATTGATTTTAAATTCTACACTAGTTTTTGATTTTTCTCCTAAATTAAGTTTTTCAAATTGTTGGAAAATATTTTCTATTTTATTTTCTTCTAATTTACTAGGTTTCTTAACTAATTGTTCAAGTATTTGATCTACTTTTTGACTAAGTTTTTCTAATAGTTCTTTCAAATTTTGTTGTTCAATTTTTATTTTTTCTATTTCTTTTCTACAAAATTTATCTTCCTTTACTAAATGTTCTTTTATATAGTCCTTTGATATAGTCTAAGTTACTTCTAATTAAATTAAAATGTTTAAAGTCATCCAGCTTCTTTTCTAATTCCTAAGGTTGTATTACACAAATCTATTATTCTTTGTTGAATTTCTTTAACTTTTTCTAGATTTTGTATATCACAGTCCACCTCACCTGTTTTCTTTTCTAGCTTTTTATGTTCTTCTAATACTACTTTGGTTATTCTGGCAATTCTGAGTTCTTAAACTATTTAATTTCTTCTTTTTTAAACTACGATTCATTAATTTCCTCTTTTGGTTTCTGCTTGACTTCTAATTTCTACACACTTATTTCTAAATTCTACTTCTAATTTCTAAGAACTTGAACTATACATAAGAATTTGGGCTACTAACATAAAGATTATCTACATAATATTTAACTATTTCGATTTAACTATGGTTCCCAGTACTAAATATTCTTCGTAGGTTTCTTTAATAATTGGTTTCGTATTCCATAGATATTTAAGAGAAACAAGGTTTTGAATATCTTTGTAAGGTTTTTCAAAGTTGTTCTTAAAGCATGCGATTTATAATTTTTCCTAAAATTCTTCACGCGAATGTAAATTCTATTACTAAGTTCTTTTACGATCATAATCTAAATTATAAACACTAGGAGGATAAGGAATAAAAAGACATAAAATAAACACACAATTAAAATCATACAAATTTCTAATCAATATTTCAAGGGTTTTTCACAATATAACTTTAAAGGGGTAAGATAAAACTTTGAGTGCTGGAATTTAATTTCAAAGATTTTAATAATAATATTAACATACAAGTGCTTTCATTACCATTCTTCCCTCTTATACCAAAAAAACAAAACCCATCTCTGCAATCTCCCAAACACCCTGATTTAAATTAAGAATAATAAAACATCATGTGTCATGGAAAAAATCCCCCACAAGACGGACAAAGTCTCTCAGCATACTATCCTCGGCTAAAAACGGGTTAAAGGTCATGGGTTAAGACTAAAGACTCTGATTTTAAATTCACTTTCAAAACATGGGTTTTAAAGATTAATTTTTTAAGAAAAATTTTCCTTTTTGTATAAGAAAGATAATAACAACAGGATCCATGTAGGTTTATTATTATTTAAATATTTTTAAGGAAGATTGCACATACCTTCCTTCATCTCAATGATACTTATGTTGTTATATCTATGTATATTTAGGCTCAAAAACTCGAATGTTAACCCACTCCATCAGAGCTATTTCTATATACACCAAAAAAGGTAATGGGAAAACATTTATTGATAAGAAGTCTAAATTTGTCAACGTAAGCTAATTAATTTGATTAATGTGTGGTTTTCTTGAACTTACCTTATTATGATATTGTAATTGTTTTAAATTTTTATTAGGATGCTAGGAGAGAGGATTTAATACAATCCAATGAAGCAATAGATGAAAATAACTTATTTTTCAAAATTGTGGGTGTAAAACCTAAAAAAAAATTGAAAATTTTTGGAAAAAAAAAGAGGGCAAAACAGTGATTTGTCGATACGTACAGGTTGAAAACCTGAAAGTTTTCTAGATCTCGGATGAAGAAACGGACCTTACCGTTGGGTTCGTCTCGTGAAATTTAGTTGCCCAGACAAATTTTGTTGAATTCCTAGATAGTCGAAATTTCATGTTTTTCGAGACAACGGGTATCAGAAGACACATGGCTTGTAATTTGTATTTTCCTAGGATTGTTATTTGTATTTTCATAGGGTTGTATAGCCTAGTCTATATAAGGCCTCCTCTTGTACTATGAATTCTGATTATATAATATCACAGACTCAAGTCTTTCTTGTGAGTATCGGGCTTGAGGTTACCACGATTTTTTTGTGCTCTCATGGTCTAGGCATTACGACACCACAATTTCGGGGGTCTTTTTTCACAGGTAACCTTCAACAAGCTATTTAACAGCCTCATTCACGCATATTCACGTGTCACTCAATTATTAAGCAATGACACATAACAATCCATCTCATTCAAGATTCTAGTAATTAGTGCACTTAGTGCAATGATCAATTTTTCAGAAATTATGTGAGCATAAAATTCCATCCTTGGGTATATGGTTAGATTCTAGACTCAGAGATCTAAATTTTTTTTTTTTTTTTTTTTTTTTTCCATAGAGTCCAGAGCGTTAAACGGACTTCGGACGAGGAAGCTATAGTCATCCGAAGTTGGCATTGCCGAGCTCATTCCCTAGACGAGAGTCCAGCTCAGCCAAGGATGTCAGTTCAGTCGGAGAAGAGGTCAAACCAAGCTATATTGAGCACTAAATGCCATCCACAGGCATGTAGTCAGACTCTAGACTCAAGGAGCTTTCCATAGAGTCTAAGAACACCTGAAACGGACTTCGGACGAGGAAGTTATGGTCATCCGAAGTTGGCGCTTCATATGACGACAGCCGGCGTGCGAGACTGACAGGCACCTACTGTAACTTCATCTTTTCAGACATAATATGAGCTCAGATTATAATGATCCATATATAGATGGATTCTAGACTCAAAGGGCTTTCTATAGAGTCTACGAACGCGTGAAACGGACTACGGACGAGAAAGTTATGGTCGTCCGAAGTTGGCACAGTCGAGCTCATTTCCTGCTGAGCTCCGCCAGAAGAGCCCAGCCAAAAGAGGTCAGCTCGGCCTCACACAGCTCATCCTGGGCTCGGCGAAGAGCTCATTTCTGCCTGAGGTCAGCTCGGCTGCGCCCGAGAGGTCGGGTCATCGGAGAGCTCGGCTCGACCGAGGCCAGCTCGACTCTGGCAAAGAGGTCGGCTCATTTGCGCACAAAGGTCGACTCATCGGGAGAGCTTAGCTCGACCGAAGGTTCGATCAGCTCTGAGAGTCGCTCATGCGAAGAGCTCAGCTACGACCAAAGAGTCCCAGCTCGGCGACTCATCCTCTCAGACACTTCCCGAGTAAAGGCCCTGCCCAGTTTGTGAGGTCGATATGGGTGATTGGCCCATCAAACTTACTGATGGGGTTACAATTTCTATCAAGGATGCTAGTCCAAATTCTCACTTTTCATGACAGATTAGTCTCAAACCTGATCTCTTGAGGCTCAAAGCCAGGCGCTACTCCCACGGCTCATCACAAGTGAGCTCGGCCACACACAGCTCATCCCAAGTGAGCTTAACAGAGATTAGCTCATCCCGGAAGGCTCAGCCAAGAGGATTAAAGCTCATCCTAAAGAACAGGCCCGATAGAGCTCGGCCACGACTCATTCTCTCGGTTAGGCTCGACCACACGGCTCGCCCTCTCGGACCCTTCCAAGTAAAATGTCATAGACAGTAGGAGTCGATTTGGGTGATTCGAAAGCCCACATCAAGCTCACTGAAGAGGCTACGATATACCAGAGGGCCACAGGGCCAAATTCCTTTGCAGCCCAATGAAAAATCAGTCTTAAAGTCCGACTAGAAATAACAAAGGTAAGAGAAAACTTTTACCAAATTGTATTAAACATGTGAAGCCAGGTTTAATTACAATTTATCTCACCTATATCTCTGGCTTGGATATGATCAAGTATATAACAAATCGGGTTTACGCGGACTTTACAAAACACATAACAAGCCATGCTTTACCTTCTTCACACTAAGGCCTCATGAAGTGCCTTCTCTTAGTGCACCTCGATACACAAATGTTTTCCCATTAGGGTGAGCCTTTGCTTGAGTAGAAGTCTTCTACAAGGGCTACTCCCACCCTAAGTGCACATGCAATGACATAATCCACAAAAATCATTCACACACATTCGTATAAAATATGTATAGCTCTATATGAATGATGTCATACCAGTTTCCAGAGTCCTCACCGACTCCCTCACCTGTGCGATTGTCATGTAGGAAGAAATTTGTTTTCAAAACAAAGCTTTTGTTTTAAATCCTTCAGACCACCTCAAGTATCAAACCATTGGATATCTCAAGAACCCTTTTATTGGACAACCCTCTGATAGAGTTCATTAGACAAACCTCCGAAATAATTTATTGGACAACCCTCCGATATAACTTATTGGACAACCCTCCGATATAATTTATTGGACAACCCTCCGAAATGTCCAACCCTCCGAAATAATTCATTGGACAACCCTTCGATATGATTTATTGGACAACCCTCCGATATAATTTATTGGACAACCCTCCGATATAATTTATTGGACAACCCTCCGAAATATCCATTTTTTATTCATGCGGTCTTTCGATTTCACCTTGATATGCCCGTGCACATGCAGTGATAATGTCACTGCATAATATCTCATGTTACATGCATACTGAAAACTACATACAACAGTTATATTCATGCTTCTTCTCAAGCATCATGTTAATATATCAAGCATGGGTATGTCAGCATCAATATCCACACAATCTGCATGTTATTCAAACAAGCAATAACATACAACAAAATCATCAATATCAGATTCACGTATCAGCAGCAAAATCAGTTCATGAACTGTAGTTCTGGAAACTACACAAACGGACCTAGAAAGCCGGTCCCCACCAACAGCAGTTTCATCAAGCTGTTATTTAGTTCCAGCCCATCACGGGGCTACACACCTCATAGCCATGTCATGGCTCCAAATGAATTAACCGAGGAGAAGAGGCCCTACCTCTCGGAGTGCGGGAACCAGTTCCTTGCACCCAGCTCCTCGTTTGTTAATCAAAGAACTGCTGGTTCTCTTTCCTTTATGTTGTCTTTCTTCTTTCTTTTCTTTTTCTTTTCTCTTTTCTTCTCATCTTTTCTTTTTCCCCTTTTCTCTCCTCTTTCCACCGAACAAGTTTTGGTTTTGGTGGAGAATACTTATCTAGGTGTAGAACACCTCTTCTTTCTCTCCTCATGACACATAGCATCCCACATGTCATTCATGCCCACTTTTCTTCCCACTAAATTCCTCATGCAAAACTATCGAAGACACCTAGCATCCACTTAACACCCTCATGAGACCACTTTCTCTAGACAGTAGCCTACGCATGTATCCATGTGGTGTAGGACTTTATGCCACTTGTCATTTGCTAATTTGTCGATTTCCTCGAAATACGTGCAAATCTCGTCTTGGAAATTCACTTGAAATTTATTTGTGTACCTAGATTCGCGAGGCAGACTCAGCAGTGTGATCCGTGTCGTCATCAGAGATCTAGAGAAATTCAGGTTTTAACTGTATCTATCGTTTTACTTTATCCGGGATCTCACATCCTCTCCCCCTTAAAAGAATTTCGTCCCGAAATTCACACACACGTATACATACAATCACATGCATATGTAACAGTCATTTACCTATTCAATGAATAATCCACGTGCCGTCACGAAGAGGGAAAGGATATAAGTGCATGACGTGTCCTCATGTTCCCATCGGCCTCCTCCCTCCTCTGGTGCTCTGACACCTTTCACCCAGCGCAACGGAGTTTTGCGTCCTGGCTTGCATACCATTTATCCATAATACGCATAGGTCCCTCCTCGAAGGTGTCTGCATCAATAACAAGCTGCGGAGTCCACTACATGAAAATTTGGATGCAGTGTACTTCAGGAGCATAGGAGCATGGAATACCTCATGGACACTTAGGATAAATTATTGGTAATGCTAATCGATGTAAGCGCCCCCACCCTCTCGGCGGTACCGAGACCCGATAAACCTCGGCGATAGCTTCCTTGCTGAGATTTGACCACTCCTCTTAGGCAACACCTTTAAGAAGACATGATCACCCGCCTTAAACTCTAGAGGTCGTCGCCGCTTATCGGCCTAACTCTTATCGGCTACGGCGAGAAAGGCGTTCCGTGTCGGACCACTTTTTTGGTGGTGTCTCGAATCAAGTCGGGTTACGTGGTGGAGGCTCTCTCCACCTCAGTCCAGCCAATCGGAGATCGACATGGCCTCCCATTAT
Organism: Tetrastigma voinierianum; assembly: GCA_016808115.1. Taxonomy (NCBI): domain Eukaryota; kingdom Viridiplantae; phylum Streptophyta; class Magnoliopsida; order Vitales; family Vitaceae; genus Tetrastigma; species Tetrastigma voinierianum. The sequence continues at coordinate 461,558 of JAEQBH010002521.1, forward strand.
AAGGCTCATAGGGTGCCATCGTATGTTTGCACAGTAGCCCCATTGTTGTAGGTGAATTCTACCAGAGCAAATCTCTTCCCAACTACCCTTGAAATCTAGGATGCATGCTCCACAGCTATGTCTTCTAAAACACATATAGTCCTCTCAGGCTAACCAATAAATACGTGGATGAAACGGTGCTCATGCGTCAAGTTGTGTCCCATTCTTTTGGAAACTCTTCGAGTGTGCCATGAACACGGGATCTACATCCGTCCCGATGGATGCTCGACCTCCATGTAACCTAACAATCTCGTATGTCTGACCAAATTCCCTCCGATTAGTAAAAGGTCATCACTTACGGCTAGGAAATGTCTGGAGCTTATTGGTAGGTCCTTTATGACCCGCACCGCATCGTAATACGCGATGTTCGTGGTAGAGTGGTCACAAGTCCATCGTGACATGCTCCCATTTCCACTCAGCTACCTCCAATGGTTGGAGTAGCCCAATAGGCCTCTGGTGCTCGGCCTTTACTTGCTGACATGTGAGACACCGTCGAACAAAATCCCCAGCCAGTCTCTTCATCAGCTCGATATCTTGTGACGAAGATACCGATACATCTTTGTGCCACTGAATGCCTTCTTGAAGCGAGCAATGGAACTCCTGAAGATCTCCTCTCTCAACTCAATTAACTGGGGAACCACAACCCGTCCCTTGTACCGAAGACTACCATTAGTGTGGATAGCCCAACCTTCATCACCCGTACCTGACCGTACTCGGTCCTTGATGGACACTACCTCTGTGTCCTGTCCCTGAGACTCAATCACCTTGCTCAGTAGGGAAGGCGTAGCCACTAAACTTCCCATAACACCCCCAGGCTTGCTCAACACATCTTGTAGCTGGCTGTCACGGAGTTTCGAGGCATCGCCACTCAGGAGCTATCTTGTGATGCTCCCCGTGATTCCAACTGAGTGCATCGACCACCACATTTGCCTTACCAGGATGGTAATGCAAAGTGAAGTAATAATCCTCTAGGAACTCCATCCATCTGCATTGCCTCATATTGAGGTCCCGCTGTGTGAAAATATACTTCAGACTTTTGTGGTCTGAGTACACCTTGAACTTCTCGCCGTATAAGTAGTGGCGCCAAATCTTCAAGGCGAAGACAATGGCCGCCAACTCCATGTCATGTGTGGGAATAGTGCTCCTTGATTCTTCAGCTTGCTCTAGAGACCATAAGCCACTACCCTCGGTTGCATCAAAACACATCGGTCGGAGTCCTTTGAGCGTCACGGTATCTTGAGTACTCCTGTCCCCTTTCAGGGACGCGAATAGAAGGCTGATAAGCCTCTGTATCAATTCTGGAATGCCCTCTACACGAGTCATTCCGCAAACTTGACCTCCAGGAGTCAGCAGTCGCAAGTCTTCGTGAGAGAAATCCTCAATGAACCTCCTGTAATATCCGGCCCGATCCCAGCGCGTATCTCGGGTAGGCTTTGGCCTCTCGACTCATAGCGGCCTCGACCTTCTCGGGGTCTGCGACACACCCCAGGCGGAGCACGACGTGTGTCCCGAATCTCACCTCGGTGAGACAAAATTCACTTCTTTGGGTGGCGCCTGGCTGATGGTCTCGAGTGCGGAGAGCGACCCTGAGTGATTTCATGATCCTCCTCTCTCTCTTAGAGTAGATCAATGCTCGTCCGGAAAACTACCCTGGCAAGTCTAAGTAGGGGTGGAAGAGTGCATGAGATCCATGAATCTTTGCTTGTGCGATCGTCCCGATCAGGGCATCCGCTGTGAACGGGAAATGCCCATACCGCGTCTGAAACGTTGTCTTAGGGATATCGTCTCCCCAACTCATTGATGGTACGGTGCGGAGATCTATCTTAAGTACACGCGCCCCTCTCGGCCCGATCAAACAAATCATCAATCCTGGTCAAGGATCTTGGAGTTCTTGATGGAATCACCTGTTCAATTGTCGGTGGTCAATGCCGCAGATCGAAGGTCTTATCCTTTTTCTTCGTGGCAATTGCGGGAGAGCTCGAGGTGGAAGTGCTCGATTAATGAAACCCTTGTCTAATAATCCACATTATCACGGACCTTGAGTTCACCATGACTCAATGGCGCCCGTCACATGTGGAGTCATAGAAATGGGCGTGCGAGGTGTAGCTCAATGACAAAGTCTACATCCCTCTGGGGAGGTAATCACGGTAATTCGTCTGGAAAAACATCCTCAAACTCACATACCACCCAGAGGTAGACTCCAGGCCACATCTTGCCTCGTCCTCCCGAGGTAAGGCTTCTTGTGACCTATTAGCTTTGTCCAGTTCCATCTAGAGTCATACGGCTGAGGTAAAGCATCATGCTTATCCCCTGAAATGTAATGCGAATGCCATCATTATTGTAGGCGTGCCCTCCTGCGATCCTCACGATCGATGGCGACCAGATGCGAGTCGACGATCGATACCCGAGAATGACATCAAGTCGATATGTCCATAACTCGAAGATCCGTGGTAGAATCCCTAAGATCTCTAACTCACAATCCCGGTATATCGATCAATCCTCACCCTAACTCCTAGAGGAGAACTCACATGTAGCAGCTTTTCAGTTGACCTTTAAGCCAAAAACATTCACCTGAATCGTGATAAAGAATGAGATGCACGAATCGACAATACTCTTGCCCGTAGGCGCGAGTAGAAACATACCTTGCTATGGCGAGCGGATCTGTGGGCTCCGTGCGTGGGTATAACGGTGTAAACACACCTAGGTCCGAAGTCCACGACTGTGGTCCTTGCCTCGACCTCGACCCATTACTCACGGCCTCTCGGCCTATCTGTAGCTCGCCGGTGCCCGTGTCGCACCACAGGACGATATCTGTTCCCTTGGCCCATGCTAAGGTATGAAGGAACATACTTTGTCTGAGTGTGTCCCAACGATGGTAGTTGAGGTGTTCATGACCTGGGATCGCACCTCGTGGGAAATTAGTCTCACATGTCAGGGTGATGCTTGATGATAACATATCAGGTCGACTCATTAGGAGCCAGTCGGCTTTGGCCCACTGGCGCGACCGCGAAAACCCTCATGGAGCAGAGTCCTTTGCTTATTTCCCAGAACTCGAAGAAGTGACCCTCCTTGCTTATCACCCGACACCGTATCTCAGATACTCTGGCATCATGTATCTCTCTCACATGTGTGTCTGACCATAGAGATCCATGTCTTGGGAGAAATCCCCTGATCTTGCCTCCCGGATTGACAACTGGAAACCATCTTGAACTTCCTCACCTTGGCCATGTCGGGCCGCGCTAATCATCCGGCAGCGCTAACTGTAAGCTTAGCCCACGTGCTCTAGTCTTCATCATTGTCCACTGTTTTGACTCAAGGAACTCAGGGCTTTTGCATGTCTAGCGGATGCCGGGAAGAACTGCCCATGAAACTCTGAAATTCCTCCGTCATGGCCTCGAATTTCTCGAGGCTTTAGCTTGATCCACCATACAGACTCGCCCTCCCCAGTTGAAATGCATTGCTGATCTTTGTAATGTTGGAGGTAATCTCAATAGCCTCCAAACCTCTCTCAACCTATCGAAACCAATGGTCCGCCACCATCGGGTCCCCTCCTCCCCTAAATGTTGGAGGATGATGTGCCATAAACCGCTGGAGGTTATTCGGTCCTCCTGTCCCCAATGCACGGCTGTCTGATGGCAGCGATTCACGGCATATGGCCTCTAAGGCACCGATAAAAAAGCAATTGGTGACTTACACACAACACACACACCTTTTACACTCATTGACGGCCGTGCGTCCCCTTCCTTGACACCCATCTACATATATCAATATGGTTATTTATTTGTTATTTTCAGAGACCCTAGGTTAACTTCTCACCTAGTGTTCAATACTTCACGTATACTATTCTGGCTTATCTGATTCACATAATATATAGCATGTCTCATGATAGAATTGTGGAATGCACAATGGATTACATGATCTAAACCCATCTTATTTAGCCCAATTGTCGTGTGCTAAATTTTGATCTTTAGCTATTCCATTGGTATCAGGTAATTGACAGGTATCCTGTAAACTGAGCTCGATACCAAATTTATTATTACCCCAAATTTTCGGGGTTTTTTTTTTTTTTTCATAGGTAACCTTCAACAAGCTATTTAACAGCCTCATTCACGCATATTCACGTGTCACTCAATTATTAAGCAATGACACATAACAATCCATCTCATTCAAATTCTAGTAGTGGTACATAGTATGATGATCATTTTTTAGAAATTATGTGAGCACCAAATGCCATCCTCAGGCATATGGTTAGATTCTAGACTCAGAGATCTTTACATAGAGTCCAAGAAAGTGCAAAATGGACTTCGGACGAGGAAGTTATGGTCATCCGAAGTTGGCATTGTAGAACTCATTCCTAGGCAGTCATTTCGGTAAGGATCAACTCAGCCAGAAAGAGGTTGGCTCAGCTATAATGAGCACTAAATGCCATCCATGCATGTAGTCAGATTCTAGACTCAATGAACTTTCCATAGAGTCTAGAACACCTGAAGCAGACTGGGCTTGAGAAGTTATAGTCATCGAAGTTGGCGCTTCATATGATGACAAGTGACGTCTGAGACGGAAACCAGGCACCTGTATTTCATCTTTTTCAGACACAATATGAGCTCAGATTATAATTATCCATATATATATGGATTCTAGACCTCAAGGTCTTTCCATGGGTCTACGAGCCGCGTGAAAGCGGACTTGAGGACCCGAAAGTTATGGTCGTCGAAGTTGGCGCAACCGAGCTCGTTCCTGCGAGCTCGCGGAAGAGCCCGATAAAAGGGGTCGACTCGACCTCCTGCGGCTCATCCATCTTGAGCTCGACCAAAGAGCTACATTTCTGCTGAAGGTCGTTTCGGCTCTGCGAGGTCAGGTCATCCGGAGGCTGACTCACGACCAAGAAGGTCGGCTGACTCGCTTTGCGAAGTCGGTCGACTACGAAGGGGTCGACCATCGGAGAGCTACGGCTCGACCCAAGATGTCGGTCGACTCACGTGCAAGAGGTCGGCTCATGCGGGAAGGCTCATTTCACGACGAAAGGGGTCGGCTCGGCCCGGATAGGCTCGGCCACAGCTCATCCTCTCGGACATACGAGTAAAAGGCCATAACTTGGGCTGTGGGAGTTCGATTTGGGTGATTGAAACTACATCAAAGCACGATGGGGGTTCTGATTTCTATCAGGATGCTGGTCAAATTCTCCGCCATAACGAGTCGGTCTCAAAGACTAGGCGTCTCATAGGCTCAAAGCGAGCCTTCTCCCACCACGGCTCATCACAAGAGTGAGGCTCGACCACCACCTTGACTCATCCCAGTGAGCGGCAGTCGGCTCGTCTCGAGGCTCATCGAGAAGAGGTCAATCGCCACCGAGAGCTCATTGATAGAGCTCGGCCACACGGCTCATTCTCTCGGTTGAGCTCGCCCTCTCGAGACCCTTCAGGCCAAATGTCATAACTTGGGTGTAGAGGTCGATTTGGTCGGGTGAAAGCCCACATCAAGCTGTGGCCGAGGCTCACGATATACCCGAGAGAGACACGGGGCCAAATTCTTTGTATTGATGAAAAATCAGTCTTAAAGTCCGACTAGAAATAACAAGAGTAAGAAAACTTTTGCAATTGTATTAAACATGAACTGAGTTTGAGTACAATTTATCTCCTGCTATATCTCTGACTGGATAACTTGATTCAATATATAACAAAATGCCCGGGTTTTACGCTGAGCTTTTACAAAACATAGCAAGCCATGCTTTACCTTTGCTTCACACTAAGGCCTCATGAAGTGCCCCTTCTCTTGAGTGCACCTCGGTACGAAATGTTTTCCCACGGCGGGGTGAGTATGCCCGATGAAAGTCTCCTCTGGTACTCCCCTTTTTAAGTGCACATACAATGATAATCCCGCAATCATTCCACACACATTCGTATAAAACTATGTATATCTATATGAATTACATGTCATACCGTTTCTCGAAGTCTCATAGACTCCCTCACACATGCAATTGTCATGTAGGAAAGCTGTTTTTCAAGACAAAGCTTTTGTTTTTAAATCCTTTAGACGACCTCAAGAGTATCAAACCATTGAGCGATCTCGAAATTCCCTTTTATTGAATGACCCTCGATGGGGACCATTAGACAAACCTCAGTTATAATTTATTGGACAACCCTCGATATAACTTATTGGACAACCCTCTCAAGTCTAATTTATTGGACAACCCTCGAAATATCCATTTTTTTATTCATGCGAGTCACACTCGATTTTAGCGTATGCCGTGCACATGCGGTGATAATGTCCTTGCATAATATCTCATGTTACATGCATCTTGAAAACCCACATATACAACACGTTATATTCATGCTTCTTCTCAAGCATCATGTTAATATCGAGCATGGGTATGTAATCGACATCAATATCCACACAATGCGCATGTTATTCAAACAAGCGATAACATACAACAAAATCATCGATGTGAGATTCCACGTATCGGCAAAATCGGATTCGGGCGTAGTTACGGAAACTACACAAACAGGATCAGAAGCTAGGTCCCCTGACAACGAGTTTCTATCAAGCTGTTATTTGAACACAGCCCATCACCGAGGGCTACACCTCATAGCCATGTCATGGCTGATGTAGATTGCTCGGAGTAGGAGAGGGAACCCACACCTCTCGAAGTCTGGAGACCGTTCATTGCTTGCAACTCCTCTGTTTGTTAATCAAAGAACTGCTGGTTCTCTTTCCTTTCTATTGTCTTTCTTCTTTCTTTTCTTTTTCTTTTCTCTTTTCTTCTCATCTTTTCTTTTTCCCTTTTCTCTCCTCTTTCCACCGAACAAGTTTTGGTTTTGGTGGAGAATACTTATCTAGGTGTAGAACACCTCTTCTTTCTCTCCTCATGACACATAGCATCCCACATGTCATTCATTGCCCTTTTCTTCCACTAAATTCCTCATCTGAAAGCCTATCCAAGACACCTAGCATCCACTAACATTTACCCTCATACCAAGACCACTTTCTCTAGACACGTAACTTCTGCATGTATCCATGTGGTGTGGGACTTTATGCCACTTGTCATTTGCTAATTTGTCAATTTCTCCGAAATCACGTGCAAATCCGTCTCGGAGATTCAACGAAATTCATTGTGTACCTAGATTTGGGGCGAACTCAGCGGTGATCGGGTGGCCATCATCGAGATCTAGAAATTCGGGTTTGTGACGGTATCTATCGTTTACTTTGTCAGGGGTCTCACGATTCTGATACCCGTATAGCTTCTTTTTCCGACGAACACCACCGTTATCCACGGTACAACTTGTTTTTTCTTGCGTGAAAACCGTAGTTGCCGTGACACAAGTCGTTTCGCTGCGCCCGTCGGTACATTGACTTACCACGTCATCCCGTTTGACTTTGCCCGTCATAAATTGTAGATTGACGAAGAATTTGACCGGTGCGATGCGACTTATTTTGCGACCTGATTATATTTTCGCGTACGTTTTCGATTCGAATTTGATATGCGGGTGGTAGGATTTCTCGTCCGATTGTGATATTTTTAATGGAGATAATTTTGCGAATGGTCTCGAAGCCGTAAGTAGTTATCTGAGCCTTGATTGTGGCTTTATGTCTCTGGTGGTAGTCTATTCGAACAAGTGGACAAAGCGGTGCGCCTATGCCATTCAGATTGAGGATTGGGAAAGTGCTAATCATCTGTAATAATCAAATCATCGACATACAAGAGGAGAATAGTAATACCATGACTAGGCTAGTCTCGGAAAAGAAGTGTATCAAGCGGCTGCGAAAAACCATGCTGAGAGATAGTAGAACTAAACTTTGCAAACCATGCTCGAGGAGCTTGTTTAAGACCATAAAGTGAGAAAAATACAAATTACAATCCTAGGAAAATACAAATTAAATATAACAATATAATAATCTAACATCCCCCCTCAAACTCATGGTGGTTTAAGATAAACCATTATGAGTTGGGAAGCTAAGCTTGAAAAGTTCTTGGAGAAAGTGGTTTGGTGAAGATATCATTCGCGATCTTGAGAGGGAAACGGTGAGTGTGGTGTACCTTTACAAAGTCATGTGATTGCGTGGCCAGTCGAGAATACATTAGGATAAATTACGATGTCGTAGAAGAAGTGTAGGATGCGAAAGATGAACTGATTAACCGTATCTATGGAATGCATATAGAGAGAGATGAGCGGACCCGGACTTGGAATGGGATCATGGGATAATTCGGGCGGGTCAAGCGGCCGGTGTTACGAGAAGAATATCGCGGCGAGTGTAACATGTTTCAACGAGGAATGACCTTTGTTCTTCTGATGCGGATAAAAGAGACTTCTTATTGTTATGTCGTCTGACATTATTCCCTTTGCCTTTGGAAACATAGGTAAGTGAACTGAAAGAGGGAAAAATAGGAGTAACAGTCTGCTGAACAATGACTGGAATAGCAAGAACCATGGTCTGGATAGAAATGGGTTCAGTCTGAAGACGGGTCTCATTATTAACTAACTTATGAATAACGTAGAGGCTGTTGGTAAGGATCACGATGGAGAATATGACTTACAGGCATTAATTTCGTAGCGAGAATCTCGTTACAAGCTGAAACAATCGTCCTTGTTCCGCGGTGAACACTAAACCAATTTGGTGTCATTAGGAATTGGAGAGAATTGGTTGGATGCAGTGGTAAGTCAAATATATTTTTAGCGGTTGTGATATCGGTGATCAAGCTCCACTGGTTCTGGCTGAATCTAATAAAGTTCGCGTGTGAGCTTGAAGTTACGAGCACTACTCGGTCCAACATACCGAGTAACAAGTACGTCACGCCCCGAATCCCGGTCCCGATTGGCGGATCCGAACCGAGTTCGGGGTGCGAGACTCAGGACTGGGACTCTTTACCTGATTTGTTTTTTTTTTAAAGCCCAGATCGGTACGTAGGTATGGCCCACATCTTGTAACAATGAATCAAAATATCATATACATTTACCGAGTCCCATTTACAATTACAAAACTGTACTTTTACATTTACAAATCAGAGCATGGAACCTACATGTAGTGAACCCTTACAAGTGTGTTGGCCCAGCTGTATGCGGAAGTCTTCAGATGTCTTCTCCTGTACCTACACGGATTAAAACCCGTGCTAAGCTTTACGCTTAGTGAGAGCTTATATGTCTTATGTATACACATTTAACGCATAAAATAACGAGATAATATAAATTTCATGCATTTATATTATGAACCATCTAAGTACTTCTTTTTATAACGAGGCTTATATTTATTCGGGACTCAGTAGGAATTCTGGAACTTATACTTATTCAGGACTTACTCTTTTACGGACTTATGTTTATTCAGGACTCCCTTAGGAGTTACAGAACTTATAATTATTCAGAACTTATACTTTTATGGACTTATGTTTATTCAGGACTCCCGTAGGAGTTACAGAACTTATTCTTATACAGGACTTACACTTTAACTTATACTACGGAGTTTACACTTGTTCAGACGTACCTGTAGGTATCACAGAGATTATGGAACGTGTACTGGTATCGAGGAACTTATTCTTATACGGAAGTACTTGTAAGTACTACAAAACTTATCTTGGTCTTACGGACTTATCACTGGTCTTTCGGAGCTCACGGTATTGGATCTTATACATGTATTAGAACTTATCATTTAAAGATCTTATCTTTGGTATTCTGAGACTAGGCATTAATATTTTAGATCTTATACATGTCTTCACAGGCATATACTTATCTTCACCGGATCTTATCACGGTGTTCTGAGAACTTTGACATGTATTTTAGATCTTATACATGTCTTGGGCCGATATGCCCATCTTACGGATCTTATCTCACGGTATTCTGAACTTAACTTGCTGCAGATCTGAGGTACCCGTGGGTACTATAGAACAGACTTATGTTCTTGTCTGAGAGTATGCGGAGTGGGTGCCTCAGAAACTTATACTTATTTCTTGATTCGAGGAGTGCATTAGGTGCCATATAGAACATGAGATCTGAGTACCGTAGGTACCCTGGAACTAGATCGGAGACGGGTTGTGATCACATAGAGTGCCGTGGGTACTACGGGACTTATTGAATCTGGGAGTACCGCCCAGGTTGCCTACGAAACTTATCGGTCAGGACATTCGGTTACATAAGTACGTGGGTACTACGGGACTTGACCCGAATGCGAAGGGTACCGCCCAGGTCTTCTGAAACTTATCGGTCGGAACATTGGATCTGGGACATAGGATCGCAAAGTACCGTGGAGGTACTCGGGACTTATTCAAATACGGGAGTACCCTTGGTCTTCTGAGAAACCTATCAGATCGGGACTTGAAGCCAGTCGGGACTTACTCGGGTCCCAGAGGACTGTGGAATCTGAGGTTATCGGAATCTGAGTGCGTACGATTTTCGGGACTTATTGGGATCTGGGGATCGGGCCTTCGGATACAAGGGAACTTATTGAATGGGACTTATCGGATCACAGGGACCATCGGATACTGAGATTTATCGGATACGGGAGTACGGTGATCTTCTGGGACTTATTCGGAATCTGAGATGAACTGACCAGTCTGAGGCCAGAACTTGACCAGTCCCGAACTTATGAGATCTGGGAGTTGGGATAGGAGTACACGTGGAATTACTCAGGACTTAAATCGGATCTGAGGACAGAACTTATTAACATAGGGACGGAACTTATTCGGATACGGGGTACGGGTGGTGCTGAGGGCAATCAAATGCGGGAATTGCAGTAAGACTCTGAGAACATTTTCCAGTCTGGGATTGCCATGGGTGCTCTGAGCTTATCGAGAGGCGGAATTGCCGTGGGTGCTACGGAACTTATTCGAGACGAGTGCGTGGGTACTACGAGCAATACGAGGAGGTACATTCGGATCTTTGTGCTTGTTCTCTATTCGAGTCTTATCCTTATAACTATTTGACTTTAGACCGATGTCACGGAATGAGTAGGACCTGACTTTCTGATTAGTACCGAAGAATACTATCTGATCATGATGTTAGCATTAGTCGGGCCAGTCTTGAAGTAGCGCCATCCCAGAACAAGTGCCATAGCACTTGACGGGATCAGTCTTAGTAGCACTATTAGGAAACGAGGAGTCTTAGTAGCACTAATCGAGCAGAGTCTAGTAGCGCTAATCGAAGTACCAGTACTAATGAAGTCGCCGGGAACCTTGTCAGTCTGTACTAGTCGGGGCGAGTGCGAAGCACTATGGGAGTACTGAAGTACTATTCGGGGATGTGATCTTTGTGTCATTTAATAAGCGGTCTTAGGTGGTTTTACACAATTATATGAGGTCGATGGCACTATCTTATAATAGGACATTGTTAGCCACATTATGCGTTCATGACAGATCGTATTCCATATACTGGTAAGGTATAATGCATATGTAATCACACCTTATTCATATATTCTTGTCCCTCAATGAATCTATTTTACTTAGAATTGGAATCAATCCAATCGGATCATCCAAACTCAAGTTATGGCATTTTCATGCCAACTAGTCGGTTTACCGATTTTACACTCAGGACTGTTTGGCCATTACTCATTTTTTCCGAGGTCTTAACTGTATTTTGACACTATGTCCGCCCATACTCTTTTAAATATAAGGTGCTAGGGTTCTATTCCAACTGGAATCACCCGATTCGAACGCAGCTCAAGTTACGTCGAAACAACGGACCTCTCTATGTTCCAAGCTGGAACCAGAATTTGGCTTGCACATGGCCCCACTTTGAGTGAATTTTTAGGCCACTTAGGATCAAGAATTTGGCAATGCCTATTCTTTTAAATTTTGTTCTGCCCAAGTCTATTTTACTTAGCCACTTGAATCACTCAAATCGGATAAAATGAGCAAGTTATGGCCAAAATACGAAAGCCCGAGATTCGAAGCCCAGGAATGCGAACAGGGGTGTACCGGTACACCCCTAAAGTATCTTGTACACATTCATTAAAAATGACCCGAAACCAAAGTGTACCGGTACATGTTCAAAGTGTACTTACAGTACACTTCAACAAAAAAAAATGCCCAAAATGTGTGTTTCTCCCATTTTTCATGCACTTTCATCCATGGATCATTCATACTTTCCTACACACGTAAAATCACATTCCAAATTCACCTTGGGGACTCTATTTTATACTCAATCATGCTTTGATTCTTATCTTCTTTCAAGAGCCTTTCCATGAATTACTTCAAAACCCATTCAATATGGGTTATAACTCATACACAAATCAAACTCGGGGATTTGTTGGGATTTATTCTAAACCACAATTCAGTGCTGCAATTAATATGAATTCATCCTCGAGAGATTTCATGAGCTTCTTGTGCCATATGGAGTTTTACCCACCTTACCATCATTTTTGGGTTAAGATGAAACCCTAGCAAAACCCCATGTTTGGGGACAAACTACTAACCAACCAAGCATGGAAATTCATACATAATCACATAGAATTCATAATCAAGGTGAGTTTCCATACCTTTTGGCTTGGTTCTCCTCTTCTCTTCTCTTCTTCTTCTCTTCCTCTTCCTTCTCCCATCCGGTTCTCCCTCTTTTTGGAGACAATTTGGTCTTAAATCATGGATTTGGCCCAGGCCATGTTTGGCTAGACAAAAAACCCATTTTTAGTTTTAAGTTTCTTTATTTGCTTTTTTGGCCCGTAACTCTTTCTATTTATAAATAAACTTTCCTTTTATTGTATTTTGGCCTCCTAGTCTTTTCACATTAGGACTTTTTAAGCCCCCTTTTGGACCAATTACAAGAATTGTCCTTAATTCTTGTAATTTCGGGTCTCTCATTTTAGTGTTTGGCGTTGACTCACGAGGCTTTCAAATTAGACTTAATCTGCTAAGCATTAATAAAGCTTATTTAGGGTATATTTGGGGGTATTCTGAAGTAAGTCCCCGAGCTTCTTTGGCAACAAAAACTTGATAGGCCAGTTGTGCTATGTAAAATGTGTACGCCTATGTGCGCAAGTGCACGAGTCGCCTCAAGTAATATAATGATAAGTGAGTATCGTTCCCACGGAGAATTGGGTTACTAAGTACTGACTCTAATCTAGCTTATGCTCTATTTGGATGGTGAAAAATCTATAGAAAAACTCAAAGACACTAAATCTAGGCATGCAATAATAGCGTATAAAGACTAAAAGCCAACAGGGCATAGATTTCACCTAAACAATGATGTATGAACCTCATAACCCAATTAATCGATGATCAATTTCATCATGAAGATGGCGATTTCATTAATGTATATTCGAATCTCTCTCGAGCATCCGCATACTACCCTTAGAAAAGGTTATATTGCATCTCTACCTCAAACCATCATGTAAGACCCGAGAAATTCCAATTTCTGGAAAAAGGGCAAAATCGTAATTTCGATTACAAAATTGTAATTTCGGTTAAAAATATGGAATTTATTCTCTAGATCTCGAATAGTAAAGCAATTTCAGATTGGAATTTTCTTCACGAGAAATCTAACCTTACGTAAAATTTATTGAGTCCAGTGATTGGAATTTTGTTTTTCGAACATCGCGGTTGGTCTTGAAGTAAAGCGGTTCGATGCTGTAGTCACATATAACATGTACTCATATTGCCATAAGTGGTATGATGAAAATATTGGAAATGGACCGGTAGAGATAGTCTTAGAATGTCAAAACTGGGAAAATGAGGGACATAATTGGCAATTTGAAATTTGATTTAAATGAGGATAATGCCAAAAAAGGAATAGTGCCGTCTCTAACCTCACAAAAAGGAAGCAAAAAACGTGAAAAAAAAAAGAAGAACCAGTAGCCAAACAAATTTCGTTTTAGAGAGAGCCTCGAGCTTCTCTCTAGAATGGCAAATCCGACCGTCGCGGAGTCTTCGGAATGAAGGAAAAGCGCTCTATGCGGAGAGGGACTTCGGCGTGGAGTGCGGGATTTGAGGAGTTTTGACAAACTACGAGAGTGAGAACCTGCTTTCTTGGGTTCACCTTTATTTAAGTGTTTTTCGATGTTTCGGTTGGATTGAGGCCTTGAATGGCTAGTTTGATCGATCGAAACTTGGGGCCAGAATTATTAATTTTTTTAAAGGCAGTTTCTGCTGATCCGTGGGTGGTAGGGGCTGTTTGGATTAGTATTGTTTGTGTATTAAATGGTGCTTTGGTATGTATAGGGCTGGTAATGGCGGGTGAAATGCGGGTGCTAGTGAGCCAGATGATTTGTGATTTTTCGGGAATGAATGGCAGGGTTTCATTATTCGAAGCGATTCTCAAAATATGTTTTGTGAAATGGTTTGTCGGAGTAATTCAAGTTGAATTACTCGTGTTTGATCGATAGCCCAGTGAGCTAGATTTTTGAGTGTATGAAATGAGAATTTACATGACATGATTGTGTGAATTGAATGTTTTGTAAATATATGCATGTTTATATATTTATATGAATTAAATGTAGATTGTATGTGCATTCCATATGCAGCGAACACCCAGGACTATAGGGTAGTGCATGGGAGGATGAGTCCTAGAGAAAACGGTTCGGGTTGTCTAAAAATATAAATTATCGGAGGGTAGTCAAATTAAAAATATCAATCGTCGAGTAGTGATTGATATTCATCGGAGGTGATCCACAAACAAATAATATATCAATCGTCGGAGCGGCCAATTGAAATATATACATCGGAGGGTTGTCCTGAAACTAACAAAGCAAATAATTCTCATACGAGGCTTAGGCGAGTGTGGGGAAGTCGGTGAGGACTCGGGGAATGAGATGGTCAGCTAGACATTCAAGTAGGATCATGCATTTGGCAGATGAGTGTTTGTTACAGACATTGCTTTGCACTTAGGTGGAGAGTAGCCGCCCAGGGGTGATTCCACTGCGAGCATTAGCTCCTGCAATACCGGATATTATTTCACAATTACGGGGGCTGAGTGCAGGGACGGCTCGTCTGAGGCGAGGTTGTGAAGAAAGGCGGGTTGTGGCTTTGATTATTTTATACATGTATTAGAATTCTCTAATTTTTTTGATATATGTGTTGTATGAAGTAAATTATTAACTCTTAAGAACTATTGGATATACTTGGTATGTTTCTGAGGATATTGTTTGAGTATTGTTTATGAATTTAGTGACCGTTTACTCATGTGATGATATATTGGGCCCATTTGGGACAGGTTTATCGGAGTATTGTATTTGGGTAGAGTTCACGTACAAAGGAGACTACGCAGATTTTGGTAGGCGTCGGGTAACCCGACATCCACTTGTATTCCGCCGGTTGACGGGTAGTCAACGGACCCCCGGGAAATGGGGCGTCACACATCATAACTAAGAATGCATTGAACCCTACAAATCTTAATACCACACCTAATCTCTATTTCATGATAATTAGATGGTAAATCATCCATGGCCTAATTTTAACTCTCACTTCTTAGATTTTGAATCAAACCCCAATTAATGCAAATATTGGCCAAATACCCACAAGCATTAAGATCTAAATGAAATACTTAACATAAATATGAAATAAAACATCAATCAATATAAATTAGGAGAGATTCATACAAACATGTCTTTGGCTACATCTAAGCCCTAAGAAAACTAACTAAAAGATAAGTGGAAAAGTA
The DNA here is from genome assembly GCA_016808115.1 of Tetrastigma voinierianum. Lineage (NCBI taxonomy): Eukaryota > Viridiplantae > Streptophyta > Magnoliopsida > Vitales > Vitaceae > Tetrastigma > Tetrastigma voinierianum. The sequence goes on from JAEQBH010002521.1 coordinate 477,169, forward strand.
AATACAACCATCAAAAAGAAAGGGAGCAGGAAAGAGAAAACAAATTTGGCGTTGAGCTCCTTGCTTCTCCTTTATTATCTTCTTCTTCCTGATGTTCTTACTCTTCCCGAAACGAACCTAGAAATCTCTCCAAGAACAAACCTTAGGGTGTTTCCACCTAAAGGGAGCTTGTTCTCCCTAAAAAATGCCCAAAATTCGTCCCAAATTGTCCTTCCCTCAATTCCTTGGGTTTGAGCTTTAAAACCCCCAATTATGGGCTCAAAATGGGCTAAAAATCCACCCAAACCAACCAAGAACGTCGCGACGTCGTTTGGTAATGTCGCGACATCGGGATGCTCTGTTTCTGCAACGTCGCAACATTATATTGTTAGATTTAATTTGTATTTTCCTAGGATTGTAATTTGTATTTTCCTAGGGTTGTGTACCCTAGCCTATATAAGGCCTCATCTTGTACTTGTAATTCACAATATATAATATACAAAGACTCAAGTCTTTCTTCATGGTATCAGAGCACATCGATGATCGGTGTAGGAAGCTCATCAAATACATGAGAAGGAACATTAGTAATAGAAGGGGGAGACTCAGACAGAGAGGTGAGAGACTCCTCAAGAAAAGGTGGGGGGAGAGGACCGATGGGGAATAGGAAATAGGAACATGAGGTAGTTGGTAAAACATTTTGTGTCCCCCAGACCACGTAATCGAAACACGAAGACGTTTGCTAATGGGATCATAACACCTATAACCTTTTTTACCAATTCCATACCTAAGAAAACAACACAAACGAGAACGAGACTTGATCGGATGACACTGTTGATCGCTACAAGGCTCGCCTTGTTGCCAAGGGTTTTACTCAGGATTATGAGATTGATTATGAGGAGACTTTTGCTCCTGTGGCTCGACTTTCTTCTATCAGGACTCTTATTGCCATTTTTGTGGCTCGCAAATGGTCACTCTTTTAGATGGATGTCAAAAATGCTTTTCTTAATGGTAAACTCTTAGAGGAAGTCTATATGAAGCTTCCTCCACAGTTTGCCTCTCACTCTGCGGGGTTCCCTCACGAGTATTTCGACCTTCGTAGTGCTATATGGTCTTAAACAAGCTCCTCAAGCATGGTTTGCAAAGTTCAGTTCTACTATCTCTCATCATGGTTTTTCAGGCAGTTGTTTTGATATAGCTTTTTTTCTGAGACGGTCTGGTCATGGTATTGCTATTCTCCTCTTGTATGTCGATGATATGATTATTACCAAAATAATTTGTATTTTCCTAGGATTGTAATTTGTATTTTCCTAGGGTTGTATAGCCTAGCCTATATGAGGCCTCCTCTTGTACTTGTAATTCACAGTATATAATATACAAAGACTCAAGTCTTTCTTCACATGTATAAATGGAGATGTTCGTAGAAGGAGGGAAGAGTAGGAAAGGAAAAGAGAAAGGGAGGAAAGAAGAGAAAAGGAAAGAAGAAAAGAGAAGAAAAAGGAGGAAGAAAGAAAAGGAAGAGAGGGAAAGGAAAGAGGAAAAGGAAGGAGTGTCACGTAGTGAGCAGACCCGGACGGCGAAGAACCCAGAACTGCACTATAAGAGGTAGGTTTCCTCCTACTCCGATTTATTTCACACCTAGGGGCCGTGTAGGAGCCTAACGATTTTGCCCCACTTCGGGGCGAATTATTTCATTATGTAGTATATTTTGGTTATGGAACAGTCATGGACCGAGTAAATGAGTTCCCGAATTTTCGTACCACCCTTGCCAATCAACAGCGCCAACTTCGGATGGTCATAACTTTCCCGTTTGAACTCCGATTTGCTCGTTATAGGACTCTACGGAAAGCTCGTTGAGTCTAGAATTTAATAAAATTAAGTTCTCAACCAAAAAGTGGGCTGAACAATGGTCTGGGTCACAGACAGTTGAGGAACGGTCCGTTCTGATTTCCGGAACTTATGTTTTTGGAACCAGGTTGTATATGAAATGCTCGGGGCTACGTATGGCATGAGCAGGAAATTGTGTGTTGAATTTTTGTGTGATATTTTCAAAAGCTGGAATTTCTGGACTAAGTCTAGGTTTTTCTACAGCCAAGTATGACCGGATTTATGGCTAGGAATGACTAATGTGTGTTATTACTGTAAATTGAATAGTATGTTAATGTGTGAAATTATGTGATATATGTGGGATAAAAATGAAAATAATTATATGGATTAAACATAATTTATCCATGACACTTAACATGTAATGTGTAAAATTATGTGATATATGTGGGATAAAAATGAAAATAATTAAATGGATTAAACATAATTTATCCATGACACTTAACATGTAATGTGTGATTTATATGTTGCATGTGACACGTAGTGTACATGTAACGTAAATGACATGCAATGACACTTGCATTGCATTTATGCACGAGGGCATGTGACATGGGTGTGAGTGCATGGAAATGATCGACCCTATGTTTGGGGTTCGATGGTACATCAAGAAAGCAAATTATTTTTCGAATTGTCCACGATTACTTAGGAGAGGCCCGACCAAAGTACGTATCGGAGATTGTTCACAGTACTTCTCGGAGGCTGACCAAAGTACTGATCAGAGACTATCCACACTATATCTCGGAGACTGTCCAATAAAAAGAAGAAAACAAAAATATTTTGTTTTGGAAAAAGGGTCATGGATGGAACGCCTATGACGATTTTTCACACTTGGCATGTCATGTGGGGGTGGCGGACTTGGGTTGGGTCATGAGTGGTTGCATCTTATTCATGACATGTAGGCATTCAGATGTGTGCTTGTGTAACTGGCATTGCATGTGCACTTAGGTGAGGAGTAGCCCTTGTAGGAGATATTTCTACTGGGCTTTGCTCACCCCGTTGTGGGATTACCCTTTCAGGTACACAAGAGGACGATGCTCCTTCGAGGCCGTGAGTATGAAGAGGGTCGGGTTGTGGCATTGAACACTATGTTTGTAAAATATATTAGGACAATTTGTTTTGATATATTTTGGTTTGTAAGAGTTGTATATCAAACTCTTGTATAATAATAATAAGAGTTGTATGTTTGCAAGAAAAATATAAAGAAATGAATCCCTATGAATGGGATTGACCAGCGTGGACATCGGATCATTAAACGCCCACGAATATTCCACAGGTTGACGGGTTGTCAATTAGAGCCCCGGGTTAGGGTGTCACAGTGGGTGGAAAATGAAATAGTACAATTTATTGTTTTGGGTCCCAAGCTAGTAAGTACTACGGGATTAATGTTGCTTCAACTTCAACTACGTCCCTTTCTTTTCAACATAATATAAACGAAATTCAAGACTTGAGATAAAAGATTACTCAATAAAAGGAGGTGATCAATGATTTGCGAAGACTAACATAACGTTTATTACAACGTGTTGATAAAATGTCAAGAGCTCACCGACCACCCCTAGTGCCTACTTGTCTTGATTCGACCATGGTCATGATGATGATGATATAGATGACGACGATAATGTAATTCTAAAGTAGTATCTATTGTCGTTTGATAATTTCATTTTATCATATTATACTTTGTGAACATGTTTTGTGACATTTTATTATTGTCTCTTTTATAGTTTATGTAAGACTATATTTTAGCTTCACTTTCTAGATAGGTTTTATGTAATTTGAATATTTTAATTGGACTATTGTTATGATTTTATTAGCATTATGAATCATATATCAATTACTTTTTTGTAAATTTATTATGCTTTAATCAGGATTATAATTAAAATAAATTTATAAAAAAAAAAATTACCGCAATTACCTACAGATTACTTATTAAATTGACAAATTAGACAACCAACTTACCTACAGATTACCTACTAAATTTACAAGTTAGGCACAAAAGCATGTAACTTACCTACAAAATTTACTACAATAAAATAGTCATTAAATTTACCTACAAAATTACTGACAACAAAAGCAGTAGGTAAGTCATTTTCCCAACAAAATATAGCAAGAAAATTATCTACCATTTACCAACTAAAAGTTTGTACTATTTTACTTTTTGTAAGTTTTTTTTTACTGAGAGAGATATTACCTATAACTGTGTTCCATAGGAAATTAGTAGGTACACTGAATTATCATTAAATTTACCTACAAAATTATCGACACCAAAAACAGTAGGTAATTGATTTTCCGACAAAATATTGCAAGAAAATTACCTACCATTTACCAACTAAAAGTCTATATGTAAATTACCTACTATTTTACTTTTTGTAGGTTTTTTTTATCGACAGAGATATTACCTACAAAATTTCAATTATTACCTACAAAAATGTTCAGTAGGTAAACTTTTAATTTCTTATAGTGTAAGGCGATGTTTAAATCCAAAAAAAAAAAAAAAACAGATATGTGAGAAAGAAAAAGATAAAAAAATGAAACCCAGACGATTTCAAGCCAAAAAACCATATATTTTTTCTTGAAGGAAAAAGACTAGTAAAGAAAAAACTAAGAAAAAAAGGAGGCTAGGCTTCCAGGTGCACCTATTTTCAATTTAATTTATTAGAAGGTGAATACAGAGGATTTAAGGGGATTAGTATCTTCATTTTACCACTAAGAAAGAAAAAAAAGTTATCTTTTTATTTATATTTATAACTGCAATTTCGTGATAAAATAAAAATAGGTAAATAAAAATTTGTATCATGTCAATAAGAAAAGAGTTATACCTTGAAAAAATCTACTTTTAAATACAAAATAGCTAAAATATAATTTAAAATAAAAAAATGGTTCTCACTATATATTATTAAAAAGAAAAATATATTTGTAATTCTAAATTATGATTTAAAGATGAGGACACAAGGAAATGAAGCTAGTTACTAAGTTATCTACTTCCAATTATACAAGGAAATTAAATTATTATGTGCTTCTAGAATTAATACATTTAACATCCAAAAACCTTTCTAGAATGGTGGATGGGACATTTATGTTTAAAATTAATTATATTCAGAAAGTATCATCTTTTAACAAAATGTGACAAGCCTTGGTCCATGTACATTTATAAATGTTGTAATTACAAGATAAGTACTTTTCATGAAGCTAAAATGGAGTGATGATTTATTTTCATTGTTACTTAATCCATACCCTAATATCCTAATATCATCTTCATATTTTTATTCTAAAAAGGGGTGTTGTAAATATGAATAAAATTAATAAATTCCTTTAATCAATAAATGGTTTAAATTTCTAGGAGTTGGTTCAAAATTCCAAGAGTATCTAGAAAGCCAAACCCTTTGACATTCCAGAAGGTCAACAGTTGGATTTCCCTTCTATATAAGGATGTCGGGGTCTTTCATAATATAGTACTCAATTTTATTGAGTCTCGTGTTTTCTATTTGTCCTTCTTAGGAATAAAGAGAACACATTTTCAGTTTGTTGGAATGGCAGCAAAGTGCTTGTGCTGACCATTCGACGACCGTATTATCCTGGGAGACAGATGCCTTGGAAATCTCAAAGCACTAATGAAGAAGGTGAATTTGAGAAAAAAAAAAGAATATTTTCTTTGGGAAAAAATGGAAAATATTATTTAGAAAAAAAATCTTCTCCAAGGAAAATAATGGAAAAGGGTTATTGGAAAAAATCCCAAAAAGGGCATATATTTTCCTTTCTAGATATAAAAAAAAGGATAAAGTGTCTCGAAAAAAAAAGGAACCTTTTTCAAAAATAATGTTTGGAACATTGATCCAGAAAATAGCTGTTTGGGGTTTTTTTATAAAAACAATATTTTTTAATTGGAAATTAAAGGTTATGGGTACCAAACAAACAAGTGGTTTGATGGTTTTGAAAAATTCTTGTTGCAAAAGGACAAGGAAAAGTATCGAACTTGAAACCTTGAGTAAAGATCCTAATTACCTACCGGGTAGCCCAAACCATTAGGCTATGGTGTTAAGTTATTGGAACTAACTTTTTCTTGGAAATGGAATCTGAATCCAATAACATTGTAGTGATTGAATTTACCCAAGTAGTTATATGTTTACATTGGGAAGTGTAGCAACATTTAGAAATTCTTTAAACAAATGGTTATTGCCAAATTTATAATGGAATTTGTAAAACTAGAGAAAAATTCAATTTTTCTGAAAAATGACAAAACGGTAATTATCGCAATAATACAGGTTGACAACCTGGAATTTTTCTAGATTTCGAATGATGAAACGGACTTCACCGTTGAATTTATCTCACAAAATCTAGTTACCCTGTCGAATTTCGTCGATTAGAGACGGTCGAATTTTATGTTTTTCAGGCACCGGTGTCAGGTGACACATGGAGAAGTCTCCCACATAACATAAGGCTCCGGGAAAATTAAATTTTCAAAATGGAAAAAATGATAATAATAATAATAAATTGCCAAAATGGTTGGAAAGCTGAAATTCTCTAGATCTCGGATGATGAAGCAGAGATATCCGTTAAGATTCGTCTCCACGAAATCTAGTGACCCGTAAAATTTTAAAGTCGAATTTTGAGACGTGAATATTTTATGATTTTAAGGTGATAAGTCGCCGGTGACTCAAGGGGCCAGATTTTCACGAATTTAGTCGAGAAATGACTTGAGCTAAGTTCAGTTAAAATAAATTGAACTGAAAAGAAATAAATTGTTTCGGAGTAGAAACGGACCCGAATGAGTGATAGACACATGGCGCAATGTGAGCCACGTGTCCAAAATTTTTTTAAAAAAAAGAAAAGAAAAGAAAAGGAAAACAAATAAAGAAGGAAAAGAAAGAAAGGGGGAGGATAGACAGGTGAACAATCGGAGAGTGAGCGGAGAGAGAGAGAAAGGAAAAAAAAAGGTTTTCTGCTTCTCTTTAAGATCTACGGAGATCAGGCCGTGGGTTTTCGTTGGAGCAAGAGGTAAAGTCGGTCCACGCATCGAGAGCTATGCATGGGTATTGAAATCTTGGAGTTTCGTCAAACTCCACGAGGTAGGGAATTTTCCTACTTTGAATATTTTTAGCCTAAAAGCCATGTAATGGCATAGGTTGTCTTCGGGGCCGTGATAGGCCGTGTGATTTAGTCCCAAGATTTTGGGACTAAATATTGAAAATTTTTAGGACTGGTTCCGGGCAGTCTAGGACTTGGTTGAGGTTTGGTTTTGATCCTAGGATTGATGTCTTCGGGTTTTGTGGTGTGTTTTGGTATCCCTTGCGGTATTTGAGTGTGAGCAGTGAAGGGACAAGGAGTTTTTGTTTTATAGGTTCGAGATTTAGGCCATTTTGTGTGTGTTGTTGGAAAAAATAAATAACATGCTGTTATGTGTAAAAATCATGTTAATATGTGCTTAGTGATGTATTAACATGGGGTATGATGAATGGAAATTATATGTAGGAAATATAATTATCTGAAATTTATAAATGTTGCATGTAGCATGGTATGCATGATGACATGATTGCATTTCATGTACTGCGGTCACATCGTGTCAAATCCCGGGGTGTGGGTGCGTAGTGCTTTGTATTCACCATTCTTGGTAGATGTGTGATGAAGCTCGGAAATGGGACCACGTCAAGTGAGGCTGCAGTTGTATAAAACAATAATAAATACAAATCCACGTGTGTTTAGGAGTAGCAAGATGGGGTGGAATCCCCCAGGGGTGAAAGACCAGGTATATGCGAGTTAGACATGATCGCGAAGCGGTGAAAGCGCGTAAAAATGTCGAGAAGGCATCACGGCGATCATCGCGATGTATTGAAAAAGCGTGGCGTAGGCAATAGCGCGAGATTTGAGAAAAAAATTCAAGTGAATATTGGAGGGTTGTCCAATAGTTTAAGTCATTGTTTGAAAGACCAATGACTAGTTTTCACACATGGCATTGCAAGTGTGAGGGAGTCAGTCGGGACTCGGGTTGTAGGCATGAGGAATCTCATCTCATGCATGACACGTAATATTCCATATAGGATTGCATTATTTATATGGAATGTGATTGGACGTTTTCATGGTTGCCGTTGCCATTGCATGTGCATTTTAGGTGGGGAGTAGCCATTGTAGGAGAATTTTTCTAATGGGCATTGCTCACCGTGTTGTGGAACCCCCTTTCAGGTACAGGGGGTGTACAGGGAGATGACGCTCCGACGAGGTCGTGATTATGAAGAAGGCCGATGTGTGGCGTTGATATTACCTTTGAGTAACATTTTTGTAAAAATTATTTTGTATAAAAGAATTGTAACTAAATTCTTTTGGGACTATTGTCTAAATAGTCGAGTATGTAATTATGGTAAGAGGGTCGTGATCGGACTCTCTGCAGTTGTAATTAAAGCATTTTATTTTTTCATATTTTAGATTTAAATGTGAATGAATAGGTCAGGCAAAGGATCTTATATTGGGGATATGGGCAGACCGGACCTTGTGGGGCGATACTTACTGTTGAGACCACAGATGGGTTATGATTATATTGTTATATAGGTTGTATATTGGGTAGAGCTCCTCGAACAAAGGAGATTTTTGTGAAAATATGGATCTCGATAAATGGGACACAATAGTGTGGTATCGGGTCACCCGAAATCCACAGGAATTCCTTGGGTTGACGGGTTATCAACGGGACCCCCGGATTTGGGGTGTCACATGGCATGACCATGTGGATGCCACATGGCACCTTAGGAGATGGACACATGGCATGATAGCCATGTGGAGTAGCAAGTGACACATGACTTGCTTAGATAGATGGCTCATTTAGGCCATGTGTCTGAGGAAAGAAGATAGGAAAGTGGGAAACTTCCCCGCCAGTATTCGATTTGAAGAAAATAAAGAAAAGAAAGAAAAGAAAAAAAGAAAAGAGAAAGGGGACATGTGGCATGTGAGGATGAGAGTAGAAAGGTGGGGAGGAAGTTTCCCCACTTTAAAGAAATTGAAGAAAGAAAATAAAAAAGGAGGAAAATCCAAAAAAAGAAAAAGGGGAAGTAAATCGGATAGAGAAGAAAGAAAGAAGGAAAATCAAGGAAAAAAAAAGAAGAAGGGCATGAGAGGGGAAAATGAGTGAGAAGCTCTACCTTATCTCTAAGATTTATGAAGATCAGGCCATCGGTTTTTGTCGGAGTAAGAGGCAAAGTTCATCAACGCGATGAGAGCTTCACGTAGGTACAAGAATCTAGGGTTTTCGCCAAACTCTAAGAGGTAGGGGTTTTCTCCTACCTTGGTTAATTTTAACCTAAAGGCCATTTAATGACACAGGTTTTCTTGGTAGTATTGGCGGAGTGGGATTTAGTCCTAAGATTTTGGGGCGAATGTTGGAAATGTTGGAAGGACCCGTTTTGACGGTCTAGTAAGTGTTTGAAGTTGGTTTTGATCCACAGGACTAATGTCTTTAGGTTTTGTTATTGTGTTTTACTGCAGATTAGAGATTTAGGACCATTTTGTGTGTTGTTGCTTGATTGAATGACATGCAAGTGTGTGAAAAATCATGTTGATACATGCTTACTTGATGTATTAACATGGATTACACATGATGGATGCCATTATGAAAATATAATTATCCACGTTTATTAATATTGCATGTAGTACTCATCATGCATGTAACATGAATTGGCATGAAATGGCATTTTGCATTTCACGCCGCGCCGGGGCGCTCGTGAAAGCGGGTGTGAGTGCATGATAGTTTTTAGACAAGCGGTTATACCGGTCCCGATAAATTATATCGGAGGGGTGTCCAATAAATGAATTTGATATCAAAGGGTTGTCCAATAAATGAATTTGATATCGGAGGGTTGTTCAATAAATGAGATGGTATCGGAGGGTTTTCCAATAAATGAATTGATATTGGAGGGTTGCCCGGTGTGTTTTAATATCGGAGGGTTGTCCAATGTGTTTTGATATCGGAGGTTGTCCAATGAGTTTCAAAAACAAAAATCTTTTGTTTTGAAGACAGCTTTGATACATGGCAAATGCATGTGTGAGGGAGTTGGTGATGACTCGAGACATGGGGCATGACATGTAGACATTCATGTAGAAATGTGCAAAAACTTGACGGGCCAATGGTGAGTGTGTGAAATTTGTGAAACCCCGAGAAAATCTAATTTTCTGAAAAATGGCAAAATGGTAATTTTGGATAAAATCCGGAATTCTTTTAGATCTTGGATGACGAAATGGACTTCACCGTTAGAATCGTCTTGCGAAATCTAGCTACCACGTTGAATTTCATTGAATTCCGAGATAGTCGGAATTTGCACGTTTTTCTAGACAACGAGCGTAGTGTGGGACACTTGTCACATTTTGAGTGGCTCACGATTATTGCCGCGATGTCGAGTGCGGAATAGGTCAACTTGTGCTCAAGTGTGGGGCCCATGTGGACATGTGGCATCTCTAATTGGAGAAAATCAAGGTAGGTGGATAAGTGGATAAGAAATCCAAATAAGCCAATGATGGCTTGACATGTGGCAATGAGGGGACAAAAGAAGACATCTCTTCTCCATTTTTGCTAGAATCCGACAGTGGGAGAGGGAAGAACAGATTTTGAAAAAGAGAGGGTTTTTAGAGAGAGAAAGTCCAACTACTCTCTACATTTCCCGGTGTTTGGACAGTCGATTCTCGTCGGGCCAAGAAGCAAAGTTGAAGGATCCCGACCCGGATTAACCTCATGAACTCGAGGGGACCTCCCAGCACTCCAATGGATATAGAAACTTTTCCTCAAAACAATCTTATGAAAATCCATGGGCGAACCCTTTCTGATCAGCAACATATCTTTAGAAAATCTTGCGAGAAGTGAAGTGAGTATGAAATTTTGTTTTTCTTTTTTTTCAAACACTTAGATTTTAGAAAATCAACCGAGTTTCCCTACGTTTTCGGACTTTCCCAAATTTACAAAACACATAAGCATTTAAAAACACTTCTAATCCTTCCAATTTTCAACTTCCGTTTTAGGATACTCCTGGAGTCCACAACTCAATCAACACAATATATACCATATACATTTATTCATTTCAATCATCAAAACATTCAAAGTTCTTGATTCCATTGCACAGTTTATAAGGTGGGCTTGGCCAGGACTTAATCATTAGCCTAAGTAGTTCATTTTCAAAATATATCCATATATGCATATATACATGACAAATTATTCGACATATAAAATATGCAAACTATTTATACAATGTAGTTCACATGCGTCGTCTCCTCGAAGGCTCAACTCACTGCACAGGAGGATGCTCTACCTGCGCACCTATCTCGGTTCCTGAAAATGTTTTTGGAAACATATGGAAAAGAATGAGCTAAAGGAGCCTAGTGAGTGTACATTTTCATTAAGATAACATTTTCAGTATATATCAAAGTAATAAATACTTACACAATTAAAATCAATTTATGCCTTAAACATTTATGCCTTAAACTTTCTTTCTTTCTTTATTTCTTTCTTTATTTATTTATTTATTTATTTATTTATTTCTTTCTTTCTTTTTGATGGAACCCAGGGGATAAACACACGAGCGGTTTCCAGTGCGGCGGTGAGGGCGATCCACATTCCGATCCGCAACATATGCTGCGGAGAAACTCACGCGCTTTGTATAGGGTTCAGTCGCACTTACCTTATCACGTGTAAGGATATCCTCCTAAACACCTATTTCCCTCCCTCAGTTAGTAACCTATAACTTTACCCCCTAAATCCTTACACGCTTAAGGTACCTCGGCCGATATCAGTCATAACAGTCATATGGGGTTAGGGTAACCATCAATAAAACTTTTTTTCAAAATACATTTCTAAATCCATTTAAATCCTTTACTTTATCATTTATACATTTATGCATTCTTTACACATTTTTAAACTTCCATAGTGCCTTAACATATGCATACATATATAAAACATTTCCATATGCCTTAACATAGCTTCCATATGCCTTAACATTTTATATAAACATTTCCATGAAACTTTTAGTTTAACATTAAAACCATTCACCTTTAAACTCAATTTTTCCAAAATATCATTTTACACTCACGATTCCACACTTTCAATCCTAAAGCTTGCTTCCGTAATTCTTTTTGTTTCCCGTCCGATAGTCCTTTTCACCTTTTTCAAGAAAAACCACAACTAACCATTAACCATAACCTCCATTTAATCCACCATACACATTCATTTAAAACCAAATGAACAAATTACCCTTGAGCACTAAAAAAACCACTCATTTTGGCCAACCTTTTTCCAACAATACTCTATATACTTTATGACTCAAAAATTATTCAAAAGGTCTTCAAAAATTATGAAACTCTCCAGATCAGTCCTTTATATATCCAATGACATCTCTTTAAATTTTCAATGTTAAAATTCCTTCTCTAAGGCCCTCAACCACATAACATAAGTTACAACATGTTTTTGATGCCAACTTGGTTAACTCACTGAATCACCTACTGTTATCCTTGATTTATGGGATCTTAACTCCATAAATTTGAAATGGTTTCTTTACTCATTTGAAGCTATGGTTCTAATGTTTCTTCTCCAATTGGAATCACCCAATTTGGATCACCAAAACTCAAGTTATTGTATTTTACATCTAGATGACTCAATTTGGCAGAACATAATCTGTACATAGCTCCACTTTGATAAATTTTCGGGGCACTTTAGGGTTACAATTTGCATGAACTTCCTTCAAATAAATTTTTCCCCTAGAAGTCTATTTTACCCAGAATTTTTAATCACTCAATTTGGATGAGTGAAACTCCACTTATGGCCAAAATACTACAACCATACCCAAAACAGGCAAAATCCAATTAGCTACACAGGCTGCCTTTCAGTCATGTTGGGGCCTTGGGATACAATTTGCTCTTGGTACCTTCTATAGGTGTGCCTATCTATTATGGTTCTTTGCCAATTATAATCAATTCATTTGGATGATTCTAACAATCTATAGCCAAAACAAAAACAGAGGTTTTACAGAAATTTTGACAGCATTCCCTTTACTTTACAACATGATCTTAATGCCCTCAATTCAAATCTTTTTCTTTTCTAACCAATTCCAATGCATTTCTAGAGTTAAGATTCACCCTAAAACACCAAATTGCAAACTACCCTTGACCCCTCATTTCCATTTTTGGCGAATTATGCACAAACCATATTCCATTTGTTCTTCCATTTTCTTCACTCTAATCACTTTCCAGATCAATGCCTTATACCTCGATTTCATAAATCCTAATTAATTTAATAAATCATTCAAAATTCAACATCAAACCCTAACCATTCACTCACTTGATTTTTTCAAACTCTAACCTAATCCATTTCTTTCTCAATTTCTATCAAAATCATCATGATTCAACCTTAAATACCCAAATTCTAACATCCATACAAGAAAATCAAAGCATTAGTATGGAAAACATCAAAATCCAACTTTCATACATTAGAAACTTACTTGTTCTTGGTTTTTGTAGCTCATATATGATTACTTGTAGATCGCAGAAAGAGCTTGAAGAAGGAGAAAAAAATGTATCTCTTCATGTCCTTTAGCCCTCACGTTTTCTCCCTTCTCCTTTCTCTCCTTTCTTTTCTCTCTTTTCTTCCCTCTTTCTCTCATATGGCCATCCAAGCATTCCTCCTTTTTGGAGAATTCAATTTCTTCAATTTACATTTTTAACCTACACTTTGCCAAAATTACACTTAAGCCCCTCAATCTCATTGGTTGATGAAAAGTGACTTACATGTGTCACCTTGTCATTGATCCATTCTCATGATATTTTAATCATAACTTAGCCATTAAGAAAGGTTTTGATTGGCTCTCTGACAAAATACTCTCACTTTGTAGCGATTTTATCTCCCCAGTTTCACCTTATCTGCTTTTATACAGATTAAATGTCAAAAAATTCTATGATCGTCTAAACTTCAAATTGACCATGAAATATTCTAATTAAATCCTTCACATTAGTTCAGACTTTGAAATCATGTCAGTTAAATCGTTAAAATCGTAAATCCAGGGACAATAGCGTGTTGTGTCCAGATACGTTCGGATCGCTGAAAGCTATCCAAACGGGACTCCGTTCCTCCCGTTCAGTTTCGTTTAGACTCTATGATTATTTACGGACATTTTGTATTTTATTTAATTTCAGAAAAATTTATTGTGAGCTCCGAATTTCGGTTAATCACTATTCACTTAAATATCCAATTATCTTCTAAATATCGAGGTTCAAAGTCATAGGAGCTGAAATTTCTTAAAATTCCTTTGCAAACCCCCTCAATCCGGATATAATAAATATCCCACTATTCATGAGCATTAGGTGAAATTTTCCGAAAATTCCACTTTATGCCCGAATGACGTCAGCGTTCTAAATTCTATCTACCCTCGTTTCTATCATTGGACCTCTAATCGATTCAAAAAACTACTATAACATTCAATCGGGTTAGGGTTTTGCAAAAGTTGTTCTCATTTGCAAAGAGTATGCGTGGACAGATTTTGTGTCGGAGTTTTCAACAACTCCAAGAGGTAGGGGTTTTCTCCTACTTGATTTAATCCCTTTTTAAGAGCCTTGTTAATGATTTGAGTGGTATGAGGCCGTGAGAGGCCGTTTGACCAGTCCCGAAACTTGGGACTGAAATGTTGGAAATTTGGGACACGTTTGGACAGTCCACAGACTGTTTGTGTGGCTAGTGTTATAATTTATGCAATAAATTATGGTTTGGAGTGTTGTTAGGCGGAAATGTATAGTTCCAGTTCCACAAGTGGAAACTATGCTTGGTGAAGGCGCACGGAATGTGACCCATTGCACGGATATCAGGACTTTTAAAAAATAGTCCGGTTTACTTCATTGGGCAGAATGATCCATGTGTGTTGTAAGCAAAATATTACTTAGATGAATGGCAGGTGTGTATGGAAGAAATTGTTAATGCGAAAATTTAGTGTGTTAACATGAGTGTTTGAATTATATAAAATATAATTGTGTGAGAGTCATTGGAATTAAATTGGATTGTTGATTAGCCCATGTGAGCTAATTTTGATGTTATTGCTAAGAATTGAATAACATGATGTTGTGAGTTAATTTTTGTTAATATATGTAAAAATATTAAGCATTAATTGTTGATACAGCATAATGCATTCCATGCCAGAACACTAGAATGGTAGATTGTGAGTACATGACGAAAGAAATAAAAAGAATGGTTGAAAGGAATTTCAATGGAAGATTTTCTGGAGAATTGGGTTGGGAGATTGTCTAACAATTCACGTTGGAGGAGCCCATGAATTGTTTCGGAGAGTTATCCAACAAATTCGCCTCGGAGGGTAGTCCAATATTTTTACCAAAACTCGATAGTATGTTTTCAAGAACAAAAATCTTTTGTTTTGAAAACGATGTTTTCTCACTCTTGGCTTAGGCATGCGTGAGGGCTCGAGACATGGGAGTGGGTGGGTCACATTCTTATCCATATCATGTAGATATTCAAGTAGGATCATGTATTTTCTTGAATGTGTTTGTGTTGAACCATTACATGTGCACTTGAATGGGAGTAGCCCGCGGATGAATTCCCTCATGGGCGTCGCTCACCACAATCGAGGAATATTATTTAAGGTACAGGGAGTGTTCGGGAAGATGACACTCATTAGAGGCCGCTTTTGAGAAGAAAGCCGATATGTGGCTTCGATTTATTTTTTTTGTAAAACATGTATTAGAATTCTAAATTGTAATATATGTTGGTATTAAGAATGATGTAATCAACTCTTGAACTATTGTAATATAGTTGGTTAGATTTTGGTAGTGTGATGCTTATGGGCCCAAGTGGCCATTTTTACTCATGTATGGATCTCATGATATGAGACACACAGGTATTCCGCAGGTTGACGGTGGTCAACGGGACCCTTGGGATTTGGGGCTTCACAAAATTAATTGGGAAATGCAAACCCATGTGCACAAGTGCACTCGTCGAGTTGACGTAGTGTAGTGGTTAGTCAAGTGTCGTTCCCTCGAAGAGAAGTGTGTTGACTACTGATTTGATGACTTTGACAATATTTGGATCTAATCCTAGAGTGAATTATGACTAGATTATTAGAATTAACAAAAACTTAGAATTGAGTGTGTTGAATTATATCGATGATGAGAAGCCCAGGGTTTTATCGTCTCCTACCACTCTTGATGGATGTCAATTCAATTAAGGACTTATTGAAGTATTTATATGAGTTATGTTGGCGGGTTGATCTTTCCTACAAGATATTCTCTCTCGAGATATATTTTCCTATCTCGCCAGTGGGATGTATTGCATCTCTACCTCAACCCCTCGACTCCGAAATGCTTAAATGTGTAAACCCTAGTGCCACACTTGTAGTCTGGAATATCTCTATTCTTCGACTACCCAAGTGTTGCTTTAACCATGTCCCTATAAGTTATCTTCTCTCGATCTCGAGCTCAGCTTTAGCATGCCACGAGTTGGCGGACAATAACATATGATGTAAGCCTAGAATTAAGAAAACATAGACTCCTTATTAATAATCATATAGCCCAATAGAAAATGAATCCATCAAGCGAGTAGTTGGGTTGGAAAAACCCTAGAGAAAAGTTAGTTCATCATATTATTCACTACAGATTGAAGATTTCGAATCATGAAGTAGGTTGAAGGAAGAACTGCAGAAAACTCCGTCTTCACGATCTTTCCCGAATCCTTCAATATCGATCCCTCTGCTTGTATCTCCTCCTTCTTCCTGATCCAAAATCCCCCTCTACTTCGAAATCACTCCCTTTTTATATCTCGAGATGAGGGCCCATCAATGGCCTAGAAAGCTAGGGTTTTTTTGAGTTCCTGTAATGGAAAGGGAACCTCGCATCTCCGCGGCGAAGGTGGCTTTGCAGCGGCGAACCCGAGGCCTTTGATTTTGGGCTTTCTGGTTTGCTGAGGTGAAGGAACCCTTTGCTGCGGTGAAGTGCTTCACTGAGGAAAAGTGCTTCGTCGTGGCGAAGGTGTCTTCGCAGCGTAGAACCCGTAGCTAGTCCCCTGTTTTGTCTCCTACTTCGTAAGGCCATAACTTTGTCATCCGAACTCTGATTTGGGTGTTCTTGGTACCGTTGGAAAGATATTGAAGTTTAGAATCTAGATATATTAGGGAAAAACACTTTGTAAATCATTATAAGGACTTAATGTATAAAATTTTTCAATTGGTCACTTTTCAGCTCTCTTCTCTTCTTCCTTCGACTACCAAGAGTCATAACTTGATCATTTGAAGTCCAAATGGAGTGAATAAGGTATCTTTCAAAAGCCTGAGAAGTATCTTATCCATCCATATAAATATTGTATCCATTTGAGATCATCTTGCAGCTGAAAACATCAAATCACAGTAGCTGCTGCTGCATGTGTAGTTTGCTGATTTTTGGGCTTTATCTCTTTGTTTTTGCTCCATATTGGCTCACTGAGTTTGACCCTAATCACAAATTGAAAATTTAGAGAATTAGATCACTTATTTATATGATAAAACTACTAAAAATATCAGTAAAACATAAGGATAAAATGAGTATAAAGTATACTCATCACACCCCCAAACTTAAATTCTTGCTTGTCCCCAAGCAAGAGACTAACTCAAAACAAAACAAAAAAATTGTAAATGACATGAACTAAAAAACTATGATATGAGTATGATAACATGATGCCAAGTGGAAGAATCACTATGAACATAAGTTAGAAATATTAGCATTTTCAACCAAAGTTTAGGATCCTTACAATTTTAAGCTCTAGGAACATGGCAAAAGCCAACACTTAGTGAGCAAAGAAAATCAACCCCAAGTCCGCAATGACATTTCCCATGAAACTAAGTGTAGGTGATAGCATGATCT